>JAPMOQ010048006.1:3277112-3346107 GCA_026543055.1 Argiope trifasciata | reverse complement strand
GTAACAAAAACATTATTATTTCAAAGATTTGTGCAAAAATTATTTGATATAAGCACTATATAATTATTTCTTGACAAAAACTAAACCTTTTCTAACGTTCCATGATCAAGTTTTTTTCCGATGAATAAAAATATGGGTTGAATAATTGTTTTATATTCATGTAAATAATAATGAATAAAATAGCAAACTCCTTTCTAGAATGTAACGGAGGGAAAAAAGGAGAGAAGGTAGGTGTATATCTAGATACAAATGTTAAGAATGATTTATTATAATTTCCTACTATATGAAATATAATCCTACGCACTTCAGAAAATTCAATTACAGAATGAATTTCATCATGTCTCATGGTTTTGGCAAATAAACGTTTATCTCGGTTTGGTGAATAACAATAATTAAGATGAAAATTTTAATTGAAATTATATGTTAGAAAGTTAAAAGGCGTTTTTGTAACCTAACACTATCGGGATTTTTAAATTACTAACATTTAACATTATCACGCCCTTCATCTTTTCAGAGTAATCGAGGAAATTAATGCAATCTAACTTCGCGCAATTAGAATTTGAAGGAACTTGCTACATCTAAATAAAAGGCGTCCATTATAAATGTAGGCCAACAGCTAATTTTTAAATAGTTAAATATAGATACGTTGTTACACTTGAATAAAATACTTTAATTGAAGAATTAGAAGAAGTATATCTACTATTAATTTTTATTCTACATTGTCTTTTATAGCAAGGAATTTCAAAATTTTAACTTGAAAGAATTTCCTCGAGTCTGGCACATCTACGGCCCTTGTGCCGAAAAACCCACACCAAACCAAATCAAACAGATGCACGGGCAAATTTTCTGTTGCCGGATTTCACCCAATTTGTTTCGTATTCAGAGAGGTCTAAAACTTCAAAGCTAATCAACCTGAGTACCCTTCCTGCATTCGTGCAATACAGCTGGTTACTTTATACTATTTTGAATAATAGATTTACTCTGGGTAATAAAAAAGACATGGTTTATAGACATCTTCAGAGTAATCTACTCTAATGGAGATGCTAAAATATTAATTCAGAAATATAATGCAAAGAATTGTTTTATGTCCCATAGTATTCGATTCCTTAATCATGAGCCTTATTACTTTTTTTTATCTTTAAGATATTGATAGAGTTTCACTCAGCGATCTTCTGCATCCGATTGACAAAACTGATGCGCACCCTGAAAGAGAACTGAAGACACGAGGATATCCATAGACTTGAAAAAAAAGCCTTACTAGACTCACTAGAATAGATTTTTCATTTGGAAACAATTAATTTGATCTGTAATATCTACTTTTGCATTAACTGTATGCCATTATCAAACTACAGATGCGGAAAAGTTTCATAGAATGAGATCTTTAATAATTTGCTTTTAGTGATAATTAACTGGGCTACTATTAATACATAAGTATCACAAAACTGAATATGTATTTTGACCGTCTTTTGTACAGCCAATAGAAATCAAAATTTTACATAGAACGACTATTTAAGTTACAAAATCATACGCCAGAAATTTAATACATTTAAATAGAGTTTTTGAATTAAGCGTTTATTTGCATTCAAAAGTACAGATTGACAGATGGTCAACGTATTGATGCATCTGCGTATGAATTTGATATGTGTCAACCCTTTAGAAGCTGCATATGTGTTCTAAATTTTTATTTTGCTTAGAAGACAGATTTTCTAAATAAATTTTATAATTCGATAAAAGTCTGAGAATTTAGAGTTAAGACAATATACTAAATTTCATCCGTGTATATCCAAACGTTTTCAGTAAGTTTGTTCCCAAACAGGTAGACACAATACTTAAAACAAACTTCAAGGAAGCCTGAAATGTGGAGATCGTCAAAATCTCGAGTTCGAATTTTTCGACTATAACAATACTTTAATAATAATAACTATATATTTGGAATAAAAAAAGTAAAAAAAGCTCGATATAATTTCACATTAATAATACTTACCTAATCTGGCTTTAAGTTACAGGCAGCCTTAATGTATTTGGTTATTTATATTTTTTCACACGAGAGTCTAATTTTGCAGAAACCATCGGCAATCGATAGGATTCAATTGCGCTATTGGAACTTCAGTGCTTTATGCTTTCTCATCGATAAATCAGTTTAAAAAGTAGGTGACATATGGAAAATTGTGATGTTAACAATTGAACATATTTTAGAATTTGAATTTTGAACTCAATTGTTTTTTCTACATATGTTATTAGTATAACCTTTTCTTATGTAGTAATTAGTTGAACAAATTTTTATTTAAATATAAATATATTTTTATTTAAATATATGATGTATTTTGTAATATAAATGCATTGTAATTTAAATATAAATATATTATTTTATTGTGATGCAAATATATTATTTTAATGGTGTTTTAAAATTTCATCTTGCCCGAATATTGGGGCAAGATGACAATCCAGATAAAAGTTAAATACATTTTTATTGTTACAAGATATAAGACAGGACATTAATTTATTAAACCTCGCTAAGCGCGTTTTCAGGAATATTTTATGGTGGTAGAGCTTGAAATTCTAGCACATAGTAATTTAATATAAATGAAAATGAATATCTTTGCAATGATAAAAAAATTCAGCATAAATTTCTCTCTTAAATTATGGCTTACCTTGTACCACCATATGTAGATTTAGCAACATTCTATTCTGGTTTCCTTATGATGAGTAAAAACAGATCATGGAATAATGCAAGAATTATACTACATTGAATGATTCAGTTCATGTCATGAGTGTTAGGAAATCATGTTTGTTTTTGGTAACAATTCCTTTTATGCATTCTAAGTCTATTACCATTGTTGCTTTAAAAGCTTTTAACTTCTTATGCCTTATATGTTTCCTCTAGAGCTAACTATCTTCCAAAGGTGAGGATATTAAAATATTAAGCATAAGTGTCGAATAGAAAACGATAGGGAAACACTAGACACAGGATGTCAAAGTGATCATTTTACTCCGACTGAAAATGTTAAGAGACTTCCATTTTTTTGTTAGGATTAACCAGAACGAAACATAAACAAATAGAGATTGTAAAAACTATTGTTTACGGTTATCTTGTAAAAAAAGAATAATTACATGTATTTCCTGCTGATCAAAGAGATTTTACTTCACTGACCTTGAAAAGTGAAAAAAGTAGATAAAATAAAAGGAAGTCATCTAACAAATGACAGTAATGGTTTTTTTAATCCAAATTTTTAGTGTCTACTAGTGTGGAGCTCTAGCAGTATCGGTTAAGTGCTGATGTTTGAACGCTACGAACATAAACTAAGTCCTTTATTTTTCTCCTCTCGTCAACCAATTGCGGTCTCTCCTATCGTAGATTTAAGATAATTTGAAAGATAGTGCGGATGCCTGAGATTGCAAGTTGTTTATGTTACTTTATAAGCCCACCGACAGTTATCTGTCAGCGATTTAAGCCGAGTGAGCGTCTCTTGTTTTTTCAGTAGCGCTCACAGAAGAAGGAAAACCATGTCCGAACCACGATTTGAACCAGGGACGCCCATATCCCATGGAAGACGCTCTACTCCTTATCTTATCTTACAGGACACTTATCTTTATTAAGACCTACATAGTGCAATGTTTAACACTTTAATATTGAGTCTCCAGTCTTTTCTCGTAAGTGCTGTGTAAATTTTTAAAATATGATAAATATTAATAAAAAGGAATTTTGAAATTAATATATCATCTAGCGTAATATGGTATTAATGGCTCAGATAAAGTTATTTTACTTCATCCTTTATTCACTAGGGGATTAAGTACGATGATGGGAACTGTGGGTTTCTATTTCCGAGTCTGAATATTAACTGATCGAATTTATTATAAATATGTGAATATATGTGTGGCAGCTTGTTACATAGATTTGTGAGTGCATTTTGGAATATAAGTTATTTTTTACTTTATGGCTGTCATTAAATCATATATTTTTTAAAACAATTTCGAAAAAAATTTTGAATCTCATGAGAAAATACTAAATTTTCTATATAGGTTAATTATAGTGATTCCTACTACGCAATTTTAAAATCAGAGCAGCAATAATTAAGAATTAATTTTCTATGCTCAAATATCATTAAAAAGATATGAAACATTTTAACTTCGTTCGTTTATTTTTTTTATATATATAATGTCATAAAATTTCATAACAAATAAGTTGTTATTTTGAATTAATATTTTAGAGTAACTATGATATACTTGAAAGTCTCTATGAGATAAAGTAAATTGTTCTTTACTTCAGGATACCAAATTTTTCTCTCATGATTAATTCAATAGGTTCTTCATTTCCACAGAAATATATAAATAAGAATTATATAATTATTTAAAAATTTCACGGAGTTAAATGAGTTTGTCATTTTTAAGATTTTATTATATATTTTCTCTAGAATGGTAAATATACAATCGAAATGTTTATAAGAAAAAGTTGAAGGAAGTATTTTCTTCTTCAGTGAAACAATCAAAAATTTAAATAACAAATTACGTATATATTCAAAGCAAGTAAAATGCGATATCAAATTGAAAAATTTATATATTATGTATATATAATTTGAGAATTTTTTTTCCTAATATGTTATTATTCTTATAATTTAAAGAAGTATTACCTCCTTTTCAACTATTGTTTTTCTTTTTATATTCATTTCAGTTATAAGTGCTCTTCCTTGAGTGAAATTTCGACAATCTGACAGAGTTTTTCTGTATTATAAGTTCGTTTTCCTCGTTTCCTATGAACATTTATTTGAATCTAAATTGCTCCTCTCCATTTTTACCCCGTAATACCCTTTCAGCATCACTGATCTTTCAGGAATACTTACGGTGCATTTTTCCTTTGCTGCCAGTTTGCCCGAGGCTTTACAGAGCACAAGAGACTACTTTGGTGGAAGTTGTTTTCTTTCCACCGATATCAAGTAAATGACATCAAAGTACCCTCTCCAAAAAGTATCTCCACTCTAAAGAATACACGTACGCCTCCTCCAGCTCATATAAAGCATTTTTATACATTTTTCGGAGGAGCTACATGTTCATCATTTTGCGGACATTTTTGGGCCTATTTAGAATACAGATAGTTTTGTCTTTTAACGTAAGAATCAGTTTAAATCTTGTGGTAAGGAAAGGGTTTCGTTTCAATGTTTAAATCATGTTTTAGATTCAAATGCACCTTGTTTCAGTCTTTTCGGAAAACCGCTGTCTGATGAATTAAGGAAAATGCTGTATTGATGATGATGATATCGTGTCCGTGTTTCCACGGAAAGGGGGTGCAGTAGCTTCTGAGGGTAAAGACCCCTGAGCACCCAGAGGGCAGAAGTCTGACTTCTAGCTCAAAATGAAGATGACACTCTCATTCGCTTGCACAACCCCTTTTTACAGGGGGGCACATTCACACGCCTCACAGACAGAACGCTGAGTAACAACCATGCCCGAACCGGGACTCGAAACCGGAATGCCCATATCACGGGGAAGACACGCTACCCCTGTGCCAGGATGCCGGCAAATGGTGCATTCATTTGATTAAAATGAGTGAAAATTCAATCTATATATTTATTTTTTAAAATCAAAATATCAGTTATACTAAGCTGGTCTGCAAAACTTAGACAACAAATTTATTTTTCCTCCTACGTCTAAAATATTGCAAAAAGGATGATTTGAGATTATCTCGTTGAAATACCAACCCAGCAGAATGCAAAAATTTGTGTTTATGAACGCTTTGAGTCAGCGCGCGTTGTGCAAGGCTATTTCAAACGAAGAAGAAAAATTCCATTTTTAGAAACTCATTACCCCTGAAAGTGCAAAATGTGTCCGTTAGGACACATTTAACGAGGTAGAGTAATGAAAACCTGGAGGAAAGTCATGATTTGAAAAATGTTATCGAAAAATTTAGAATTATCAAAACTGCTATTTAAAGTATTTAGAAAACCACCTGAAGTACAGGTATAGCTGCAAGAAAGGTGGATGGCCTAGGTAAAAAATGACAATAGATGACCAATATATTGGAGGGCCTGTGGAAAGATACCAAAACCAAACGGCTGGAAAGATCATTTACAGGTTGGTTTATCATTTACACATGGAAACCAAATGATAGGTGTTACCGTCTAGTGCTGCTCTCAGACAATTGTATAAAAGTGACCTGCGTTCATACGTTTACAATGATGTAACAAATGCAAAAATTGTATATTTTTTCAATATAGTCGAACCCTGTTTACCAATGAGACTCATTTCAATCTTATAAACAATTCTCATCGTCATTTGATATTAAGAGAAGTAGGGGATCGTTTTCTCGCATTAACATAAAAAAGACTATTGGGGCAATCCAAGTATGCTTAAACGGAGGCATAATGATGAAAATGATTAATTTAACTCCTTATTCCTGAACTGATCTCTACAGTTTCAACGTAGCTCAGTAAACGATAATCGGTATTATGATGAAGTTATATTACCCACTTTTAACTCCTCTGAATTGTGGACTTTGTGTTTATGAACAAGAACACAAGACCACACATGTTTGTTTTTGTTTAGGATTTTCTAGAAAGTGAACATCTGTCAAATAGATTGACCAATGATTCCTTTGATTTAACTACCATTGAATATGTTGGTTTTTTTGGAAGGGAAATATCTGGAAGTACGATAGTATCCTCCGGAGACTAACAGACATTTAGCAACGATATTCATTGAAGGATTGGCAATTTTTCTTCAAGAATTACAGAATGATATTCGTTTGAGCATGAAAATGCAACCATTACAATAAAGACAGGTCTTATTTAGGGCATCTGTTTATTTTCCTCTTTCTCCTCTGGGGACTGTTTTGTACTACTGCCAAACTGTCAATAAAATCCTTTCCTGCTTCGTTCCCTAATGTATGCGTCCAATTTATCCCCGCCTAATAAAACCTGTATCTTATCTTTCAGTTTATTTTTTCGCAGAACTGAAGAATATTAAGAGATCTGCTTAGGTTTTACACATTAATGTAGATAATGTGGTGCATTCGTAAAATTGATAAAAAGTGGCCAAAAATAGAAATTAAAATCGTCATTAAATAAAAATATAATAATGATGGAAGAAAATAATTTATATAGAAAATTCTTTCAATGAAAAAAGAAAAGCTTATTATTGCGCTTATTATTAAGCTAATTATTGCGCTTCAATGTGTGTTCAACAGCTTCCTTAAAAATAAACTTAATAAAAACAGTTTTTAATAGCAAGTTCTAATTAGTGCATCTAAAGCTGGTCATACATTTCAATTTAAATATTTTACATTTATTGTTTTTAATTCGTAATTCATGGATATAAATATTAAGTGTTCTTGAAATCGGTTGTCCTGGAACTCACTACTTGATAGATCCATTCACACTACATAAAGATATAATTTAATCAATCAATTAATTAATAAATGACTTCTAAAATATTAAAATGCTATTAATTATTGACAATAAAAGAGTTCAGAATTTTTGAATCCTATCACATCAGGGGAAAGATTAAAAACCGATTACAAAATTCCGTTTTTTCTAGCAGGATACAATTATTGAGATAAAAGTTTTTAATAATGATCAATATTAACTAGAAGTTTTGTATTCTGATCAAAAAATAATTTCTTTCGGAATTTCAAACCATGCTTTAGATTAAAAAGCACTCTATTTAAATGATTGCATCTATAACTTTCTGATACATGTTGCTTTTCAAAGGTAAATATTGTATGGGCTTCGTAATTAAAATAATACTAATGCTAAAACTTTTAATTCCTGGTCTTGTTAGTGAATTGTGTATGTAGCGAAATCAGATTTCCATTTTACTTGATTGAAAAATGTTAGTAGAAACATTGAAGAAAAAATGTGAGAGGCAGAGATTAGAAAAGCGAATCTTGGTTTACATTTAAAATATTCTACGGTAAAAAATAGCGAAATAGAGAAGTAAATCATTTTTATCTTTTTTTATTAACATTTCCTTCTTTTTTATTTCGTAGAAATATATTAGTCTTTCAGATTTCAGTAGGAATAATAAAATGTATGAGAAAAATTTAGCTTAGTTTCATTGGAATATCAAACTTGCATTTTTTGAAATATTTAGTCACATTTATTTGTCTGTTATGTATACATCTAAATTTCGTTTAGCGTGCTATGAATTTTGGAAACAAAGATTAATTCTCCAATTTGGTTTGACTTTGAATCTATTGAAATTTTATATGACACTGAATTAAATGTGAGTAGTAGTCAGTTTTCGCCTTATGCAACTATATTCAATTTACTTTCCGAGAATTAGCAAATGAAAAATATTTTCTATGCATCTTCCAAAGTTCCAAGAATTCTATTCAGTTTGAAGTCTGTATTGAAGTTGAAGGATGCAGGACGAATTTGTAATTATAGCATCAAGGATCTAAAACTTCAAAGCAAAAGTGCCATAATGAGAAGTTTCCTAGGGAATGTAACATACTTCAATTAATGAGAGGAAAATTCTGAGTAAAAGTCAGCTTTAGTTTCATAGTTCAAAATTGTAGAATGTTTCTCCTATTGACGAAATTTTCTCTTTAATAGAATTATTAAAGCATTGCATTTGCAGTATTCATAAACATTTCTTTATTTTATTTAGTTTAAAAATATAAGCAAATGCTTATATTTTATGACCATATATTTAAATTTCAGTTTTATTTGAGAAGACCTTTTAAACAGAATACTTTAGTAAATAAAAAAAATCTTTTAAGGTCATTAAAATTTTTTGTTGATTTAAAAATTCTTTTCAGATCAAGATCTCTGCATATTCATTTAGAATTTAATTCTTCCATAACTGCTCTTTGACTTAAATTCAGGCCCAGAAGGTGTATAGGAAATGAATTTCACTTGCTTAATATCTGAAATCATCCGTTATTTTACAAGATATATCAATTTATTTTGAAATTAATGTGAAATTACGTTTTATATGCGACTGTACACATTTACAGTAAAACAAATTGAAATTGTGATTTATTCATATTCTTTATTTTCGAGGCGCGGGCTCCAACAACCACTTTCTGTTTATCACGGTATGTATTTTTTGATTGGTTTCATGGAAGACAAGAAAATATATTATCTGGAAAAATCAATTGTTTTATGCTAGAAAATGTAAAACTTTTCTCGTTATGTGTTTGAAAATAAAAAGAGGAAATTTGCTAACACGAAAGTTATTAGATTGTTGAGATGTAATTTTAGTGATGAGTAATAACGTAGAGATAAATTATTAAACCATGTTAAATTTACACATTTCAAAATCCTTTTATTTAAAATTAATATGAACTAAAAAAGACAAAAGAAGTAGTTCAACATATATTTTAAATAAAAAAAATACAATTATTTATAAAATTCAACATCAATTTCACACCTCCAAACTATATTAAATAAAGATTGACGTTGAAAATTAAATAAAAAGATAAGCGAAATAAAAGATTTATAAGATTTATAAATTATTTAGTATTCATTAAATATGAATTGCAGATTTTTTTGAAAACAGATTTATTTTATACAAAAACATCTCTTTATGAATCAATAAATTATTTTCGAAAGATACACAGCAGATTAAATAATATTAGAAATGTAATATAGTTTACAAGAAAATGTTTTTGTTTCAGTGATAAAAATGAGATTAGAAATCCCAGAATTGTACGTAAGCCTTTGATAAAATATAAATTTCAGAAGCGTTTGAAGTATTATTAGTAGATGAAAAAATATATTGGTATCGTTATGGATGAAAAATATGATGAAGCATAATGAAATATTTTTTGAATCGTCGTTGGTTGAGAAACTGAAGATTAGATTTTCTAGCGTTACGATTTTGTTTCGCCATTTGTACTTTGGTTGCTTCAGTGTTGATGTTGTATAACATCAGATTACTCAAATAGCTTCTATTAAACGAAAGTATTTAGTATTTTGCTTAATTCTTTTGACCTGAAAATGTCTGCAGAAGATTGATGGATTTTAGTATTAAAAATTCCACACAAGTGTAACAAAAAAGACTAATAATATAAATAAGTCGCGAAAATATATCGACAAAGAGGAATTCTTTCACTGCATCTTCATTACTGTCCAGAGATGCTGTTTTTTTCCTAATTCACTTTTTCAAGTAGATTCTCTAAGCATTAATTGCTCAAAACTTTCTTTTGAGCATAATAATGAGCTTAGATTGACCTCTTAACTATAAGTGCAAATTCTATTATTTAGCATTATTTTTTGAAATTTAAGACCATAAAACACTTTCATGAAATTATCCAAGCATTAATTAACAAGGATATGTAAAATGATAGCCATAAAAAAGGTAATTTATTTGTTCTGAATGGATGGACCTAATGTTCCTTTTTTGAATCTCGCAGACAGAGAAATAAAAAATTCTTAGCTTTTAAAAAGGTTAGCATAGATTTCATGCTTCATTTATAGAATGCTAAATCTAATTTAAGCAAACTAGAGGTGATAAGAATACTTTTTTACATTTCTCTTGGACCGGAATATTCTTATAAACTTGCAGTAATTATTATATATTTATTTAATCAACGTCAAATCGGTTGATCGGGTTTCAAATTTAATATACACATTTGAAAATTTTGAAATCTTTGGGTTTTAATGTTATTTGAATTCTTTTCAAGCATTTCGATGCATTAACTTATCTTAAGGGATCATTTTAAGTGAGTATCTCTGAGATTGTTGAATGAATCCGCAATTTCTAAACATGAAATACATACACATTTATAACCTCATACTACCTCATTATGAGGCTCTGTGAATAATACCTCATGTCTCAGACATAGGATATCTAAGTGAAATCAATAAATAGTTCATTTGGAAGCAAAAAAATCTTTAATGCTAAAGGTACATCTCTAAATTATACCCAAAATATTTAAAAATACGTTTAAATGCTGTTTGTGCGTGAGTGCTACGAACGAAACTGTACAAAGTCTTTTTTTATCCAAGCTCAGAATATTAAAATTTTATTCATAGTCAGAAAAACGGAGACATGTATATGTTACCGTTAAAGTATGAAATCCATTATTTTATAGAATACCTAGTTATTTCATTTTAGGTACTGATAGCGTCCGTTAAAGTGTGTAATATGTTATTAATTTGACATTTTAACTAGTTATTTCATAGAATAACGATCTGCAGCCTTTTAAAGTGTAAAATAATCTATATCATTTATCTCGCTTTTTAGTATAAGGTACATTTACACTGCATTAAATACATTAGCGGTCCCAGCTCATTCCCGATCCCAGTTCAGCGTCTGAGAATAAAAATTAATTAAAATCGAAGAAGTACCGGATGTAGAAATATCGCTCCGGTCGGTTACTACAGCTCAAAGTTTAGGTACTGGTCAGGGATTTAAAAAATGTTCGTGTAAAACCCAATGTGTCAACAAAAAATGTTTTTGTTTTAGAAATAATGTTCTTTGTAATTCCAAGTGTCATTTTAGTAATCCTTGTGGTAACAAATGATTTTATGGTACGTTTCCATAAATACCATTTATACGCTGCATAAGTTAAATAAATTACTTCTTTTTCATTTTAATTGTCTATCATTAGTTTATTTATAGAATACCTAGTTATTTCACTTTAGATAAATTGTTTATTTTACACTTTAACTGTCATTAGTTAATTTATAGAATACCTAGTTTTTCTATGAAATAACTAGTTAAAGTGTCAAATTAATAACATATTACACACTTTAACGGACACGATCAGTTATTTCATGCAATAATTAGGTATTCTATGAAATAACTGCATTATATACTTTAACGATAACATATATGTGAATGTATATATGTGTATATATATATACATACACACACACACACACACACACACACACACACACACACACACACACACACACACATATATATATATATATATATATAAACAAAATTCTAGATATTTAATTTCCTCCCTTAGCTATGCAGTTTTAAGCAAATGCTCTATATTTATTTCATTCGAAAACCGATCCTTTCTGGAATTAAATATATAATTTAAATGATTAGTTTATTGTGTTTGAGCAAATAATTCATACTAAGAAGTCTGTTTTACTTTTAAGTTATAAAAAAATTCCTTACTCTCATTACATACATGGGCAAATATCTGAGCATGATAATTGCATGATTGCAAGAATAGGCTTTTTCAATGCCAACAAAAATCTTTACTTTTCCATTTATTTTTAAGTGAATACGAGTAGTATTTGCGGATTCTTTCGAATGATTTTAAAAAGGTAATTATGAAGATGAAACATGCTTATTATCATTGAAATTCATCAGGATGCAAATTATCTAATGAGACAGTTGTAAAATCACAATATAAGTACGATATTTCTCCGCCAGCCAAAGACTCATTTTCTGTCAGGAACAAGTCAATACGCCTTTCTACTCTTTGCATTTTCTTCTTTCTAGCAAATACTTCCATTATTTTGAACTTTTAAAAGTTGTTTTATTTCACGAACCTTAATTCTTTCAAACCATATTTTACCAGGGGAAGTTTACGCCTGTAATATTTCTGATATAAATGTCTTCTTTGTAAACAGTTGCGCTCAGTGGATCTAGCATCTTGTCACACTCCTAAAAATTTACTTAATTGTATAAAAGCAATGGAAACAGTAACCAAAATTTTGATACTGTATTGTGCCCTATGGAGGAAAAATAAAAATCTTTTTTTTAATTCATAATTTTCAAAAACAATGAATTTGCAATTGCATCGTATTTAAGTTGGAAATTTTCTGCAAGGAAGAATAATAAACGTAGAATAATAATAATAATAATAAGACGAATCATATAATGTGTAGCATTTAAAATATACTTTTAAAACACATTTTATAAAAATTTAGGAAATTTGAATGTTATCCATTTAATAACATGAAGAATATTTGGATATTTGTTTTTGGTGTGTGATTTCATTAGAATTGTGTTGAAAATGCTATTTGAAATTTGAAGCTAGAAATTATTTTAAAATAAGGATTTTTTAATTAAGAAAGAGAAAAAGAGAATTTTTTAAAAATAAGGATAAAAACATTGATTAATTATTTACAGTGATGTACATATTAGTCAGGACTATTTTTAAAAAAATAAAACAAAATTCTTAATATTCTTTGTTTCAAATATATATAAATTTTCTATTAATAATGCGTAAAAACTATTCTTTAACTAATTTTATTTTTATTTTGTGTAACTTTGGTGTCTCGATGTTTTGGTTTTATAGTGTTTGGTATATCCTTTCAGGAAAAAAAGAAAAAAAAAATCATGAATACGCAAAGATTTATGCATGCACAGTATTAGATTAAAACAGAATTAAAAACTCCTAAGAATTAACATACATCGAAACTGAAACTGAAATATTTTTAATGACGTAAAACAAATAGGCAATGTATATTTCTTTGAATTGTTTTACACTGCAGATTTCTATTCATAGAGTGGTTTTCAATGGAAATTTTGTATGGTAGATGATAGTTCCACTTCAAATCAAGACACGGGCAATTATATTATTTATGCAACGACGGAATCCATGTGCTGAGAATTAAGGAATTGTTTGAATTCGCAAAATATTTGAGAACACTTTTCTATCAATAAAAAATTCAATTTAGATGGATTCGATGAGTTTTGTATTCTTTCATAGCATATACAGAAAACTAAATTATATTCGAAACGCAAGTTTACTGGGTACATCACAAATAGGAAAATATTTTCACTATAGGAGGAAGTGACTAAGATTTAGTGATCTATCAGGATTTAACACTTTGTTACCCATATTTGATTCTTGCACAAGAGGAATTTTGACATCCAGAAAACACTAGTTCTTGATAAATAAAAAAAAATGCAATAAAGTTTTCTTCTATCACCTCGTAAACTGAAGTTAATTTGTCACTGAGAATAACACTATTATTTATTTTGTCTGAACAAAATCTACTCAGATAAATATTTATCAAATTCATTTATCCAAATATCACTTTATGTAATTGGAGCTAATAATATTACACAGAAAATGGGAATGAAATTAATATTTAAACAAGGACAAAAAAGTAGAATTTTTAGGATATTGCATTATTAAAGAGATATATAAACCATGTATAATTAAAAGCATTAGTTTGCAACGAAAAAAGATTTCATACTAAGCAGCTTAACTATGGATGTTCATTTAAATACATTGAAAATCACTTAAAACCTTTTCCGAATTCCTCTTATTTCAATACATACAAAATATAAGCATAAAAATAATTTCATTAGAACATAGAACGTCTAATAAAAATCTTCATAAAAATCCAACACCTTCAAATGTTTATCTCCAATCAAACTGACAAGAAAAGAATGTGAAAATGTATCAATAAATGAGAAATTTGTTGTATTTCGATATTTTTTGGAATCAGTATGAAAAAAAGAACCCTTGCTTGTGAAAATGCCATTCTACACATTGTTGTAGAATAGTTCATTTCTATCCTACATCGTAAAGCTTTTGATAAAAAATTCAATAAATTTCACGATATTGAAAAACAATTGATCTCGAATGTTGTGAACATTTTTGCTTTCCATGAAATGTTCTTTAATTCATAATTCCGATCTACTTTCTTTTGTGTTCGAATGAAAACTTCTGCTTTCGAAGCGAAATCAATTCCTCTCAGACTTCCCATCTGAGGAAATGATTTGATATTACTTCCTGCTACATAATTGTCAAACTTATTTCTTCGCTGATTAATGCGTCATCTCGTATCTTAACGGAATTCTTAAAAACAATGTGTAGAGATTTTCAAGTCCCAATTAACTTTTTATCAATTTCTTTTTGCTAAAATGTCTCTATGAATAATTTTTTTCGTTTATCTCCTTGATATCCCTTATAAATGCCGTATATGATTTCGCTGAAAAACTGAAGGAAGAAAAAGAATTGATAAGACAATGGAACTGAACTGATATTATAAACGAAGAGTTTCTCATCTAGAAGAAACTCTGATTCTGGGAAAAACTTTCGAATGGGGCTTAATTTTAATAGTATTTTAATTCTAGTAGTCTAAATTAAAAGCAAAATTGAAAGACAATTGAAAGCAAAGCCTCTAATCCAAAAACGGCTAATATATTTTATTATTATAAGTTTTTGATAACCCTGAAATTATAATAGGCATTAAACGTTTCCTATGATTTATGTAATATGTATTATAATTATCTTTGTAGTACGAAGAAATGTTACTATTTTGAATGTAAGTCAAATTTCGCCACTGCCCCTTGGACAAAAAATATTCCATATTCTAGAAAGAAAATACCAAACTTTATCAATAATGATTCATATCTTAGTGATAACTTTCTTTCAGATGAATGTTGGACGTCAAAACAGAAAAAGATCCAAGAATTTAGTTTGGCGACGACTGGGATTCCGTTTGCGCAATGTACCTAAATGGATTAATCTTTCTTAATCCTATCATGCTATATGTAAGATTAACTCAGATAGTAGAGGTAGCAAGACATTCTATCATTGATTAATTTTTGCTAAGTCAGAAGCCCCATTAAAGTTTCCTTATTGCTCGCATATTGATAATCAAAAACAAATATGCAGGGTGAATTTGATCATTTCTGACAAGCGATAGAGGGTGATAGAAGAGCCCATGGGGATCATAAAACTCTATAGCAACGCTGTATCATCTACAACTCTTTGAAATTTATGGCGAATAAATTTATTTTGCTCAAAATCTTGAAAAAAATCAAAATTTTAAAATTTTAGGCATATTTTTATGCAAAGTAACATATTCTCATAGAAAAGCTGAAATCCTTTAAGGTCACACCAGTTTCATGTAAATACGTGGATTTACAGCTAAAGATTACAAAAAGTTGCCCCCCCATGCAACTAGTCTTTCGTGAATAATTCTTATTTAGGAAATCCTGAGTTGCCATTGAAAAATGTGCTAGAACCCCAACTTAACGGAGAATAATTTGCCAACCCTTCGGTTCAGGGATGATTATGTGTAATCTTGGCAAGTGACTTGAAAAGAATTACAAATGTGCAGTCACCGATCATTCCAAGCCATTCTTATAATCTGAATCGTGTCTGGATCCAAGAGTTTCGTGTTACGCGCGATTTTGTAAGGAGTAATGATGCAATTGTGCTAATTAAAAAGGCCATATCGAGTTAAAATTGACACCTATTCACAGTAACATTACCAGGAAATGCCTTTCTTTGATATCACTTTGCAACTGCTGGATGCAGTATTTTACAAAATTTTGGAATTCTGAGCTCCGTAATCCTAGCACATGTGTAAAATGGAACGGGTGATATCCGTTTTCGAGCAAGATTTTCATCACTGTTCTTTGCGAAGATCCAATTTCACTAGCAAGTGTCATTTTCATGCTCATGAACTCATACTTTTGTTTTCATCTAAACCGTCGACTTTCTAAACTTTCCCCAACGGTTCGGGATCGGCAATTATTACTTTTTGTAATATCTTACTCAACAAATCACTCTCCGTTTGCCCCTGATGAACAGCGGCAAATACAGGATAGGTGTAAGACGATAGGGTAATGCAGACGAAACTGTTGTGAATTCTTTTTCATTGTGGGGGCATTTGCAGGCAATCCAATAACCAGGATCTTACAAAAATAAAGCTCTTTATTTTTAACAAACTCTAAAGCTAAAGTGGCTCAAAGCAGCTACACTTGCATCAGGCAGCAAACAGTTTCCAATTAATCACAATAACACCGCGCATTCAGTAGCTAGCTCAACAGTTTGCCTGCTGTCCAAAATTCCAACTCCATTGCTCTCCTCCCTCCTCTTCTTGAGTCCTTATCTATAGGAGTGTCTCTCCATAGGAAATGCTGTCACTGATAGGAAATGACGTAATTTTTAGAAAATTCTCCAAGTTTCAGTGAAAACATAGTTCCAGTTGATAAAATGTGGGCTATCTGTATTTTTCTAGAAAATTCCTTTTGTCGCCAAGTAGCCAACTTCTATCGCCAAGGCTGTTAAATTTCTTGCCAAATTACTAATATTTATGGCCAAACTCTGAGATTTTTGATGCGACACCTAACAGCATCTAACATAGATTATTGTGCTAGGAAGCAACTTTGCAGGGTTGTAACAATACTTTTCCTCGGCTCCCCTCGAGTTAACATTTCAAAATACGTGCGCAAAGCTTGATCTCTGCGAGCTCTTGGTAAGTAAAACAAGACATACCCGTTAAGAGCAAAGAGTAACAGGTATAATGTAACAAAAAAAATCGGTCGTGCTAAAATGTTGAAGCAGTAATTGTCAGGAACATCTAAAAGATTGATAAGCTTATAATGTAATCAGTGGTTTGTCTTGTCTATAGTACCCGGATCTGAAATGCACGCACAAGTAGATTGCAGCACATCTGTGCATCCGAAATCGTTCACAACACTGGATTTGCATACATTGCATTTATCCTTCATTCTTTTGCCTGGCGAATTTTTTTCGAATATCTTTTTCAATGAATGGTGATTTCCGTGATGCATTGCCAACAAAAAACTTAATTTCTCTTGAAATAAAACACTTTTATGATTTATAGTTGACTCATTCAAAGACCGATGATATAGACAAGGTTTGGGTAAATTTGATAAATTTAGCTTCGACGATTTTTTTAGAATTCTCAATTAAAAGTTTTGGCAACATTTCGATTTTTAATCTCACTAAAGTTTCAACTCGTTTTACTTGAATTTAAATCCGCGTATTTTCATGAAAATGATGACAACTAAAGAATTTGAACTGTTTTTTCGGAATCTCTACTTATTTTGAGTAAGACTTTGCTCGAAACTTTTAAAATTTAGTTTTTTTAAACGATAGTGAGCAAAATCAATTTATTCGCAGCAACTTGCAAAAGTTTGGACTGAAGACAGGGTTGCTATAGTATTTTATGATTCATGAGCTCCTCTATAACCCTCTTTCATTCGTCAGAATTGATCCAACTCACCCTGTATGTGTTGTAAAATATTCCATGGATTGCAGAATTGAGATAAAAGATTTATTTTATGATTTCCATAATAGTTAAAAGTAAATTTAGTATTAAGTGTGATAAATAATAATGATTTTGAAGAGAATTTTTTTAGCCTTTCACTACGAATTTTTGAAAAAAAAAAATTCTACATTTACTATGCCAGTAAAGAGTATTGATTCTGAATAAAACAAACTTTTTCGAATTTTTTTAAAAAATTATTTTCAAATCAGAGCATGGAACATGACGGCCAACTAAGTCCAAATAACTCTACTTTTACTAAGAACTATTTAAACTATTTTTTAAAAAGTTAATGAGATGAAAGGATCCCATTAGTAGTCTAAAGTTTAACTATTTCCAAAAAAAATAATTGGAAGTATATTGTACCTTTGACAGAGGTAAACTCACATTAATATCAACTACAGAAAAACGAAATATATATGATACCTAGATTTAACTCTAGGGATTGTTTCAAAAAGCACTGCCTTTTATTATACGTTGTCGAACATCATTACTGGGATATTTTCAATTGCCCCAGACCGGAAGAATCATTGATTTAGTTAATTCATTCCATTTTGAGGATTCATGTATCCACTTGCAACTGCAGATATGTCAACGAATCTCTAAGCATAACTGTATCAAAGAAGTCTGCAATTATTTTCCGCATGATTCTACCATTAAATGTTCCTTACTTTTTTTAAATACTTGTATTAGTTTAGCTCAACTAGATATGCAGTTTCAAAATTGCTTTAATCATTTTCTTTTTCTCCATTTGGAAAAAAAAAGGAAATTGTTGGAAATGTATGAAAAGTAATGAAAAATATCTATAATGCACTTATACCAGAGAATAAATAGCTTTTAAAAATTTTCTAAGTATAAATACATATATCTAAGTATGAGAAAACTTATTTAATTTTGTTAGAAAGCAATTACTTAGCGATGTATTTGAATGCAAATTCAAGCTGTGGAATCCACTAAAGTAGTGAAAAAGTATATTAAATATAAGATACTAGCTGATACCTGGCCCTTTGCTGCAGCAGAAGAAATAATTTTGGAAATGCCATTTGAAATAACTGTCTTGTTTCATTAGGAATGATAGAAAGAATCGTATCGGAGATGAATGCAATCATTGAAATGGAGTGATATGTAAAGGAGATGCCTAAACAATATTAATTCTATTTTTTTCACTTTACAATACAAAACTTTAGGGTTCGCAATATTTTTTTTGTTTTGTTTTCGCATAACCAACAGAAACAAATAAATGCAAGTCATAAGTATTCAAAGTTTCATCGCAATCGGATGAGCTGTACGGCAGCGTGTAAGAGACATACAGAGAAACAATCATTTTTATTTATAGAGATTCAGAAAATAATTTTAATCCATGCTTTGATGATACAATGTGGTTATGTTAATGTTCAGAGATAATAAAAAGGAAAAAATTTCCAGAAGTAGAAACTTGTTGACAATGTTAGAGAAGCAATATTTAATAATTGCAATCGTTTTGGTTCGATTTATAGGTAGTATGAATTTGTACCGAATATTTTAAAGGAATAAACAGCACACTCATCACTCGAAATATTCTTTTCGAGAATTTTGTTTGTGTTATATTAGTGAGAAGGAAGTAAGAATATTACTATTTTCAAGGAATTTTTGTTTTTATAACCTTAAATGCTGAGCCTTTTTGTTTATATCCCAAGACAGTTTCTTTAAATATAATGCTCTAAACTGGAAAGTGGTTAACACTTTTACTTCATTTTGAATAAAATATTTCTTTAAATAAAAATGTGTCTATAAACCATTCCTCATATTTTTGAATGACACTAATTTTCGTAACAAAAACTTTAATTTATTTTCAGAATGTGAGAATATTTTTTAAATTAAATTTCTTAAAAGAAATAACAATTATTTCCAAGTTGAAAAACAATTTTTTTGCTTATAGTTATTAACAGTCATATTCTACATGCATACGAAGTCTGTATGAAAATTATCCATTTCAGAATTTTTCCTTGCATTGACTCCTTAACACGCTTGCTTGAATTTTTTCCCCCGGTTTGAGAGAGCTAGTCGCTGAATGGCTGTCAGACACGTTCGTAGGATTTTTTAAATTTCTTTCACGATGGGTGAACAAATGAAAAAAAAAAAAAAGATACTGAATCATTTATTTCAAAACATCGGAAATTATCTAAGAGAAACAATTCATATGATTCTGCAAGTGTTTAGAGAAGACGCTGAGGGGGTAACAGAAATGAAGAATAGGTTTATCTGATTTAAAAACGGCTGCACATTGGCGGGGAGTAACCAGAATTCTGGGAGAACACAAATTGCTTTGAATTCATATGTTGTTGTGTGAGTGTTAGTGGGCCGCGGTAGCCTGGTTGGTAGCGAGTTCTGTCCTCGTCTCGGCCAAAGACCACTGTGTTGGCTAATGACAGTTGGGGCAAGTTAAATATGTCTTCACTCCAAAGTCCTCCAAGTTGCCGCAACAAACTATGCTTCTGGGGGCACTGGATCAGGGATAAGTCGGTCTCTGATTTGGATCTAAATTATGAGTTGCGGATGGATTAATGAGTATATGAATGAGTTCGACTGCTCCCTAAAAAGGGTAGTGTAGTGTGTGTTCGAACAAAGTCTTACTTTCACCTTAACGGGGCTCGTTAACAACGAAAAGCTCACACTTCTGCCTTAATTCGAAAGAGCTACTCTCGTTCGGCTTGGTATGACCAAGTGGCATTAGATCGACCCGACCGACTGTGAGTGTTAAATCTGTTAAAAATCGACAATAACAAATGATTGCTATCAACAAGTTCTCCGCCAACTCCGTGACACAGTTAGGTGAAAATGCATGATTTCTGGATTAGAAAAACAGGTGCACCATGATAAGGCTTTTGTACATTTATCGTGCCTTATTCAGAATTTCTTCACCAACCTCCCTATTCTCCTGATATGACTCCTTGCAACTTCTGGTTGTTTTCAAAATTGTAGATGACTTTAAAAGTATTCCGTTTTGAGAATAAATAAAAGAACACGATGGTCAAGATTAACAGTATTTCAAAAGAAACCTCCTAGAAATGTTTTCGTCCATGAAAATATCTGAGATCTACATTTGTGGAGATGCAAGGAGCTTACTTTAAAGGGGTTTAGAATCGCTGTGCCACTATGTAAAAATATTTTTTTCGGTCAAGGTGTGGATACTTTTTTTACAGCTTTCGTATTTAAGACTGGGAAAGGGGGAAGAGAGCTTAAAAAGTGGGGCATAGTCAGTAATTTCTAATCATCATTTTGTAAGTGATATTAAATTCCTCAAAAAGGAAGGAATTCACAGGAAATGCTATTTTTCAGAGAAATTTCCTCTCTCTTTCTTTTTACAATCTAAAAGAAAAACATAGAAATTTTATGAAAATACGTGACCAAGAAAAGGACGACCAATAAGAGACCAAAGAAAAAAATAGAGAAAAAAATGAAACCATTGTTTGGAGAAGTCTTTTTTTTATTATTGAAGGACCTAATTTTTCGAATCTGAATAAAAGAGAGCAATCATGAATCAAAAGACTAACCATGTATTTTTAACGGAAATCCGGTTCCCATTCTAATGTTTTTTCCTACCTCTCTCTCTTAAGCTAACACAAAAGGAAAGTGAGGATGAATTCTAATATTCCCTATCAAATCGAACAAAAGTAATATTTTCAACAATCAATTACTTCAAGCTAATCGACTTTCAACTTACAAGGCATTTTAACACAGCTCTACTATTTCCTAATCTCAAAGGTTCCATTATGCAAATGAGATTTTTTTTTTTCCTTTTCTTCCATAAAGTGTGTAGTTTTGTAAATAGTTGAGCCAAATCGCTGCGGAAAGAATTCCAAAATATTTTTATATAAATTTGAGAATCTGTAGAATAGTTGTTTCTTATTTCTCACTTAGAAATTTCCAGGAAATGGTTGAATGGGAAAAAATCGAATTCTTTTTTCCTTCAGAAAAGAATATTTTCCGTAAAGAATTTCCAGGCAATAGAAGATGTAATGGAAGATTAAAATCTTGAATGATTTTGCAAAATTCATAATTTGTTATCTGTTGCTGCATTATTTATTATTCTGAACTTCACAGTTTTAATTGGTTTTATGGTAAATGACATTTGAAATGAATTTTCGGAGCATTCAGCATTAATAGATAAGAATATAAAATTTGATTAAAAAAGGAATTAAAGACTGATTAAAGAAATTTGTTAGATAAATAAAGCATTTATTAATTTTTTTCAATGATTAGTTTGGTTTCTCACATTTTTACTGTCGAATTCTTTATAGAATTCGACAGTAAAAATGTGATATTCGACAATAAAAGATATGACACAAATTTATAAATAATAATGTTCAGAAACAACGGCACATAATTTCAGAATCGTTTTCTTTCAAGGCCAGGAAGGTTGAAAACATAATGATTGGTAGAAATTTTAGATAAATCAAAAGTAATATAAGCACTCATTCTTTTATAGGATTTACTAAGCTTCATATTTTGCTTCTAAAAGATTCATTTAATTGTGTATGTATTTCCCCTAGAAAGGATAATATTTGCTTAATCTGGGAAATTTGAACATATGTTTTAAGGCAGGCGCTCTCATTTGAAAAAGTTGCTTATGCAATAAGTAATGATAGCTAATAATTATTGTTTCTGACCTATTAATTTTCTGTAATTAATTACTTAGTTTAACATCAATATAAGATTCTTATCCTTTAAAATCTTATCCTTATTTTTGTATATCGAAACTTTTGTTGACAGATATTAGACACATTATATTCACTATGTAATGTTTTCATTTCAAAAGATATGACACAAAGCTGATTATAGCTGGAGTTTGATGCATATGAATCGATTAAAATTTTTTTAAGAATTTTATTGGAAGGAATACAAATCTGATTAAAATATCGCAGTGTAGCAAAAAATTAGAGATTGAATTAAGTTAAACTTATATATTGTAATTTTTGATAGACTTTCATTTTTTTAAATATCTTTTTCAAATCTTTAGCTTAAAAAGCTGTAAAAATTCAGTTTAAGTTTCGTTTTATAAATTTAAATGACACATAATTTAAATTGATTTCATTAAACTTTGTAATTACTGAAAAAAAATTCATGTTTTAAAAGCAGTTCCTTGTTGTTCTTGATATTGAAACAATGAAATTAAGAGAAAAAACACCCTTAAGATTTTGTTAAATAGTTTAAGCTTGAAAATTAAGATGTTAGTTTTTTAATCAAGGATATGATTTGCTTGTAAGATATAAATAAAGAATACGTTTTCTTCACATTTGACTTTGTGTGGAGAATAATATTTCAGGTTCAACTGTGATATTTTACTCAACTATAACGACAACTGCAAAATGCGTTTATTTTATTGCATGTTTATGCAACGTGGTCCCATATGTTTATTCCGCTATTAAAATCAATCAACCTAAAGCTTAAGAGGAAAATAAGTCGCAATAAGCTAAAACTTGGTGTTATGAAGTCTGTTTTTTAAAGAGGGTAACATTATAATACATTCAAACAACTAAATAATCAATATAAAATAGATAAGTATTATTGATCCAATTTAAGTCTCACAATCGCAATGAATCCAAATAACATGCTGTGAAAAATTTGCTAGTGTAAATAATGATTACTATTATTTAAAACCCATAATAATATTCTATACCAACGCAAAGCGTATCATATTTAATATCAGTAGAATTTGAAATAAAATAAAATAACTTTAAAAAAATAAATAACTTAAAAATAAATAAATAATTTAAATAAATTAATAAGAAATGAAATAGAATAACTTGAAGAAGAAAAAAAAAAGAAAAGAAAAAGAAAACAGAAAAAATCTTTAATTCCAGGTAAGGCTCCTGAAGCCGAAGAAACCAAAAATCGGAAACAAACAGATTTGTTTAAGTCTCCGTAACAAATTTTTAGCGAATCTTACAAACCACTTACCGAAAGCGATGTCAACATTTTTGGAAAGCGGATTTTACGATGGCTGCTTCCTCTCATCGATTCGCTCAGTCAGAAAAATCAATCTGATGTTACCCATCCTTTCAAGAATCGCCGCAAAAGGATTTAGCAGAGAAGATTGTGAAAGTGCGAAGAATGGGAAAGTTCTACATTGAAAACAAAATTGCATAGTGAAAGAATTGAGAGCCCCGAAACATTTTGCACCAAATAATCGATTCCAAATTAAGAGAAAGTTGATTTGAGAAACTCAAGTGAATTTCTGCAAGTAATTTAAAATGTTAACAATGTCAAAATATTGAATAAATTTTCTCAACAGTCCAGTCGATAATTTTTACAGTCAAAACTGTGACTGAAGTAGGTATTCCAATAATCGATACACTCGAGACTAAAATTTTTCGACAAACAGTGTTTCTCATGATATCTCACCTACATTTTATTTTAAATTAGAAAACCTTTAGTTGTTCCAAAGAATGTTGAATTTATTTCTCGAATCTTTAATTCCTAAGCAATATATATATTGAAATATTTGGAAAATAAATAAATATCTTACTATATTAGGTATTTTGGAAATGGTAGTCATGTTTACTAGTTTAAGATAATACGAAAAAAATCTCCAAAATTGACTGTTGTTAGCTAATGTTAAACCTTTTTTTTCCTTGTTTGTACCAATCGTTTCGAAATTTAATATTTCATAGATTGCTTGGAATAGGGCTCAAATTAATTAAAAAATAAAATTATTAAAAAGAAGTCGAATTTAAAATTTAAGAAACATATCTTTAAGTTCATGCTTCTGAATTGAAAAATTCAGTATATAAAATTTAGCATGAGTATTTGAGTAAATATTGAAAAATTTCTAATCATATTTTGAAAACATATCTTATTCCAGTAATTAATTGAAAGATCGCACGCTTATAGGTTATTTCATAACTATTGTTGACTAATATCTTGTGGTTAATGTTACACATTTATTAGAAAGTTTTCGAAAGCATTTCGGGGGACATTACTATTGGTTTTTTTCAGGAAGGCAAAAAAAGGTCATGCTTTTGTCTACTACTATGAAACGAAATAAGGAAGAATGTTTCAAATGTTTGTAGAGAAGGTAAAAAGGGAATCTTCTAAGGAAACTGCATTTTAATCCGTGTAAATATTCGAAACCCAAATTTTTAGTAGTATTGGCTTTTTTTGTATAAAAGAAATAGAAATGAACACAGAATATATTTTATGACTTATTCCTTTCCGTAATCTAAGCATCATAGTAAGTGTTTGGCAGACAATAAATCATCCAATTTGTAAACAGTTGCAAATTTCTATATTGTTGTTTAAATGCAAGAATAAAAACATGACTTTACCGGTAGGTCTTTGATTCCATTTGAATTATGATAATAAAAGCCCTATCATTCAATTTTCTACCAGCCTAGTTATAACGAAATTACCGAATTTTACTTACCCACAAAATTTGAAAATATGTTTACTCGTTAGTAAATCAAATTAAAAATAAAAGAAATGCTCCCTATCGGCTTAAATCATTGTCTCTGTAACAGAGAGCTGTTCCAATGGCAAGTGCCATAAAAAACAACAAACAAAAATGTAATTTATTTTTTAATTAAAAATATTAATATTTTTTTTCATCAAGCTTTTTAAGTTAATGGATACAATCAGCAATTCATATATTGAATAGCCAGAGCAAAATGCATTTATAAGCTAATATAAAAAAAGAGGTTTTCTTTTTGTTATACTTGAAGAAATTATTTTTTGCAAGAAAAAGCATCTTCTGAGTGAACGTGATTCAATACCTTTTAATGTTGACTCCTTGTCTTTCCATCTGCGTGAAATTCTCATTCATCATCCTCTTCCGTATTTTATCTCATTTCAACCAATCAGATTTTTTTCTCTTCGTCCTCAGTTAATTTTAGGAGTTGGGAAATGCAGCAAATATAAAAAAATGGCTGGCATTTAATGAATTTGTCCATTAAATTAGAAGTATTCTTAAATTAGTAACAGATGTAAGTCTTTAAATTAGAAACATCTTGCTTCATCTGCAAAGTAATTAAGAAATCGTCGTTTTTGTAACTACTTTTTGTGTCTCTGCCTACAAGTTAAAAGCAATTGCTAAAAATTATCAAGACATCTTAGACTGCTGCTTTAAAGTGTTAATATTTCAGATGTTTTGAAGTAGGATTAAAAAGAGGATTTTAAGGTAGGAGATCAAACCGTGTGTAATTGATCAGGGTGAAAGGCTGTGTGGTATTAACTCTTGTGAAGGACATATAATTATTTTTATGAGAATTTATAGAAAAAGTACTATATCCCTAAAAACTCATATTCGAGAGAAATCTAAATCCACCACTTATAAACATCTGGAATACATCTGTGAAAATTTACAGTTCATTCTTTGAAAGTTTGTATTTAGATGAAAAATATACTTAAGAACCCCTCCCCCACAACACACACATACACACCTAATTAAATAATGCTACTGAAAAGTCCTATATTAAAGCCATGATTTGTATACTTAGAAGAGCACTAATAATATTTTCTGCAAGTTCTCTTAATTTGAATTGTTATTGGAAATATTTTAAATATCATCTTCTTATAGAAATACATTGTTGGGTTGTCGTTTGTTTTAATATAATTGTATTGTTTTATGCTAATATACATTATTTAACGAGTTTAGTTCAATATTTTAGTATTTGATTTCATAAAAATACAATTTTCCTAAAATTATGTTAAAAATAGATCTGGATAAGCAAATGGGAAATTTGGATTGAATTTGCTTACCTTGAACCCCAAAATCTTTGTTTTAGTAGAATGCATTTTTAATGAAATGAGATTTATAAATATGATCACCAAGCTTTAGCTTCTAGAATAAAAACATCTTGGCTAATGAGGGCAATTATTTGATGACATGAGAAGAGTTAGTTATATCTCGTATAGTTTCTCATATTCTGACTCTACGAGGAAAATGACTTTAACAAATATAAATAATTTTTCAAATATTTTAGTTCTTTATAATGAGATTGCATAAAAAATATGAACTGTCGTATAAGATCGAATTTTGTATTCTCTAAGAATTTTGAATCTTATATCTTATGCGAGTAAACTTACAACAAAGCATTGAATTAATAGCTTTATAAAGGAAAATGAAATATTGATTTTTCTGTGTTGTAATGGTGAGTAAACATAAGAAATTAAAATTCAAGTAGCTTAGAAATGCGCTTTGTCTAAATGACCTGCCGCCATGATTGTAATAAGTTACTATGATCAGTTATAAAATAATCAAAACCGTCACATGAATCAACAAGTTAAACAGGAATCATATCCTGAAAATGTACTATTCAGTGCCTTTTTCTAGATGCATTTGACGAGATGTCTTTAAAAAAACACAAGTAACAAATTCTTTAAATCTTACATGAAGTTTTCATCTGATATTATTGTTTAATTTAAAATGTAAATATTTGTTTACAATAATTTAATGCATGTTGTAAAATTGCATTAAAGAGTATTTAATTCTTCCTCTAATTGGTATCGTGTTTTGGTTGCATAAACATATATATTTTTAATAATTTGATTAAATATTATTTATAAATTCATTCTAATGATATCACATAACTTTATGGCTTTTCTGTTCCAAGTAAACTAGTTAAGGTGTATGAATACATTTCTTCTTGAATTTATGTAAGCATTTTCTTTTGACTGATATGTGATTAGAATTCTAAAGTCAAAATAAAGGAGGAATATATAAGTTGCTTTAAAGTGTTAATGTGTAGCATTCGCATGAAGAGTGTTTTATGAAAAAAAAATCAGATTCTTCAACACTTAATAGTTGATTAATGCATTTTGATACAAGCCTTTTTTTATATTTAATCAATGCAGCTAGATTTTTGAGAATATGGATTAATTTTTTCGATATGTATTCATTTTCCAGTTAAGCCTTTACATTGAAGAAAATTATCGATTAAGTGACTCTTCATATGCATAAATCAGTGACACGATCTGATTATAAATGATGGGTTTGCAATTTTATGCTCGAATAGGAGTATCATAAACCTAAATTTAAATCAGTTGTCGTTTATAATTAAAAATATCCGTAGAAGACCCCAAATGCTTCAATACGCCTCAATGTTATGAGAAAAATTACAGGCACAATCAATTTTCCGAGAGTTTTTTTTTTTTTTGAAATTTTATTATGTTTTCTGATTTTTCATTTATACATAATGGTTAAAAATGCCCTTATTTAAAAATTGCAATATTTTATTTATCCTTTGGAAAATTAATTATCATATTTGACCATTCATGCTCATGGAAATAATATAATGAAATTCGATTTATTGAATGACAGATAAGAAAATTATGAATCAAATGTAATATCACTGATATGTACATGTACTAGATATATTTATAAATATTGGAATAATAAATTGAGTATCTCATAATTTATATATTATTATTGCAGCAATGTATTCAATGAGTAAATTGTTCTCCATTGTAAAATTTGCTGATTTGCAAATTTACTGCATTCGTCCTACAGAGAGACTTAAATCATACCTCCCAAAGGTATAATTAATCCAAGTGTTGATTTTTAAATTCTAAATAAGAATGCATATATTTACATATCAGTACATAGAAATATCTGAAAATCTAAATAATATTTGTCTTTTATCATCTGGTTTATTTACGAAATTATCAGAAATTATTTTGTGGAAAACATCTTATGCTTTTACAAGGCTGATGGTTGTAATTTTACAATGTAAGTTTTGTACTTATAATCTTACAAAGTAAAATATGGAGACTGCATATAAATATACACAATTCAATGACATAAAAATACATGCAGACATATTTTATGCTATTATATTTGCCTCTGTCGATACACTACTCAATTTATAAAAATAATAATTGGGGAAATTATAAATTGGGAAATTGGAAGTTATTTTGAAAAGTCAGTCCAAAATTCTTGTTACCAAAAAATTAAATAAGGAGTTTAAATAATGAGTTTAAATTCAACCCGATATTTAACTAATAACTTTTCCTTTTTTAATGTTGATTCACATAGCAAGGATAACGTTCTAATAACGAATGAAATGCTAACTGAATCTGGCAATCGCCAATTAACATTCGATTATTACTATGTGAAGAGTGAAAAAAAAGATCTTAAAGAAATGAAATTTAAGTAATTAAGGAAACCACAATCGACTGATTGTCAAATATACATTTTATTAAATTCTCTAAATGTGAACTGTTACAAAAGGCTGGGCATTAACGGAAAAATAATTTGATTTGAAAAAGAGAAAATTCAAGAATTGGATTAAATATGAAGCATCATTTTAGCTTTGACGCTGATCAAATATTTATCAAATATTAAAATTTGATTGCTCTGAAAACTGCGTTGTTACTTATTGCTTTTTACAAGCCCACTGACAGAAAGATACCAGCTATTTAATTCGAAATTAGCGTCTCTTCTATTGTGCAATTGCGCCAATTAGGGCCAAGAGTACGACTTCACTACTTCATACTTCACATTCGCTTTCACAACCCCCTTTTACAGAGAGTTACATTCATACAACTCATAGATAGAACACAGAAGAACAACCATGCCCTCGACGCATCGGGACTCGAATCCGGGAAGCTTAGATCATGGGGATGACACGCACGCCGGGAAGCCGGGTGTGAAAACTGTGACTAAAAATAACACTAACTCATTAACAGAAAATAAATGCACCACGATATTAATTTGTTATTCAGAACACCGTAATATTTCTGAAGGTAAATTAAAAACCTTATGAAGTATGTAAAAACAAAATTTAAAAAAAAATTGCCGTTTGATATGCATAGACAGTGTTTAGAATTTTATGAGCAAGTTTTTGTGTTGTTATAGAAGATCACATTCATTCAACTCACAGATAGAACACAGAAGAACAATCATGCCCGAACCAGGACTCGAGCGCAGAGCCTCCAAATCACGGTGAAGTCACGCTACCTGTATGCCAGAACGCCGGCTGGGACTAAAATGAACACTTAGTCATTAATAGAAAATAAATGCACCAATATATTCATTTGTTATTGAGTAATATTCCTGAAGAAAAATTGAAAACCTTATGAAGTACGCAAAAACAAAATTTAAAAAATATTTGCCACTTGATATGCATGGAAAATGTTTAGAATTTTATGAACAAGTTTTTTTAATGTTTTGTAATATTCTATAACAACTTTTACAATTAATATTAAAACCTGAACTTATATGAAATTCTTAAAGAAAGTGAACCTTATCGAGATTCTTAGTTTCCCCTTCCTTTATTGTGAAAATTTAATTTAAATTGTTTCACTACTACTTGACTTTAAATGTATAATGTTGCAACAACTATTGTATAGGTTGATATTTTTGTTGCATATTATTGGAAAATCTCCAAAATAATAATGAATGTTTGAACAACATTAATTGCAAGAAATTCTTAATTTATTTATAGTTAAATATTTTTCTATTTATAATGCATTTTAAGATACATAATTTTATCCAACTAATTCCTCTATTTGTTGATGCTTGCGTTTGCGCACATATTCATTAGGGTAGAAAATCGTTAGTATAGCTCTAGTTGAAACTTGGCCCGCACGAATTTTTACTTTATTTCAGAATCTACGATATATCTCTCTAACTTTATATTTTGATTCACCTGCCACTTACATTGTCCCGCGGTCAGTTAAGAAAGCGAGAAATCACATACAAGAGTAAATTATGGTAATGAGCTCTCAGTGTAATATTTTTTTAACATGTTGATTCATCAACTTGTTCAATTTGATGTAAGCTCATTTCAAGTGCATACCAATGTATCAGTGAGAATGTGATTATAAAGTCAAGGGTAACATTACTATTGAAATGACAAATGTGTTACCACTGAGATATCAAATTCAAAAATATTCTAAATTTCATGCAAGCTAAGTTCTAGATGATTTGCTTCAAACATTATTATTTCTTCGAATTTTAATGCACAATATATTTAAACTTATGGTTCAAATTATTTCCTTCATCAGTCTCTAATAGGTACCCTAATTGTTTTCGTGATCGAACATTCACAATTAATTGCTCTTTATAAAATCGAAATGATTTTTACGAATTCTAATTCTTGTTGAAATTTTCATATATAGTATATTAAGTATATAGTATCATCGTGGAATAAGAAAGTTCATCAGTAATTATTTTGTAGCATATGCTTTTAGAGTTAACGATGTATTTAATTTGAAAAAGGGAAATTCAAAATTAACAAATAAGCCGTGACCTTCAGAGATTCCTTTAAAAGTGTATTTCTTTTAGAAATCTGACGAATTTGTAATCCTGTTTTATTTTTAAGACTTTAATTTGCTTCAAAATAACAGTCAAACTGATTACTAAAATGAATATTTAAGTTAAAATTCGGTCTCTGTTAAAAAATCAATATATTCCAAAATATATCTGTAATAAAATAATACAAAGTTAAAAGAATGAAAATGAATGTAATATGATTTAAAAGTATCTCAAATAAAACTTAAAATAAAGCAGCACCCTGATTTTTAGTTACTCATTTAATTTACTTTCTTTCATAAAGAGGTATGATTTTCTGTAACTAGTTGTCATATCAGAAATTCTGTTTCATATATATACACTGTTTAAAACCCTAGTACCATATCAAAATTAAGATACATTAAAAAATATTCCTAAAAAGTAAAAAAGTATAGGTCCATAAAAAATAAAATGATTTACTTATTTACAATTTTTTTCAAATACCTATCAGGAAAATCATGATTATGATAGAGTAATAAAATACTACAAAGTCAGCACAACACCTTTAATATGTTCACTTATGTAAGAGATAGGTGGAAAACATAAATATTTCACGAAAGAGCTTATGTAAGTGCAATTCAATAATTTTATTCTAATAAATAATGTGATTCCAAAGTGAAACGAAACGATTTTTTTTAATATTTCGAATGCGTTTTCTTTTGGTATGTCGAGAAATGTTGTTGTTACTATTTTCTTTCGGAATTTTTCTCTCTTTTCTTGAAAATTTTTATAAAAAAAGAAATGCACGAAATGAACCATTTCTTTTTGGAATTTTCCCATCTTTTCTTGATAATTTTTAGAAAAGAACAAATGATCGAAATGAATAATTTACTTCTAAAATGCGAAATGAAGGATACAAGATTCTCTTTTGTGAATAGAGGCGAATTTTACATATTTAAATGAAATTATGTTTCATAGCCTTTTTTTTTTCAAAATCCAAAATATGCGAAATTAGATATTTATCTGAGTAGAGAATCTAAACAGAGCAAGCATATGGAGTGTGTCTTATAAATTTCAAAAAAAAAAAATTTCATTTTCAATATTTTCTTTCATAGAGATTTTAAATTTTAATGACCAAATAAATTCAGATAAAGTTTCAAGAACAAAAAAAAAAAGATTTTTTTTAAAACTCCAAAAATTCTTTATAAAGATTTTGACGACAATTCGACTTTTTTGCGTTAAATTTGATTGGGATAAAAGTGCCTCCCGATCTCTCTCTAAATAAACTGGCGTTGAGAATCACTTATGACATTGCAGCGACTCTCATCCATAAAGAGGACACTATATTGATGAGATGCTTTTTTGCTTCTTACATCACTCTAAAAGATGCCATCGATGACAAAGGGATGCAACTTTTAGGTGAAATGCCACCTTGTGAACGCAGTAAACCACGACATGTCACAGGGTTACTGTATACATTTGGTGGTCAGTGAGGCTTGCTGACTGGTATCGGGCTGTTTCCGGCTGAATAACTTTATATTGGCCATCCAATGCTATTGTTTGTTTTAGAACCGTCACCACCAACTTTTCTAACAACTATACCTATGGCTTTCCATGCGCGTAAAAGGCCACTTTTGTCGATTCCGAACTCCTCAGCTACACTTGTCAAACTGTGCCTCCAGCCTTCTGATCAATTTCCAAGTGTGAAGTCCTCCAGGTGATTTTTTCTAACCATATTTCATGAAAGAGTTCTTTTGCATTTGTAGCGAATGTATTTAATTGAAACTCCATTCTCCATTTCCTAGTAGTCATGCGCTGTGCGCGTTGACTGTACGCGTCTTGTGTACGCTCACGTCATCTATAATGTTTTGTTCCGGACATTTGCTTTCTTCTGAATTGTATGTTCATTGTACTAACCGCAATAACCCCATTTCCGGTTATGGCTACCGGCGTCATAGTTACCTGCTTAAAATTTACATTGTTGCTTAAGTGTTGCACACCAGTTTATGATATAGTGCGTATTTAAAAGGAATTTAAATATTTAGTATTTTCTTAAAAATTTAATTTGAATATGTTTAAATTATTTTAACGAACTGAATTCGTTCGCATTGTTCCGAAAGCATTGCAAGGATTCCGAATGCTTAATCTGAAAACTTTGCAATATTGATTAACTGCTGTACAGAATTTCCTTTCTTTTATTTGGGGAATATTGTTTAATTTTTCTTATTTTTTTTAATATTAAAATGGTCGCGCCATCAAATATTGAGAGCACAGTAAGATTATTATTTCTTTATTCTAAATATTTTTATTTTATATCAGATAAAATCTCGAAATTCTAGAATAAATATCAGATGTACATGAACTATGATTTTACTCAAGGACACAAATATTCCATTATATATTTGCTATGGCAATTAGAATAGCATTTCTTTTGACAGTTGAATATTGAATTGAGTTGAAACAATTAAAACCTGTCTCTACTATGGTATAAAATTCAATTCAAATTCGTCGATATGTAGATATTTCATTTTTTTCGCATTTAGTATTTCATATCCAAAAGTAACAATACAAACAAATTGAGTAATACAAGTTGTTCAAAAGTTTTATGTGGTTGCTTTATTACAATTATTTTTCCAGGGATATGATGACTCAAAATTTTCCTTTCATTTCGCTGAACCAAGAAATACTAAATTAAAAATAATTTGGAAAAATGAAGCGAAATAAAAGTGTTTCAAAAATGTTTTCTTATCAATATTTAATATAAAAGCATCCCTTTATTATGTAATTTATGAATAAAAAATTACTTGCAAATATTATTACAAATATACTACTGCCATAAAAAATGTAGTGTTTCTGTGATATATATGCTATTCTAATTTAAAATATTTATGAAAATTTAGTCGACTATGATAAGGTAAAGCGCTAAAAATATACTTTCATTCTTTGTGTTGTTAAAAATGATAAAAAAACAACGATATCATTATTAAAAAATTATAAAATATCATTACTGATTTGTTTTATTTACTAGAGAAACTAAAAACGAGATTAAACTGTTTTAGAAATTTTCACTCCACGCAGTGAATGTTTTTCACGTAGAAGTTCTGTAATCTTCGTTTATTCAAACTCTTAATTAAGCTAAAATTTTTAATATTTGATTTAAATCTATATTCTTTCGAAATTATAATGTAAATAAAAGTTTAATGATTTTCAGCATTATAAATTCCGTAGGTGTGTACCAATAAAAGTTAATAATGTCAGTGAAAGTAAAAAAATACAGGAAAAGAATTATCGCTCCATCTTAATTATTGCTCAGCGTTGATATTTTTTCTTATGTATTTTCTCCTAGCAGATTCTCTAATCATTAATTGCTCGATTATTTCTTTTAAGCATAATGATGAGCTTAGTTTGACATCATAACTACCCATGTAAAATCTATAACGATGCATTATTTTTTTTTGGAATTTCAGACCGTGAAATGTTTTCATGCAATTATCAAGGCATTAATTAACAAGATTATTTAAGTGGCAATAAAAAAGTCAATCTATTTGTGCTTCAATGGGTAAATTTAAAAGCCTTTTTTTGAAAATTACATATATGAAGAAACAAGACTGTTACGAATTTAAAGAGAGTAAGCTGAATTAACGCTTCATTTATAAGTTTTTTAAAGTTTGTTTTAAACCAGATTAAAGTGGATGGGGTATTTTTTTTATCGTACATGGTGTATAAGCAGTATTAGATACAGGATTTTATCCAATAAATAAGGTTTTTTAAATGTAGTATTTACACAATTATATAAGGTATATGTTAAATTGTTAGAAAATTTTGGGTTTAAAATCAGTTTCAGTTTTAAAATTTCCTTCAATTTTCAGTATATACGTATTATAATATTTTCTGATAAATGGACACTGAGTGTTTTGTTAAATTTTGCATTTGATATATTTTTTCAATTTTTCCATGGATTTTTTAAAGCGGATTTGGTCAGTGCATATTTTATGAGAAAATAATAGATATTTCGTTTCAATAAAGGAATTTGTAACTCATTGAAAAATAGTTTGTTTAGTGTAGTAAACTAAAAATATTGAAATGTATCTCCAAAATTTAAGCACCCACACCCAAGCACACATAATTGTTTCAGAGTGTTTTGTTAAGTGATCCGTTAAAAGTATATGGTAATTATATATAACTTCAACAAGAAAAAGAATTTTACAAATAACTCTAAGGGTTATAAATATATGCTACCAAACTGACGATAAAAAGAAAGGATTCAGAATAATCGAGAAGCTTGAGATTGGTTCCATTGGAACTCGATTTTCACCGATTGATCTAAAGCATTCCATGTCCTGCCATGGGAGTTGTAAAAGTATGCCTGAGCAGATGACAGATCCAGTCAATTGAGTTGCGATTAAGCGAATAATTGAGCGAAGTCAATCTAAAGTGTTTTATCTGTTTTTTAACCTGTTACGACTATTTAATACCTTTTTTTTGTTGTTGTTTATTGTAAGCGTTATGTCTGTAAGCTTCGTTTGTATTTTTGCTGCTGTGTATTCGTGTTTTCGTTTATAATTAAAATTGTTTATCCTGCCAAGAAGTGTTTCGGAGCTTTCAAATTGCATCCACAGGAAGGACAGGGATTTTTTTTTATAAATATATGTTTGGAGCGCAACACACGCAATCAAAACGACTCACTGTACCTGTTATTTTCCACTCCAGCTCAAGATGTAAGAATATAATTTGGAATCAAAAGACGTAGGTAATGAAACAACTCTTTTAATCTGATTAAATTGATTCTTTTCTTTACTTCTTCTAAATATTGCAGATTTATTTTTTTAGCTATGCTGTTGTTAATGAATTATAGCATAGTTCATTAACCCTTAATTCTTTAGGTGAAATTTTAGGACTTAATTGAGGAGGTGGAGTGTACGAAACCGCATATCATTGACACCCAAATTAAATTTTATAATGAATGAATTAGTATGAAAAACTGCCAATATATTCTGCAGATATTTTTCTTGATATATAGACATGTTTTACAAATTTTTCAAAATATAATATAATTGAAAAAAGTAAATGCGTTGGAACATACATTTTCTTCTCAAATTACGTGCTACAATAAATAACTTTCTGGGAAACTTTTTAAATCATTTGCTTTTCCAAGTATATAAAGGTATATAGAAAACAATATAATGTAAAATTCAACAATGAAAATATGAAAAATTAAAAAAAAGATTGTCGATGGGTAAAATTGGCCCTTTTTCTTCGGCTTGTGTGGTTTTCATATCACCATTTTCTAGAGAATTTTAAACCTACAGGTTAAGATCCAGTCCAAAATACAATGCTGTAAATGTTTGAAATTATCATTAATTCACAGTAACTTTTAATCATAGCCTAAAACAAGAATGTATAGCCCATTTGTCCGTCAGATGAATTGATACAACTGTTTTAAATTTCTTTTTTAAGTAGAATAAATCACAAAACGCAGAGTATACATCTCTTCCTTGAAATTTTAAGGATATCTATAATAATAATAATATATGGGCAGATTTTTTCCAAAAATTAATGAAAAATCTCAGTTGACATAATGATAGAAGCTTCATCAGTCAGATGACTGGAATTGAATATACAAATCCGAAATTTTCTTAAGAACATTCAAGAAAATAAATCATTCGTTTTTTGCTTCTAATAAAACAAATGCTCTTACATCGGTTGATTAAAAAAACTTGCATGCAATGTATAGAAGTGATGCCAGATATATCAGTGTATCAGTTGTATATTTCAGTTTTAACATCAAAGAAGCAGGAAATGTTAGAAAGTGTTCTGAGGTTTGTAATTCTCGCTCACTCATTTAATGAATTCCGTTGAGATGCAACATCATACAACAAACAATGAAGCCATAAGTTTTGTAATTAAGCTGTATTAAGCGATATAAAATCATTTTATCAATCAGGAAATCTGCAAAAAATATTTTATCTCGAAAGCTGGCGATAAAAAGTTTTAATCTGATTCAAAGGAAAAAGGATCTAAAAAGAATGAATTAAAGAAGATTTCGAGAAAAAGAATTATTGAAAAGGGAAATTGATAATTAGAACTATTTCGAAGAAGCATTTTAAGATGTGACGAAATCTCCCGAGTTGTTTTTTACAATTCTGCCATTATTAATTTGAATGACAGAAATCGAAAGGAGCATTTGAAGTTATGAATAAAGTGCATTTAATATTGTACTGAAGATGCTCTTAAAAGTAATTTTAAAAAGTAAATATTATTTTAGTTAAATGGAACTGCGTTACATTTCAGGGATTACTTGATTAGACCATAATTAATATTTTTTATTGAAATATTTCATCACCCAATTTTTATTTAAATTATAATATCAATTTCAAATAAATGAATAATAACACATCTTCATTTAATAATAAAGAATTTCGATTATTTATATTGAAACGTCCATTTTCTTATCATGAGTACTGTAATTATCATTTTGCCAAGGACGGCAAAGCGGTAATATTAATAATTTATAGAGTGAAAAGTTGATAGTACATTTAGCAATAAAAATCGAAGGAAAGTAAATTTGATTGATACATTACCACATCTTTCTGCCTGATAAATTTATACACTTAAAAAATTGTGTAGTCTCTTTCACATGAGTATATACCGAATTATAATGAGTTTCCAAGCAAACTTATGATTAAATAAATGTGTTTTATTCTTCTGCAATCATAAAAGCAGCCACACCCTATTAGATCCAGATAAATTGAATTTTTCAAGGGTTAAAGTAGTTTTTTATTAGCTCAAATGATTTGAGAGTTTCCGAATTTACTTTGATATTTAATTCAAAGCAGGTGGAGTTTATCAACAACTACTCTATCAAATATAATGTTTGTTATTTTATTTTAACAGAACTGCCATGAAATTTACGGAGTTTGTACTGTATATCTTCTTTCTAAATAAAAATATGTGAAAGAAACAGATATTTTTTTCATATTTTGATTATTTACTTCGCATCTTTATTTTAATTCGTGTGAGTTTTTCACGAGAATTCATTTTGTTTATTTTACAAGAAATATTTTGGAAATTTTTGCACCTTTTTTTATGCTTGACACGAATATATAAGACGAATAAAAAATATATTCAAACATCACAAATACAAAAAGTAAAAATAAAAATTATAATGAAAAAAAGTTATAATAATGCAGAGATTTTTCCATCGTTACTTATAAACATTTCTAAACAAAATACAGTACTCCTGAATGCCAGTATTCATTTCTAAGAAAAATACACAATACATTTTGCAGTAGCATTTTATTACTTCTTAAGCCTTTATTAACAAAACAGAGATAACAATAAAGTTGTTGCATCAATAAAAATGAAAAAAATTACTCTTTGAAAATTAAATAAAGTTATATCATTTGTATCAATGTTTTGCATACTGACAGACTGTCAAAACAAGAAGAAACATCCAAATAAGTTACATTAGAGTATATACGATACAAAAATTTAAAAAAAAAATATCTATTTTTAGAAGTTTAGAGAAGTGGAAACATTTTTTTCTTCAATGCATATACAATATATTTTTATGCAATGAAGATCTCATATTTAACACTTGACTTTTCTTTGCATGAAAAAAAATGGTCCTAACCTCTTTCCTAAATTTCTGTCTGAAATCGTAAATTCTGATGAGTAGAAAAATTATCACATCCAAAATGACTCCATAGGATATATTGAATTTCTAAATTTGTCTGTGAAAGAGCATATTTACTGACTTTGAGGATCTCATTCAAGTTAGAACATTTGTTAAAAAATATTTGGAAGAATCTAAGAATAAACCTTTTGGAGCAGCTTATTAAAGAATAATTGAAAAAAGAATTATGTTCTTTTTTATGAGATATTTATTAAATTTGCTACTAATTTATCCTTGTTTTATATCGGGTTACAATATTAAGTATACAACTATCTTCATTTCAATTTTCAAATCAAGCCATTTATGGATTATTTCTAAATATAATATTTATTAAAATTTTTATTACTGCCCTTAAATTACTTACTGAATTAAAAGGAACTTAATTGCTTCATAATACAATTACGCAAGCATATATTTTTTATTTAACACTTAACTGGAGACGTGCCATCTGTGAGAGAGCTAGCGATGGAATTTCGGTCACCCCTATTTCAGTTTTCAGCTCCTTTGAATGGATTGACCCTGTAGCTTCCTGTTTAGTGACCACGTGAACTTTTTCAACCGGTTTCAGCGGATGCTTTTAAAAATGATCTTTGATCGCGGGGTCCTAATATCGTACCTCCCTGTTAATGACCCAGTGGTAAACAAGGCTTAGCAGATGGCGCTAAAACTTAGGCATCGAAATATCATCCATTTTACTGATCATATTATGAAGCAGTGATCCAAACACTTTGAAATGAAGCAGAAATGACTTTAGTGAAAAAGATAATTGTACAGAAGAGTTTATATGGAGATAGTACAGAGAGTATAGAGATAGTACAATTATCTAAAATTTTTTTAAAAAATCGAATCTCAACCGCATCTATTTACCAAGGATTAATCTCCAAATAACTCACCGAGGAGATAATAGATCCTGTAGAAATGCTAAATCCAAGTTAAAGGTTAATATTTTGTAGCTATAGTACGCAAATGTCATACTAGTCATTCTCAGAGGTAACAATTTTATTGCAGATTATGCGAGAAAGTTTAGGGGGGACCAACGCTGGAGGTTTAAATTTTAATTAAGTTTTAGTATTTTTCGCAGAAACTGCCAAAAATATTGTAGTAAAAATAATTTTGCACCATCTTAATTTTCAAAAATTATCTTTTCAGCTTTATTAACGATTTTATGGTATAAATAGATTTTCTATGGTTAATCAATTTTAAAAGAAAATATTTTAATTGTATTTTCTAAAACTTAATTTGAGAATTCTGAACGAATATTAAATGAATCACGAGATACAATGAATAGTTTCTTTCATTGCCATTCTGAAAGAACACCAAGTTTTACAGTTCTAAAAGAATGCAAGAATCTAACAAAAAATGAATATTTGTTTGTCCATATTTTATATACTATCGTACTGTTCGTCCTATTTCAATAAAACATTGCCAAGTTATTGCACTTAATATTACAGTTTTCTGCAGCAGCAATGCCCCGGGCATCAGCTACTTCTTGATGATGATGATGTGTTCCTTCGGAAAGGGGGTGCAGTAGCTTCTGAGGGCAAAGACCCCTGAGCATCCAGAGGGCAGAAGTCTGACTTCTAGCTCAAATGAAGGTGACACAGCACAAGCCCTTTTTACAGGGGGCACATTCATACATCTTACAGATAGAGCACAGAACAACCATGTCCCAACCGGGACATGAACCTGGGACGCCCAGATCACAGGGAAGACACGCTACCCTTATGCCAGGATGCAGGCATTTAAATCCTTGTATTATAAATACTTGTGAAAAAGGTTACAAAAAGATGATATTAATTTATTATCTATTAATAACCATTCTGCTAAACTACAAGATAAAAACAGACTGATGCAAATTGAGCATTGAGTAACAAGGGACAATGTAAAGTTAAGAAAAACTTTTATTCCTTTTAGATTTGACTAACAATAGAAATGAAAATGAATAGTCCTAAGTAAGAACAAGGGTAATTAAAGTGAGTATCGAAATGAAATTTTCTAAAATGTTTTAAATTAAAGCCTACAAATTTGTCTTATAATAATCATAAATTCAGATATAGAAAAAAAAACATATTATGAGAAAATCGTGCTATAGAGCAATTACTGTATTATGTATTAGTACCTAAAAGAGCAGGTTGTACAGTAAAACAATATAAATTGCGGATTATTTAATAAAACGAAAAACCGTGCCTTCATTTTGTTAATACAAGTATATCTATTACATTCAATAAGATGACAAAAACTTCAAAAAGCGATTTCGACATTGAAATTAATGACATTTTTGTGATGTTTCAAAATATATCAAACGATATATCAAAGTTTAGGGCATGCGGTAACAAATTACATGCTATTCAACCAAAAATAAATATGTGGTCAATTTTACCAAACCGATGCGCAGATGCAATATTAATTCTCCTGCACATTGGGCTCACAAGGTATAATCCTGAGGTGTACACATATACATTTGTTGTTCTTTTGACGGGCCCCTTATTGCACGAATTGTGAAGTAACAAATTCTATTGCAAATATTCTTACCCAATGACGTAATTTTTATTTCAGATTTCATTCGCTTATTTTAAATTTATGGGACCTAGTGAGTGAGAAACCTCACACAAAACTTTCTGATTTTTTAAAAGTTGTTGGGTTTTTTTCATAGCATTTAACATTTGAAATTTACTTTTATACTTGCTCCAAATCATTTTAAATCATGGATCTTTTCAATTTTTGATGTTTTACAATACATCATTCTCTTATTTATAAGCTCTATAATGAAACTGTTAAAAAATTCTTGTGAATGGCGCAGCCTGTCCTAAATTGGACCTTGTACCAAAAAACCTAAACTATACTATACTCACAGAAATATCTTTTTATTTCACAGTAACAGCTAGCAGGATTGTAAGCAATATGATCTAGTACCGAAAAATTTAGACAAATGAATGATCTAAATATATTATCGAAAATATTATTTTTGTTTAAATTTTTACTGCCATTTTTTTGTCATCAACTTTAGAATTTTTACCATTCAAAAGTAATTTAAAAATGGGCATTAAAAGATTAACGTGCTTTTATTCCTGAATGCTGGGAATCTGGATTGAAATTACATAAATGAAAGATATCCAAAGAATAATTGTTATGAAAACCTTGTGAGATACTTTTCATAAAGAGAATATTAATTTGTTTTTAGTGTCTTATAAATCTTTAACTAATGAAGCATCATGTTTAATTTAAAATAAAACTAATCTGTTTTCCTTTGCTATACTTTTCCTAATATTTTACAAATGGGTCAAAATATCAACTAGAGGTAAAAGTATTTTGCTTCTTAGTTTCTAAACATAACCTTTTTCATAATATTAAGTTCCATACAAAGACTGTATGAAATATCTGAGAATTAACCATATTACGGCTTTATCCATTTTTTAAAACTAAATTATATAAATAACACGAATAACATAAGAAAATTAAGAAGAAGCAATCAAACAGAAATGGAAGAAAACTAAGAGAAAACAAATGAAGACATCGTTTTGAGGTTTTTTTTTTCTTTTTTTTTTTTTTTTACAATTTAAGGAACCCATAGCACGAATCTAATCAAAAGAAAATAATGGTTAATCGAAAGAAATTCGTCTTCCGTTCCGCCGGCTTTTGCCCATCCCCACCCTCCCTAACTGAAACAAAAGAAGAGGAAGAGTAAATTCAAATATACTCTGTCTTATTGAACGAAAGTAATATGTTCCAGAAACAATTATTTCGATCTAATTGACTATCCACTTACAAGACATTTTCAAGTTAATAGTTCTATTTTCAGAGCTACCACTGCAAATACAATTTTCCTTTCCCATTTTTTTCTGATGAGAAGTATCAAAATGTGAATTGTTACGTAAATAACTTTTTTTTTTTAAATCTATATAGAAAGTGATCAAAATGTAATTATTAATCTTTTTGAATTAGAAATTTTCTAATACAGCTAGATAATAATAGAGTAGTATAGAAAACAATTCCTGATTTCTTAAATGAAATCGCTTTTCCATATAAGAGTTCCTAGGCAATAGGAAATAACGAAAAGAATTATTGAACGAAATTATTAACGAAAGAATTATTGAAAATAACGAAAGAATTATTGAACGACATTGCAATATTCATAATTTGAATGAAATATTTTGCAATTCAATGCCTTCATATTTATAATCGATTTCTCTCTTTCTAATTGATTAAATAATAAATTAATGAAATCTTTTTAAAAGTTAAGTTAGATTACTGATGACGAAGAAAATATTTAGAAATTTAATCAGGATTAATGTTGCTCCAGTTTCATGCTACGTTATTTTATTTTAATTTTTAAGTATTTCTTTTCTTTAAAAAAATTACGAAATCAAAAAGACATTGTCATAAAATCAAGACAATGTTTTTAAAAATAAATAAACCAAAACTCGGTGTCAGCAAATTTGTTTTAACTTCCGCAATAAGTTTCTAGTGAACTTTACTCACATCCTGCTGAAGGATATGTCAATACTCTTTGAAAACGGTGTTTATGATGGTTGCTTTCTACTCTATGATTCACTCTACTCACCTTTTCAAAAATCGGCGAGAGGGACAGTAAAGATTGTGAAAGAACGTAGAATAAGAAATCTCTACAGTGGAGGCAAAATTACATACCAAAAGAATTTCAAAACCCGAAAGATTTTGTACCAAATAATCGATTTCAGATTCTCGAGAAAGTTGATTTCAGAAGCTGAAATGAATTTCTGTCGCCAATTTTAGAACGTTAATAATTTTGAGATATTGAATCAATATTCTGAGAAATTCAAAAAGTCGATAATTTTTAAAGTAAAAACTGTAACTAAAATATGCATTCCAATAATCAATCCAATGAGAATTGAAAATTTTTCAGAAGTCAGAAATTCTCAGGATTGAATTATACAATCCACTATTCACTCCGGATTTGTTCAAAACAGATTAATCTTTAGATTTTTTTTAAAGAGAATGTAATTCATTTCTTGAATCTTTGATTCTCAAGAGAGAAAATTTATCTTAATCGCTTCAGTGTGAAAGTGTTTAGAAATGCTAAGCATTTTTATTATTTAAATGTTACTAAGAATGAAGCTGTTATTACAGTTAAAACTATTGCTTATCAAATAGATGAATTCGAGGTATAGTTATACATCATGTAGAGCTTGAAATTTATTTGAAAATGACTAGTAGTCTTTCGAAGTATGATTGCAAAAATTAAATTATCATATTGAATATTAACATAAAAGTAAAGTATGTCTTTAACAAAGTTTTCAATTTTTATTATCATATATTTATCGATATATATTCCTTCTTTTACTGTCGTTAATATTCGGGATTTATAGTTTCTATGGAACAATCCGAAAAATATTATTTTGTATCATAATGATGGATTTTTGATTAGGTTCACTTAAAGTTTAAGCATACGAATTAAAGTCATGCTTGGAACTTAAAGTCATACATCAATTAATACTTATTTGAATGCTTGAGTATTTGAAGGAATTGAGTATTCATTCTAAAGGAATTTAATGACAGAGGAGCCATACATGTGTTTAGATGACAGCCTTTGTTGGCACTTTTGATTTTAAAGATATTAGAAAGGATTAAATTTTTGTAATGAAGATTTTCCACAAAGAAATGTAATAAAAAGTTTGAGAAGAGAAGAGATGAGAGATTTTTGAATGAGATATATATTTGTTTCAAGACTGAATGTAACCGCCAAACGAATTTCAGTAGGAAATGGGGTATTAAAGAATAGTTTGTTTGTAATTTGACACTGTTTACAAACAGCATTTTGTGAAGCTATTCTATTTCTATAGAAGTTTTGAATGCATGTTCAAAAATACTGTTACTAGAATGACTTGAGATTTTAAGTATCAGCTAAAGCGACACCCGTATTATGTTTTCGTTTTTAAACTTCCGACAAATAAGTTGTGCCGATTCCCCCTAGGAAACAATTCTATCTGTGATCCTCCATCAATAATAGTTGGTTTTTCTTCTCTTTATCAGAATTTCTGTTAAAATTCTCATCAATAATTTTATAGTAAGCTATTTTTTTTCCAAATAGTTTTCTCTAAAAATACGTTACAGATTGTCATATACGATTTCTTGAATTCTCATTAAGCCGAGTTTCAAGGTACCTAAATTTTAAAGCTCTTAGTTTAAGTTAATTTTAATTTTTAAACTTAATTAGTTAACTTAATACTATTTTTTTAAACTTTAAATTTGAACTTAATTTAAATTCTCTTTTAGCCTTTTAATTAATTTTAAGAAGCTAAAACTGTTTTTAAATACTTGAAATTAATAATATTACTTAATTCATCAAAGCCCTTTAAACTGAAGTATAACACCTGTTTAATATTTCGTAAATATTTCTAAAGAACGTAGAATGAGAGATAATGGGATTTGTACATGCATTCTGTAAATTTTGAACACTTTTACGTAAAGACGTTTAGATATCTGCTATATTCACAGATTTTTTTCTCCTGCTTTAAAGTAAGTTAATTTCTGCAGTAAGTTTTAAGCTTCACATAGTTTATTTTATAAAAGTTGAAATATTTTTATGTTTTTCAAATGATTTACTTGAAAATAAATTGAAAATTTATTGTAATATGAGCGTTATCCAATTTTATATGGCTCATTTAATTTAAGATCGTAAGCTATCATGATTACCTTCAGTCTGTCATTTTCCGAAACTAATATGTATTGGAAAAAGTGATCGGTGACGTTTTTCAAATATTATTATTTATCAGAAAATAATCTTATCATACTGTTGCTTATAACGACATACATCATTTGGAATTATTTTCCATAAATTAAAATGAACGACAGTTGCCCATAAATTGTTGTCCATGAATTTCTTCAGAATATAGAGAAAGAAAATATGAAAACAAATGGATAATTTCTTAGCATATTTTCTTTGAATCTTCCATGGAATTAACTTTCAGGAGCCCAGAATTTTTGCCATCGTAAGGAATCTTTAAAAATGTCATTGTACAATCGATCGTAAGTTATTTGCTATATATTTTGCAGATTTTTCGATAAAGACACAAAGATTAGCTAAGGAGTAATAAATGTATCTGGGAACGTAATGGTGTGGAAAAGTAGTGAAAATATATTCTAACAATTTCAGCTCAATAAATCTTTCCTGTTTTCTCTCCTATACTTATATTTGCTTCTTTTCTTGTATATACTTCCTTTTTCCTATACTTATATTTGTTTTGCAACGTCAAAAATGCATAAATAAATAAAAATAAGCAAAAAAAAAAAAATTGTACTCGTATTTGATTCTTTAAAAAGAAATTATGTGCATAACTGGTATTTTTTTTTAAAAAAAATACCAGTTATAAGTTTGTAAAAATATATTACCATTTATTTAGACAAATTAGTAATAAATGCCAAGTTAAAAAGAAAAAAATGGAATCAAAATAAAATAAGAATCCGGCCTAAAAACTTTTTCAAGGGTCAACTTCAGGCAGGGATTCAAAGGAAGGGATTTCTTCTGTGAAGAATCTGACTTTTTTGTCCAACAGTATTCACCCTATGAGAGCCGAAAATCCCCTGGAATTAAGGCATAAGAAATATACTATTTTTATAAAAATGAAACAAAACAAAATTTAAAAAGAATAACACCACCAATTTAAAAATATGTATTGAGTACCATTTATTGATAGCCAAAAAATTAATTTTTGATTACCATTTATTTACATATTTAAAACATATCAACAAATGATAAATTATTTTATTATTAAGCATCAGTCTAATAAAATTTGTGAGCAATATTCAATGAAAACTGTAATATATTCGAAGTATTCGATTTAAAACCATAATATTGGTAAATAAAAAAAGCGCTACACTATTAAAAGGAATTGCAGAGTGCAAATACTTATCCTTAAACACAAAAGACCACTTAGCCTCGATTCGAAGGGGTTTTGAAAAATTTGAATGACCAGGATATCACGATAGCATTGACGATAAGTATAAAAGAGTCGTAAAGGCCATCCACTCCCGGTACCGCCCCCCATACAATGCTTGTCATCAGTTGAAGGTAGCCAATTCCACATTATTTCTGTACCCATTCAGGCTGCGAAAACCAACCACTATACCGGAAAATTCTTCCTTTCATTTTGAGGTGCCCCGTTCTTCTTCTTGTATACAGCCGACCACCCCTCCACCACTGAATGTAGCAGTATCGGCAGGATTTGAGGTGCCCCATGAGGGGTATCCCTATTTGATAGATTAAATTGTACAATCACCTTTCCACATATCGAGGAAACAGAAAAACGTTCGATCTGTTAAGATACACTTGAAACTTCGAAAATCGTTCAAACTATCGAAGTTTTTTTATTACTTCAAAATGTTGTCTGATATCTTAGCTTTCAAACGATACCAAGATGTCGTCAATATTCGGAATATTTCTAGAGTTATAAGGATTTTTCTTGAGGTACTATCACTAAAAACTCTAGTGTTGGATTTTTAAAACTCATTTTATGAAATTTTATGAAGAATGATATTTTTTCACTATGTTGCTTCATCAATACTCAACATAATCAACTGAACTCATTGCAATCATAACTCAACAAAAAATTAACCAAATACAATTATTTATGTATCAAAATAATCTGTATGTGGATGTTTTATGTCTCAATTAAATTTATATTTATAGAAATTAATTTTTAATAGCTATTAAAAAGTTAAAATTAAAGAAAAAATCTCGTTTTTTCTATTTATTGCTGATGAAAAAATTGTTTTAAAAAAGACAATATATTTTTATAACTTGGTTGAGGCAGAATACATGAAGACTAATATTAGGCATAATTTCTAACTAGAATTATGCATCTATACAAATTAGAATTTAAGATATGTTTAAACAATTTGCTAATTAGCTTATTAGATATTAATAAATTTATTAACAATTAGAGCAATTTTTTATTTTTTCACTGAAATGAGTTTAAACGTATATTAGTAATGACCTGTGAAAAAAATTAGTTTATCAAAGTTAAAATTTAAAAAAAAAGCCCCAAGTGTGTACGTACACCTTAATATAAATTTCGAATGCTATTTTCACATTTTAAGAAATGTAAAATTCTCTAATAATAGCAATGCACCATTTAAAATAAATGATGTATTGGCATTCTTAGAGAATAATGGTGCATGAAACATTACCATTTGTGCTCTTAAAAAATGATAAAGCAAAGAAATATTCCTGTGATTCGATGCGAATTCATTATCTTTCCATCCACATGGAATTTCCTTTCTATCTGTATTTTGTTTCATTCCAAAGAATGCCACTTCAGCGTGAATTCATTTTTAGAGTCCGGGAATGTAGGAAGCAGAATAAAAATTTTACTGCTTTTTAATGACTTTGCCCCTCTTAAGAACGATCCCAGATTGGAAACATCCTAATTCGCAGAAAAGCAATTAAAAGAGAGTTATTTTTGTACGTACTTTTTTATGTCTCTGCTTACATGTTAATAACAGCTGTTAGTAACTCTTCAAACATCTAAATATGCCTAAAGTAACTCACATTTCTCGTATTTTGAATAAGGATTAAAAGGATATTAACAAAGGAAAAAAAAAAAGGATAAGGATATTAACACGGTGGATTCAAAGCTGTAAATTTTGTCACAGCAAAAATTTGCATGTCTCTTAATTGTGTTTTTCTAATGATAGATGTTTTTTAAAATTATTTATAAAAGCTTTCCACTTTCATTTAACATCGAAATCATGGCAAGTGAAACTGTAACTTTCATAAACAAGTGAAAGGAATTGTGACGTTATACTAAAAATTTCCACACTAAAAGGAAAATGCGTCAGAAAGAAAGCACAAATAATATAATTTAATGATATATCAGAAAAGTTTCAAATTAGGATAAGTATTTTGTGGCTTTAGAAAAATATTACTGATATTTTTTATAACATTTCATTTTATTTGAACTTTTTTAAAAAACAAATAAAAAAATTGAATACCCTGTCTATTGAGAAAAATAATATTGAAAGGTCTAGCATTGGTTTCATCATATCAATTTTTTAACTAGCTTATGTCGTTTCATTACAAAAAAAGTGATACCATACAAGCACATGCAGAGAAAAAGTTAAACCAAAAGTATTAGATAATAGATGGATAAGAAGACATATATTAAATTTTTTTCCTCCAAACATACAGGGTGTTTGAAAAAAAAAAAGTAAACAAAATGACATGGTAGATCCATCTTACAAGATCAAAAATCATACAGGAACAGAGGGTCGCAACTGCGATCCGGAACTGCTAAAGGTCTTCAAAAATAATACAAAATGAAAAAAAAAAAAAGAAACGAAACCATTACGGATCATTTTATTGATAATTACTCACTTACTAATGCACGCCAAATTTTGAGACGCTCAAAGTTTTTGACACGCCTGTCATCTACGTGTCATGGAACGGTTTATCTTCTCAAAAATACCAGTATATCTCCAACGCACCCGTTTACCATAACAATTCGTCCTACCAAGCCTTCCAGCGTTGCATCAGGTGTTTCATAAGCAAGTCCTTTTAAAAATACCCCTAAGAAAAATTCAAGAAAGACTGGTCTGGTGATCATGGTGGCCATGCGAATCGGTCCACCGCAACCCATCCAGCCGTCAGGAAGTGGACAGGAAAGCCTTCAGATGTGCTCTGACGTCTGTGCTGGATCAGCGTCGTGTTGAAATCGAATGCGTCGACGAATAGGCGTCGGAACTTCATTCAGCATTTATGCAGAACCTCTAGCAAGAATGTTAGATGGAACCGTTAAGTCTTTCTGGGGTAATGTAGGGACAAAGTAAACAGTATCCTACAATACTCAAACGTTGACGGAACGTTTGCTCATCTCGTGTTTGTATCGCAAAGCCCTCTCGTGGCTCTCCCTAGTAGCGCACGAATATTGTGCAATATTGTATGACATGGATCAATATTCGCAATATTGTTTAATATAATAGAATACTGTTTAATATCATATAATATAGCGCAATATTGTACAATGTAGTGAAACTGACAGTGCTACCTAGGTAGAACCCACCACAGGCGTTTCCGACTCTCTGTTCCTATGTAATTTTCGATCCTTATTGTATGATCTACCATGGTCTTTTGACCACGTTTTTGAAACACCCTGCATAAGAAAAAATAAATAATGAATGGAACACATTTTGATTGAAATCCGAGTCTCTAGCAAAGATAAAAAGAACTGAAAATATTAGAACTGAACAGGTGAATGAGAAGACAAAACTGGAAGTTTCTGTTTTCAATTAATGAAGAAATATTTAAAAAACAGAAACACGATGGAACTCATTTTTTTAATGAACATTGGCTCCTAAATATAAATACGTGTCTAAGTAACAGAAAATTGCTACCACAATTAAAGCTCCGTGACTGATTGTTCATGTTGAATTAAAAATAAGAAAAAATTCTTATATCCTCTCATACTTTTACTTTTCTAGAAAGACATGTTTAACAAATATAAGGAGTGCATCCCCATAACTTGTTATTAACCAGAAGATTTCATGAAAAAAATCAGAACTTTTTATCATGGCAAAATAATCACTATTGTGGTGTCTAAGAATATTTGTTCTTATACCACAATAGATGTTTTTTACTGTTCAGGAGCTACATTAGGAAAGATTAAACTTTTTTTTTCAATTTTGTTACGTGAAATTTCGTTTAAACCTTCTTTGAAATCTTTATTGACAATTAAAGTCATGAATTTAATAATTTTGCTTAAATTTCTGTCAAAAAATTAATGTTTTTGACTGATATTAATTAAAGAATTGCGATTAAGAATTTGAAAATATAGTTACTGTTATAAATCCTTTCCATTTTTTCTAATTTCTTAATGTTTATCAGGTTATTAATTTTTCAGCTGTCATCATCAATATATATCAGTTTTCTTTCTTTCTTTTTTTTGCTATGCGTTTACATATCATTACATTTACATACGTTTTAATTAAATTTTTTGAGGATGATAATATATTGTTCCGAAAAGAAAACAAAACAAACTTAATTCATTCGTGTGTTTCTAAAATTACAGTTTTTGAATTATTTAAAGATAAACTTTTAACCCTTATTTTATCACTTAATTTATTTTTTTTGTGAACATGCTTTAGACTCTAAAGAACTTCATTCATTCCAAACGAATAAATTTAAGAACTAAACAGAGGAATATTAGTTCTTTTTATTGAAAATAATAAAAATATAAGAATATCACGAAAAGCCTATGCAAAGCAACAGAAACTGTGACATCTGGTATGCTCAAAATTAATAATCTAGGAATTTTTGCACATGTGTATAAAGAAAATTATTGGAAAAAATATCTTGTGAAAAAGATGAAATACTTTTATTTTTTTAATATGAATTTAAATTTGAAAGTAGAAATGATTGTAATACTAATTCGGATATACCCAATTATAAGAATAATTTTTCGTCCTCCAATTAGGGTGCCAGCTCAGATGTCTTCCTCGTGAAAAAGTATGAGGTAAGTCCCAAAATAGCCCTAGTGTTGCTTCAAAATCGGTACGTCAATAGAACTGAACTGAAATGAGAATAATTTTTCCAAAGGATGCCGTTAAGAAGTATCTAATTTAACAATCGAAAATTTATATAAATTTTAAATAAAATATATTTGGTGGAGTAATAAAATCAATTGACAAAAACTGCAAATAATAATGTTACATCTAAAGGAATTTATCATAAACAAAATAATTATTCTAATAAGTTCGATAGTAGATAATTGTTTAATTTGTATATTCGTTTAAATATGATTATTTGACATATCATGTTTGCTCATATAACTGAAGTTAAAAAAATAGGAATGAAATTTTTTTAAAAAAAAGTCGCTTGTAATATCTTCTCTTTATATAAGTATCGACATTTTTTTAAAAAACAATAACATAAAAAGGGATTTTATATGAAATCTTATACATCGTTTTTTTTTTGTTATAAAATATTCCTGCTCAATTCCTCCAAGATGAACTCTTACAAATCTTTGTGAAGCAAGAAATTTGGTCAATTCATTATTTATAAATTCGAATTTATTGTTTGAAAATTTCATTTGCTTCACTTCTGCCCTTCATTAAGTATTAAGTATTGTAAAATAACGTAATTTTATACTAACAAAAATAGAGGTAAACTTAAATATTAATCAGTACTTTATGAATAATTAAATTATTTGAAATTCTTCGTTTTCCCATGTATAGGGAATTACGTAACAATATTTTGCATTCACAAACTAATGGAAGATACATTATTTAATGATGTTTCGATATTTTTTTTATTTATTTATGATTATATACTTTATTTAAGTAATTATAATTATGACAGATTTTATGAAATTTCAGATGTTTAAAAGATACTTTGAGTGCACAAACAAGCATCACTAAACTTAAACAAATGCAAATGACTCTTTTCTATCTATCTATCTATCTATCTATCTATCTATCTATCTATCTATCTATCTATCTATCTATCTATCTACATATATATATATATATATATATATATATATATATATTGTTACGGATTTTCTGTTATTTCTTATCCTATCCTAATCCGTTAGATTTGTTTCCTTGTATAGTGGGTGTGTATGGTAATAGAACGATCAATACACAATGATCAGTCCTTTAATAGAAGACACATCACAGACGACGAAGAACAAAACAATAGCTCAAATTTATTATTTCATTAAGGTCATGTTAAGCTTAAAAATTTGTAATTAACGATTATGTTAAAAGAAGTTGTTGAGAGATTAAGTACTTAATATTTTCTTTTATTTGGTAAAGATTTTGATGATAAATTATTAATTTTTTATGGAACTGGAGAGCCTCAACTTTACAAACAAAGAACCATATGCGGCAACGAGCCTCAAGTTGCCGACCCCTGGTCTAGGGGATATCATTTTGCAGTGGGATACTGAAGTTGTCTAAAACTCTTTTTTTCTTCAGGAAAACAAGCTCAACTCCCGGCGAGTTCCCAAGTAAGGTCGTGTTCCCAATCGAAAGGAGACTACACGTTTGACCTTTACATATTTTAATAGACGAACATAGTCTAAGCGAACATTTAAGTAAAACTAAATATAGGGCTGCTAACTAAAGTATAGGGAAAGCTGCAGTTGAGGCAGACATAGAATGAATGTCATCCTTTAACTTCTATGCTCCCACTTTCCTTTTCCAAATGTCTTCTTATACTATCGTTTGCCACGCTTGTCTGCTTTTTTGTCTTGGAGGAACGCTGCAATTTGCAGGAGAGGGAGAGAGAGTAGTATAGTGGCTCATATTACATGTATACTCTATATTTTACTCTATATTTGGTTGTAAGTATTGTTTATTCCCATAGTTTCAAAAATTTATGGTTTTTTTTGAGACATTACAGTTGCTGGGACACTTATTTCTGCAAATATCGGCTTCGAGGGATATTGAAATTCTTTGAAACCAATAAGTATAATTAATACGAGCAGTCAATTTATAGCATCCAGCTGTCGTAGGTATTGAAAAATTCAGTCACTGTACTTGAAAATCCTAAAATTGCTGCTTATAATTACAAGTCTTGAAAAGATTCACAAAAGGGAGAAAACATTTCGAAATCTCTCTTTTTTTTGTGGGAACCTTGGTAGCCAAGCGGGAAAGTCTTGGCTCGTCAGCTTATGTTTTCAGGTTAGATACACTACTTTAATGAAGAACCGTCTTGTAAGGGGCCTGTTGCAAGCTAAATCCGTCAGACCAAACAACCTCCCGCTAGCTCGGAGGTTGTTTAGCCTGACCTCTGTTCAAAATTACGAGGTCCGTCCCAAAATAGTTTGATTTTTACTTTAAAATGGGACGCTAATGTAACTAAACTCTTTATTTTGAATTTCTATTGGCAGTTTGGAAAGCAAAATAAGTGTATTCTTCAGGATAGTTTTGTATAGTTGAAAATTTTAAATAAAAAAATTGATTAATTCTACAAATATTTTATGCATTCTTATGTTTAGTTTTAAAATGAGTCATCTCATCTGCTTTTTTACATATATTTGCTCTTTGAATTTGCTTTTTAATAATCTATTAATATCTTTCTCATATTTCAGATTTTCTGTTCCTTCTTATCCTATCCTAATCCGTTGGATTTGTTTCCTTGTATAGTGAGTGTGTATGGTAATAGAACGATCAACACACAATGATCAGTCCTTCAATAGACGACACACCACAGGCGACGTTTATTTACAGCACGAAGAGAGGACAGCACAAAGACAACAAATATTTATAGCACAACAACTATGGACAGAAGATTATATACAGCCGAGATGAATAGATAGGACAGCAAGCAGTACTGTATAGCAGACAGTAGCCCACAATAGCAACAATAGTCCACAGGTTGAAATTCCGTAGTGACAACGTCCACAGCTCACAAAGCGGTCAAACATGATTCAGCAGGAGAGAGAATCTTTAAGGAATTCTGTGTCCGCTCACGTAGGTCTCTCCAAACTGCTGAACTGCTCCTCTGTTTCTTCTTGCTTTCGCTGCCGACTCACTATTTCACTCAACGGGACTACTTCTCAGTTCAGGACTGCTCCGTTCCTGACGACGATACAACTGGTTGCAGCACAAGACACAACGACGACAGAATACGGCACAATTAGCAATTCATCCCTCCGCGACTCCCCCGTTCAGGACTCCTCAGTTTTAGGCCTCTCAATTCAGGTCTGCTCGATTCACTAGCCTAGTTCAGAATTGACACCCAAAACATGCTTCGACAAAAAACATGACATCGGCACTCAGCGATCCGGCACTCCGTCGATACTCCGGTACTCTCTCGGCGACACCTCCTTTCAAGACCTCTTTATTCAGGTTGATCTTCAACTTCAACTTCAATGAATTCGTTAACGGAGCACCGAGCCTTTGTGATTGAGGCATGATCTCCGGTAAATGAACAAAAATTATTTAAAACCTGACTGTCAATAATTAACGTGATCTTCTTCGATGCGTCCTGTAGATGAACAAAAAGCAAGCCAAGGTACAGAGGGAAACAAATCAATCCAGCGAGGTCAAGAACCAATAGGAAGAGCAGGATCAGGGAGCTGACTTGTGTCGGCCAATCAGAGTGGAGCTGGCAGGAGAGACTTCTAAGCTTCGGAAAGCGAGTTGAAAGTAGACTTGGAAGCACTGGGGAGTAGGGGCGGGTAGGATAAACAATTGTACTGGCTGGGCGAATCAGGAGCGAGGCTTTAGGCAAGTAGAGCATTGAACAGGATTAGTTTCCTCTCATCTTTATCAGTAGTTTTCCTAAGTTGTTTTACTGCATTGAGGATACCTGGGAATTCTTGCAAGAGTGTTTTAATTTCTCTGAGAGCTTCCAGTGTTTCTTTGAATTCATCAATTTCTTTTGTAGAGTTTTCAGTGGGTTTTGGTGCTGTTGTTGTCGGGGGGACTTCAGGTTTGCTGATTTGATTGATCGTTCTTGACTTGGGTTCAAAATTTTTCCTTTCTACATCAGCATAGGATCTTCCTTGGGTGGGAGTCTTACGTATAACAGGATAATTTTTACACCCTCTCCAGGAGGCCAGGTGTCCTAGTTCCTTGCAGTTGATGCATTTTGGCTCCTTAATTTGATTTTTGATGACACAATTCCGGGTGGGATGGTTACCGTCGCATTAGATGCAGCGCGGATTTCATTTGCAATTCCGCGCGCTGTGAAAGAAGTCTGAGCAATTAAAACACATCGTTGCTTTATTAGGTTTCCTGTACGTTTCCACCTTGATCTTCATGTATAATAGAGTTTGGAGGTTATAGATGTTGAGGTGGTTTCCAGACTTTTTAATTTCCACAAGGAAAATAGGGCGTTGGGAGTTGTTACGGAAGTTTTTCAATTGCGATATTCTAACTACTTTGTAATCCTTTTCTTCTAGTTCTTTCTTGATTTCTTCTTTTTCTGTATCACCTGGCAGGCCTTTTATGACAATTTTAAGGGGACGCTCTGAGGGATCTTCAGAAATGACATATTCTTTATTTTTGTTATCCAGTAGTTTAATAATTTCAAATCTTATCCGCAGATTCTGATCTTATGTAGGGGCAGGAGGCGGGGCTAAAATTTTCTGGACCAATCAGGAGCATTATGGATGTATCTCAGCTCCTAATGGACGGATCAGGAAAATTCTCAATGTTTCGGGTATTATCTATTTTGTTTCCAAGTTTACGCCAAGCTCTGGGATCATTGCACCCCGGGCACAGTTCAATAAAGATGTAAAAGAATATGTCAGAAATTACGAATATTCTGCATCGATCTAAATGATACGGGAAACAACACTTCCTCATTATTTATTCAGAAAATATGTCTAAGCACTAAAATGTATTTTCTGTTAAATTTACTTTAAAAATTAATAATTTTAACATTTAAAAGCACATTTGTCTATTAAATTTACATTCTTGGAAAAATTAATTTTTTAAAGATGTTGTTTCTTTTAATACTCTAATCAATATAACAAAGATTTCGAGAAGAACTAGGATTTACTTCTTCCGAAATTTATCCCTTTTTGTAATTATGCATTTAGCCTCGAGAAAATTCTCGACAAAATGACTCCTAATATTCATAAATCAGTAGCATGGCTTAATTATAAATGATGAACTTGCAGTTTTAAGCTCGAAGTAACACATCATAAAACCTGATTTCTAAATCAGTGGTCATTTTTTAATTAGATGTATTTAGGGGTGCCGCTGAACACATCATTACGTTTCGAGGAAAACAGCATAGATGGCTGATTTCGAAAGAGATGTTTTAAAAAAGTTTTAAGCTTTCTCATATAATTATTCTTTTTGTACAGAATGATTCTAATTTCAACTATTCTGTAAATACTGCATCATTCTTGATGTTTCTGTAGCTGAAGATAATGTTTGATGATAGTTATTCACTTAATATAACACAAAAATTGTATTCTACAATTTTAGAGTAAAATCAGATAAATTGTGCATCAAAGATAGTTTCTCTTCATAATTGATTATGTTATTAGTTATACTACAAGAAGTGAACCTTTCGCCTTTCTTAAAGTTGATTTTATACAGTTTTTTTAGCATTTTACAAAAATAAAACTAACTTTCAGAGTCGTAAAGCTTTGTTTATTATTAATTGTTTATGCGAATTAAATTTAAATAAAAATATTTTAAAATATTTACTATTAACATAATTTTAGCTGAAATAATAGAGACTAAATGAGCATAACTGCTTTTAGATAAATAAGCATCTGTACTGATATGGATGGAAAATATTTTAAGCAGATCTGGTAAAATTTGTGTTATAGTTTCTAGAAAGTTGTCACATCAATAGCTTCGTTCCTCCCAACATACGTTTTTTTTCCTTTTGTAATTAATGTACGTTTCAATTTTTGCACTTTATTCATTCACTTATTTTGAAGATATTTTCTCGAAGTCATTTCTTAGTTGCTCTAAAAAGAACATTAAAAATCTTCTGTTTGCTTTACTACAAAATGTATCAATAAAATTAAAAAGAGCTATGAGTTCTATTTGGAACATTCATTTTATATAAAAAAAACATTTAGACATAGAAGATATCATTGCTGATAACGAAAAAGATGTTAAAAAAATTAAGTTCAATATTTTTTGGTTTATATGCATTATAGCATTTTTCATGTATAGTTTATATACGTGATTGCACACATATCTCAGCCATATTATCAATATCATGACTCCCCACTTGTTGTCTTTTGCTTATAAAAGTTGGCACATGCAATATTCATTTCATTCTCAAAACTAGACTTCTAAGATTACAATCTACTTTCGAGATCATTTAAAAAAAAAATGGCCATACTTCAAAATTTAATTGGTGTTTCCTTTTGGTGTCCGGATTAAAATATCTTTCCGCTGGTGTGGCGCGATATTGAAAAGTGGATGGATGCCAGTTTAGGTGTCGTCCTCGTCATCTGACCATGGCTCAAAATTAAAAGCTATTTTGTAAAATAATTATTATTTGCATTTTAAAACTAAGAAAAAGGGTGAAAAATATGTTACTAGTGGTGTTTTACAATAATTTCCAGTTCCAGATTGAGAACTCGGGTTAATTTTTAAGTACAATGTACTTTTTTAATTTGATATATCTCGGCTTCTAGGTGGCATAAAATGAAAAGAAAAACAATATTGTAAAGAAAAATGCTTGAATTAAAATAATTTTGCAATTTTTCTCCACCAAGTTGGTCTAAAAATACCATTTTCAATGAAGGCAGTCACCTGAGTAAAGTTCTTTATTTATCTCTTATTAGTGAGATTTTTGTCTTTTTATTTTTATATTTTGATTATGTATAATTTTCTTCTCTGAATTTTATAGCAATTCTGATTTATTTGGATTTTTTCTTCAGAACTTGAAACTAGGAATAATTTTAATTCCTTTCTTTAGGTCTTCTGTTGTTTGTCATAAAGTTTGCATCATGGGGATTTTAGTATTGCTAGCTCTAGGCATGAATTTATTACTATCACATGTTTCATTTAATATAAAATAGAAATGCAATGTTTTTGTACCTTAAATACATTATTAAAGTTCTGAATACACTTTTTAGATATTTTACTGAAATACTTAAATTTTTCCAATTATTTTAGAAGTATGTTTTGTAAAATATTTTTCAATAAATCCTGCTGAAAAAAGCAATTTGCCAAAGCAAACTTTAAGAATATTTAAACTAATAAAGTAACTAGTTGGCAAACTAATTATTATCTGGAAAAATTGGGTTTCTTTAAATAATTTGTGCTTTATGAAGCAAGAAAAGATATTTAACAGAAAAACTATAAGCGCTATCGGAAAAAAATTATTTATAAATAAATTAATGAATAATTACATGACCAATTAGGCTCAAAATTAGTTTGAATACGAGAGATTCCGATCTGTTCCGAGCTTCATGACAATTTTAAGAGATATTGAGTTCTTAGAGATATTATATTTTTGTCATTTAGCTGAAGAGCTTCGACGTTTTATCACTGGACTATATTCAGATACTATTCGAAATTAAATTAATCGAGTATGTGTGACAATATCCAAATTCAATTGAAATAAAGCCTTTTGCTCATAAATTTATACTAATAAATCCTACGCAGCATAAATATGAGTATTAGTATATTCTAGATGTTTTCTATGGAGTGGAATATTTCAAAAAATTATTCAATACAACCCAGAATTTGCACTATGAAGTCAAAAAAATCTTGGAAACAACCCGTTTGAAAAACCTTGAAGAACTAAAACAGTATAAATGATCTGTCTAAATGGTTCTGTAAAAAAAGTAAATTTTGTAAAAATCAAGTGAAAAAGATGTCTTTGTTAGTTTACTACTTGGTTCAACAACATTAATTCCACACCAATAAATGTTCCACCAGCTTGGGAAGTTATCCAGAAAATGCTAACACAGTCAGGAGGATTGAGATGTGCAACTGAATTGTATTGAATGCCAAATTAATACAGTATTCTAATTGTTGGCAATAAATTATATTCAAATTATGTTAAGTTGTAACTGTTTAGACTTAAAATATAACCAGAAATTTAAAGGAAACAATGTTTATTTCAGAAACTCTGAATTCAATATAGCAGAAAACTGGGCCTTTTTTGTGATCATTAGGAATATACTGCGTCCCGGTTTGAGCTCGGGAACTGTTGTTCCTCTTCTGTGTTCTATCTGTGAGGTGTGTGAATGTTTATAAAAAGGGGTTATGCAAGCGAATGTGACACCTGAAATAGTTATGTACTTACTCTGGGCTCTGATTGGCCCTTCTGGAAAAAAGAAAGCTAATATAATAATAATTCTTAAGTCGCTGACGGATAACTGTCAGCAAGCTTGTAAAGTGCCATAAGAAAAAAAGCAACAGGAATGTACTTAAATTTGAGACACGATTACATTCAGAATACGTTGGGAATTTGAACCCGGTACTTGTTCACATTGATAGGAGGTGAAACGCACTCTCATTGATGTGGTGCCGAAATCTGGAGAGGAGATGCCTGCTAAAATGGGAAATGTGTCATATAATTGTAGTTAACATTTCTAGATAATCCTAAAATAAGACTAAAGTTACTATGAAACGATTGCAAATGAAATTAAAATCTAGAAGTATTATACAGAATTGTTGTGCAAGAAGATTTAGTTGCATTGAGGTATCCGACTACGTTCAAAAGAAAAATTGAGAAAAATTGGATTTTTTAAAAACTATTTAAAACTAAGGGTTTTAGATGTATTGTCAATTTCAATGCAAAATGCTATAAAGGCAACAAAGTTATAGTATATCTTGAATTGTTTTAATGAAATTTAATCAAAACGGTTAACACTACAAAAAATTGTAATGCAGCAATCCTATTTTTCTTTGTACACAAGATATGAAATATAATGATGAATGAAATGACGAAAATATAAGAAAAATCTTATTATCAAAGAATTTATTTGTAAAAATATACGTATATATGCATTTTTTCTATCAATTCACAACTTGGATTTTTTTAAAAACTCCAATAAATGAAAAAAATATTTCACTAACAATAAAACTTTTGGCTCATTTCATTGCCCTTATTATTTTAAGCACACGTTGAAATTTTTAGGTAAATACCTGCATTAGGTTTTGAAATATCATGTTAACGGTGGAGAATTTTTACGAAAATTTAAATTTTGAGAAAATCGAAGAAAAATTTTAGCTCAAAAATATGTGACCCTGGATGATAGGTCAAGTCTTCTTTTTCCTAGCAAAGATAAACTGTTTAGACAAAAGGAAAGTCTGAACTACAAGAAATAGCAATTAAAATTTTTTTGGATATCTTAAGTATATTGCAAACACAACAGTAATTAGAAAAGTATTCATAAAAGGAGAAGTTAGATAAATGCTATTTATAAGTAGACTAGATAAACTTATTTCACTGTAAAATTTTACAGAATGGGGTTATTATATTTCATCCTGATATAAATTTATCAAACTATTTCCTAGATAAGTAGAAATTTATGTTCATTGTATTGCACGAGTTGACTACTTTGATGGAGGAATAATTCGTACTATGATTCGCACCGAAATGAAATTGTCAAATTTCAGTTAATTGTATAAAGTTTGTGATACAGAACCTCACGAAGTATATATCTGCAGTCACCTGATAATTTACATCATAACGGTAGGTTAAGAAAATGGGAAAATGTATCCAGGCATAAGTTATGCTAATGAACATTTTATTGAATAATTTTGTATTGAAGAGCTTGACCAATTAGATCTAACCTCAATTGTATTAAGGGAATGTGTTCTTAAGGACACGGTGAATATTCGCTATACAATCAAGGGTAATATAATCATTAAAATGTTAAGTGTTCAACACGATAGTCAAATTCGTCATATCAAACCTTGTAACTATTTGTATCATTTTACTAAATTTATGGAATGCATTAGATAATTCTTAACACATGTGCCAGACCTTTTAAATCGGATTGGTTTGGTTGAAGTGTCGAAGTGTCTTCTATATCAGCATGATTTGGATTTGAGAAGTTATACTTAAATTTTAAAGTAAAATATAAAATAATAATGATATAAATAATAAAATAAAATACAAAATAGGTAGACATGCATGAAATTTAGACTTCTTAAATTATTATTTCATATTATTTCCTATTTAAGTTTTAAAAATTCATTTGAGTAATAAATTTATAAAAATTTTCATCAAGATCACAGCAAATCAAAATACTTGAAAAAAGTGAAATTCAATTGTCAAGCCGACTAAAATATTTTTGCTATTAATACTGAACATAGCAAAAAAGTGTTTTGTTTATATTTACGAAACACTAAAAAGGTGCATTTATTTGAGGTCAAGTGATTGGCATATTAATAATGAGATTGTACTACAACACAAATATATGAGTACACACAGTTGTAAAATCCAAGCATTTTTGGTGGACATTATATCGGTAAAGATTGCAATTTTGAATCGTAGTGTACTGGGTATTGCATCATTATCATTATAATACACAATTCAAAAAAAAAATTAAAACAGTAAAAAATCATCCTCAATTTCAAAACGAAGCTTAAAAACCAAAAAATTTATCAAACTCCAACCCTAAAATTGATGATTCTTATTTATACTTGAGATCAGATTTTAGACATTTAGATGCCTTTGAGTAAAACAATCAAAATGATTTATCTTTGATTGAAACTTTTCGAATTTTTTTGTAATGCTATTGATTGATTTTCTTGCTTCGACATGATTTCTGACTAGAAAGATATTTATGAAGGGTATTTCCGATATTAAGGGGTAAAGTTTTTGTTCGGCTGTCTATAAAGGTAAATACATGTCATGCTGACTAATCTTATCATGCTTATTATTTTTATTTTGGCATTATATGAGTAGACGATCGAAAATCAATTCAAACCTTCAGGGTTGAAGAAGTTATTTGTGGAACTTTCATTTTGTGATCAAAACCAAGCTCTGTCCGCTAACTAACTCATTTGTCGCTGTTCTTTAGCTGCCAGCTGTGTTTAAGAGTTTTCTTTTCAAGCTATCATTAATTTTCTTCTGCCGAATGGTTGTATTGCCAATCTGTCGGTTGAAGTTTATGAAGAATATATATCTTGGATTGAATTTTATTGTTGACGTTTGGTCATTTAACTTACACCACAGGATAAAAAAAATGTTATTCGTTTGATATATATCACAGAGTAAATATTAATATAATACATTAGCCTTTCTTCCCTATTATGAAGCAAGAAAGGGTTATAACTTTCTGAAAATTGTTTATCATAATTTTTATTGAAATTAATGCTAAAATCTAAATAAGAAATTTTATAATTAATCACTAAATGAGTAAAGGTATATGATTAAGATATACGATTTTATGATATCTGTAACTACCAGAAGAAATACATGGTATTGGTTATATTAATGTTTCGATTCACTTATAATGATTAACTTTTCAAAAATTAAAAAAAAAATCTAAAATAAGCAAGTATAACAATATAAAGGGATATATTAGAATGACCTCCCTTGTTATATAAAGTTAATATCTGAAGGGCTTGCTGTAAAAAAATAGAGGTAGCTCCGATTACTCAAGTTTTCAGGAAACAGTAAAAACGCTTGAAGTTCCAAATTGTTTGAAAACTTCTCTTTTGATTAACTTACCCCAAATCTTATTAATTCTTATCAATCCTATTAATTGTTTCTGCATATTATGACAGTATTTTCACCCAAAAATATACTTTCCAGATGGCTTGGTATACGTTGGAATGTTGGAGCTACCTCTTTCCTGCAACGAAATAGATAGTCAAACGTGGCAAACGTGTCATTTGTGGGACGTTGCTGGCAAGTTCTATTACATCTTTATATTTTGGCCTCTTAAATGGAAGGGAGTGGGGAATCTTATCTTAATCCTATTTAACAGAATGGTGTTGAATATGAATGGTTTCGTGTGTTGAATATTCTGACAGTCTTATTACAGAGTTACAACACTCTCTTTACATAATGTTTCCTGTATTAATTTGGGATTTTTCATAAGTAAAAACGCTATATTTCTTTATAAAATATTTTTGTTACCATTACAAATGATGCAAGAAGCTTTCAGGAAGAAAGAAAAGTTTTCTGAGTTTCCAAAGGCATGATCGTTGGATAAATGGCGGTAGCACCAGGAGCTATCTCTATATTACAACAAATTAATGAGGCAAACAGCTCCATGCCAAGAGTAATGCTAGAACTAATGGTTGGAACTACATTTTTCTGGCACCAGATTGACAAGTTTTTATTTTATCAAATAACAGTGCACATATCTCCAAATTCCCCTAATTTGGAGCCACATCCGTTTAGCAAAAAATCCTTTATATGGAATGGTTCCCTTTTGCAATATTTAATTGCAAAAGAGAACTGTAGCGGCATGAAACATACATCGATTAATACATAATATAATGATTCTTTTATAGTCGTTTCGAAATAGAAATTTAGATTCTTTCTCAATTACAGAGATATATTAATTTTTATATTTGTTTTAAAATTAATTTTTTTAAAGAAAAAATAAAATAAAATTTTTAATATTAATTTTTATATTTTTAATTTTTATATTTGTCTAGCTGGTACCCGGCGCGTTGCTGCAGCAGAAGAAATAATTTTGGAAATATCGCTTGGAATTTGAAAGAGTTCTCTTGTTTAATTAAGAATGATAGAAAGAATAATATTTATTTTCATATTGGAAAGAAATACACTCTTTGAAATTGATTGATTTATGAAAGAGAAGCTTAAATAATATTAATTCTATTTTTTTTAACTTTATTATTCAAGATTTTGGGGTTGGAAATATTTTGTTTTGTTTTTCCATCTTCAGCAGAAACAAATAAGTGCAAGTAATAAGCATTAAAAGTTTCATCGCAATCGGATGAGCAGTACGGTAGCGTATAAGAGACATTCAGACAAACATTCATTTTTATTTATATAGATAAAAAATGGCGTCATTAAAATGAACTCTTTTCTTCACGAATATTTTTAATTTACTCTGAAGTGAGACAATATTAACTTTATTTCGAACTGATATATTTCAGACTGAATTAGTTGTCTATTTATTTCATTATAATTATAGCGACTACATTCAATATTTATGGAATTTCTCATTATTTTTTAATTTTAATAAATATAAATCTGCTTTCATCCTTTATTTTTATATCAAAAATGCAATTACATATATGTTTTCAACATTAGTCCCAACATTATTTTCGCTTCGCCCCAAAATTTAATTTGCATTTTCTACAAGCTTGCTGGGAACTGTTACGACACAAAGAAAATAATCAATCAATAATAAAAGGGATAATATTAAATTTTCTTACCAAACCTTTTATATACATATTTTTCAAATTTTAACTACATTTTTTGCTGAGGGACGTACTTTTAGTTGCGTTCAGTGACCTCATTTTCAGTAAATAAATCATGGAAATAATTTATTATCAATGCAAATTGTCATTTAAAATTTTCAATTTGTATCTTTTTCTCCCTCTCTCTACACACACACACACACACACACACACACACACACACACACACACACATTCGAGTTCAATATTTTCCCAAATGTATATTTCTCACTCTTGGACAAAATTTCTGTGATATTTACCTTCGTCCATGTAAATTAAGGAAATCTATTTCATTTTTCCTATCATACTGAATTCGATTTACTTAAGTAAACCAAGGGTGAGCCTCCAATGAATTACGCAGTTTCATCGTAACTTATGGGGCATCAATATTTTGTAAGTTCAATTTCTGGATTTTATCCGACCCATCTCGATATTAAACTTATAATCTATGCAAAAACTGAAATTGTATCCTTTATTTTACCAGGCGCAAATATAAAACAAAACTTATTTCCATCTTGCATCGATATCTTTTATTTCGAATCTTTTTTCCCTTCAAATTATTTACCCCTTGAGATTCCACCAATTATTTTAAATCTTCATTTTGAAATATTTAACACTCCAAATATTCATAGAGATATGAAAATGCTCTATATTCGTTTTTGAATATATGACATGTTTTCTCTAATTAAAAAATTTATCTGTATTACCGCTATTATTGTGAAGCTGTATAGGGAAGACTGGGACAAGATGATAATGTAAAATTTCTTTTTAGGTAAATTGTTTTTATTTGCATATACTAATTGAAAAGCATTTACTTTCTAATAGGACAATTTTTTTCAATATTATTAATATTAGTTTACTATACTATAAAAAATGCAAAAATATGATCCTGTTTCAGTATCAGGGAAAGATGCCAGTGGTGATAAAAGTTGAATATATTTTTGTTTTTAGGACAAATTAGTATTAAATGTCAAGTTAAAAGAAAAGCAATAGAATCAAAATAAAATAAGAATCTGGCCTTTAGACTTTTTTTAGGGTTACCTTCAGGAAGGGATTTAAAAGAAGGAAGTTTAGAAGTCAGTATAGAAAATATAACTTACTTTGAATTCCTGCCTGAGGGTGACGCTTGAAAAATTCTTAAGGCCAGACTCTTATTTAAAAAAATTAATTTTGATTCTATTGTTTTCCTATTAACTTGGTATTTATTACTAATTTGTCTGCATTAATCTGTTTTTTAGAAGTAGCTGCATTCGCGCTCAGTAAATATACTGAGACTTTTTATTATTTTTTAGTTCTTTTAGTTTGATTCTAAAAAAACTTTTTAGTTTCATTTCGAAACAATTTTAATTTTAAATTATTTCAGAAATAGGTTTTAATTTCATAATGCTTATATTTTCGATTGTTTTATTTTTAGAAGATGTAAGACAAAGTACTAATTAATTATACATTGTAAAGTATGGTTTTTTTAGAAATTTTATGCAAAGTATAAAGTTGATGTGTTTGAAATTTTAGCTCATTATGAATTGATATAATTCAAAATAGGTATTTTTTACTATAAAAATTTTAAAATCGATTCCTTAACCCATTTGCATCATATGAAAATATGAAAAAAAAGTCCATATGACGGAAATTTTTTTATTTCATATTTAGATGTAAAATTGTATAAAAGTAGAAAAAAAAATCATTTGTGAGCCTTATTTGGTAGTAAGTTTGTTCAGTGTGGTAATATTTGAAATGTGGGATGCATATAGGTATAAAGTATATAATATGAATACAGTGTATATCATATTATATGCATAGCACATAATATGATGCAACGTATATATACGCTCCAGTGATAGTGACCTGGAAAATTGGGCGTATATATACGCTAATGATGCAAATGGGTTAATTTGAGAATCCTTAGTATAATCAAGTAACTTTTTCTATAATTCTTACCTAACTTTCTGGTTTAGGGTCAGAATAAATCTCATAATATATAGAAACTGCTCTGTGCTTTCTAAGGGAGTTTTAGAGCATGGCATCAGAATCAGGGAACAATTTTCAGTTTCTTAACAAAAATTTATTTTCCCCCATTTCGAGCTTCTTGCTTTTATCACTTTATCAGTTCTTGTTGTGCATTATATATTTCGTTTGAAATTTGTATATTTGCCGAAGATGAGATTATTAAAATATTATCTTTAAGTCTATACGACTTATATTATGATTTGAAAAAAAAATTTGAGGATCATGTTGATTAAGAAAATCTCATCTCACAAGATGAGTAATAAATGCAAATAAATTCCAAATATAAAACAATATTTTGGAAGGATTAGCCAGAATAAGATATAAATATAATAGAAATTTTGATTTTAAAAACTGGTTACTCTAGAGTAGTCATGAAAAACAAATATATTCCTTTTTAGTGATGGTCCTTGAAACTTCCAATAAATTTGTCAAAATACCGGAAGCATAATCTAATAAATAATGAATGGTAATACTGGTTTCATTATGGGAATATTTACCGTCTAAAAGTATGTTTGAAATATCCGGAAGGCAATTTGAGTAATATGAACATGTGGTTGTTTCTGATGGCCCTTGCTGCAGACAAGCCCGTGTGGCTAAATTAGCGAATTTAAACCGAAGCCTTTACATCTCTTGTTTTTCTGCATCGCCAACTAGGGGCAGGAGTACATTTTAGATACTCATGCGTCACATTCGCTAGCAAAAACCGCTTTCACAGGAGGGCAGATTCACACCTATTACCGATAGAACAGATTAAGAACAGCCATGCCCAAACGAGGACTCGAACCGGGATGACCAGATCACGGGGAAGACGCGAAACCCCTATGCCATGATGTCGGCATTACGACCATAAACTAGGTCATTCTTTAACTTCTCGCGTTCTTTAACTTGAGCTTGTTTCCTTATAAAATTTACGAAAATCCTTCGATTAAATATAAAAAAGGGCAATTTTATTAATATTAATAAGAATTTTATTAATATTTTAAAATATAATAGAAACTATAAAACTAAATAGGGATCCAAAATTGCGAAATGGACAACTTAATTCGATAATTCTTTTGTCTTGCCAACTTACGCATTTTTTGCATCAGTAAAGATTTTTAATTTACATAGTATTAGCATTTTTGAAACGAAATTTCCTCGAAAGAACTTAGTGCATTTAAAATATTTATTTTAGAACATGTTAGTGAACTTTGTGAAAAGGCGTCACATTTTGTTTAAATAAAAGAATGCTTTTTATCCACAAAAACTAATTACAAATTATAAAAATTGGTTAGATTATTATTTAAAATTATTCAGCTGAAAAATACTTTTATTATTATTTTTTTGATGTCACCTCTTATATAGATTACTAGCCGCCTTTGGCGACCAGCTGGTTCGCCATGAGTAATGCGTTCTAAAATTTTCAATTAAATCACATATTCATTGGCCTAGAAGTAATTCTGGGAATTGATTGGCCTGAAAGTAATATTTTCTTTAAGATGATGGACGAAAAGTTCTAAAAGAACACCTTTTCCTAATAATATTCTTTAATTTTATAAATCAATCAGTTTTAACTATCGGTTATGCTTCCAAAATATTAAAAATGTTTTTTTCGATGATGTTGCCAAAATATGAAATATGTTTTTTTTTTCCAAGGAAAGCGAGAAAGGGAAAAAAGTATTGAATTAATGATACAGATATTGCAAACGATTACATAAATATGCCATTAAGTCCGGATTTCAATGCATATCCTGTCTAAATCCAATCAGGTTTACTGTAAATAAAGATAATTTATGGAATTAATGATACAGATATTGCAAACGATCATAGAATCATTTGCATTTATTTTTTAAAGAAAATATCACATTTTATATTTCTTTTATTTTATCCTGTCACGTGCTGACAGTTGCATTTCTGTAGATTTATTTTGCGATGATAATTTTTTTTATTTGAACTTCCGGCATTCTTTTATTTTATCCAGTCACGTGATAAAAACATGGTTAAAATATTTCTTTAAAAATTCGTTAAAAATAAAAGCTTACATTATAAATTAAAAAAACTGATACCGTTAGAAAGCTAATTTTTTAATCTTTAAATTGATATAAAAATCATGTTTGTGCAATAATATTTTCGGAAGTTATAACGGAAAAACGTCGAAATTTCGCTTAAATTTTAATTAATTCAAATTCTAATTAAAAATTCGAAAAAAGGGCTCCGAGGTGCACATTCCGAACCTCCAAGGTATGCATGTACCAAATTTGGTAGCTGTAGGTCCAACGGTCTGGCCTGTAGAGCGCCAACACACACACACAAGCACACACACACACACACACACACACACACACACACACACACACA
>JAPMOQ010048006.1:3211119-3268441 GCA_026543055.1 Argiope trifasciata | reverse complement strand
ACACACACACACACACACACACACACACACACACACACACACACACATATATATAAATATAAAGATTTAAAATTTTGGATGTAGATTGCAGTTCGAAGACATTGAAGAGATTTTTGATGCTTTTACGTTGTTTTATTTCATCAGGAAGATTCAGGTATGTCCATTTACAAGCAGAGAGCGTTGAACACACACATACACTCAAAACAGAACGACGCATCGAGAATTCAGAGAAATCTCTCGAACATTTTGTACCGTGTCTTAAATAACTTATTTTGAAAGAGAAAATCTTGTTTACTGTGCTTGTAGACTGTTAAGTTTCTTTCGATGATTTCTGCGCATGTGACTCTTAAAGCAGGGGAAACACACTATTCGTTTGTCAGCAACTTTTATCAATCATTCGCACCGTGGGGATAGCTGACTAAAGAACTGATAGATAGAACTAAGATATATTTACGATAGTTAGATTTAAAATGTCGTGAAACACACACATGTGTTATTGAAATCTAGTCTGTTAAAGATAATTATTAACTGTCGTTCAATTAAATTACGTTGCTATACGTTTCTTATCATTTTTCAAATTTTCTCTTCAAATTAGTTCGTTACTATGGCCAAAAGCGAAAAATAAGCCTTTTGATATAAAAGAAAACGATAATACAATAGAAGAAAAATCGTATCGTTAGTAAAAAAAATTTAGAAGAAACTATATGCAGAAAAATGTGATAATATAAGCCATATAATATGCTAAAGCGTCTGTTTTGAGCCTAATACAACTTCTGTTTTATTTAGAGCTCGAATAATGCCAAGACATTCGGATTTTTAACATAACAACATAAAAGGGTTTGTAGACATTTTTTTAAAAATTAATCATCCGTAAAAGCTCTTTGTTATATATGTGAATTGTTTATGTTAAAATTCTTTGTGATCATTCAAATAATTCCAACTGAATTCCATGTTGTATGGAATAAAAAATCACATTTTTTTTTGTTTAGAGAAGTCAGCTCTGAAATAACCATTTTAGACAATAGGAATCTGAACTCTTTGAACTTCGTTTATTCCTATGATCCAATAACGAAAATTATCGTGATTTACTATATTTAAAATGAGAAAGCCTTTCTCTTTCGTCATTATCCTGTTCAGTTGTTACTTGAATAGCCTTTTACAGAATATAGAGTAATTACTCGAGCATTTTTTCGTGCAAAGTCCCTTAGTTCATGAGATCTGGATCTTTGTGACTTTCTTTTATGTGAAATTATGTAAAAAGCAAGGTAATTTATGATATATTCGTAATCTCCCATATATAGAAGAATGATTTGCATCTTATACAAACAATGTCTCAATAAATCAGTTATCTGAAGATATATAAAATTATATTATACAAAATATTATTGCAGTTTCTTCAGTTTGGTGGACAAATGAAAATTTTTTGATGTATTTATTCCTAAGCTATCTTCTCTTTTACATTTTATGTATATAATATACTAGATGCACGTATTAAATTGATTATTACGCATTTCTGATTATTGCTGTAATTAACAGTCTTCGAAATATCAGCGATATGTAAGTAAATTTTGGAATGACTTGATACTTAAAGATGACCAAATCATAGTAATAATGAACTGTGACTATAGTATGTAGTATTAAATCACCAGGTTAAATTTAAAAAAATATGTTTGTCTGTCATCATCTTAAGAATAGCACTTTGATGATAGGATTTATTATGATCTCGTTGCTTTAGACAACATTGCATACCTCAAAAATGGGATAAAATAAAGACAGAATAAAGAAAAAAAAGCATGAAATAAAAAAGTGAACAAAATGAAGCAATTAGACATTTACTGATTATTTAAATAAATTGAACTTTTTTTCTGATTAATAAATATCTGTACGATATATGAATTCGTCACAATACGTAATGTCAAAACAGGGTTTAGAAACATTGATTCGAAATAAATGAAACATCACTCGAAAAACAATATGTTATCAAAGCAGTTATTGCTGTTATGATAGATATAGGATTCGAATGCTATGAAATGCACGCAAAGTTTACGCGAATGATAAAATTTAGACTTCAAAATACGCTAGTATTCGTCGCGCTGCTTGAAAAACGAAAAAGATGTTGGTATCACCATGGAAACGTGATGAAGAATAACGGTTTCTTGATTTCCGTTGCTTTGGAAACAGAAAGCGGAATACTCCCTGTTTTATGTTTTTCTTTCATTCCGTTTTATGAATGTTTTTCAAGAAGTTTTCAACCATCTCTGCTTCTTCCATTACACAGTTGCATCCGTGAGAAACTCACACCCAAAAAAATTGCAGTATTTGGTCAAATTGTGTAAAATGTTGAAACCACCAAAAAAATAATATCGAATTGGGAAATTTTAACATTAGAAATTCCACATATGCTTATGAATAGAAACTAATAGTGTTAGTGAACCACAAAAAATATTAGGAGAAAGCTATTCCAGCACTTCATCTTCGTTACCGTTCAACGTTGCTATTTTCTTCCGAGTCCATTTTTTTACTTGTAGTTTATCTATTGTTCTACTGAAGATTTCATTTAAACATAATAATTAAGCATAAAGTTATCGAATTATCTCTGGTAGTATTTTTGATGTTTAAAAACTAGAAATGATTTCATGAAACCATTTCCGAATTAATTAAATAAGATTATGGAAAAAAGAAGCCGAAAAAATTAATCGATTTGTGAGACAATGAAAGAATTTAATGTTTTCTCTTCTGAGTCTCCGAAATAGAGAAATAGAAATTTGTCTATTTCAGATAATGTTATATATATTGCTCTCTTAGTTTACTGATTATTTAATTTAATTTAAGAACGATTGAAATTATTGGAGAATCCGTAATTTTATATCATAAATAGAATATTAAAGGACTGTTTTTTTTTCAAGTTAGAATGTTCAGGCAACATGCTCAGGCTGTAGCGATAAATGGTCATGAAATGCAGACTACCAAAGTGCTATAATGCAGTATTGAGCATGCGAGCCAAAATTCTTCTAATACTAATTTAATTTCTTATATTAATTCTATAAAATTGAATCTGATAAAAATACCCACATAAATTGAGCCAAATTTAAATTTTAAGATGAAATATATGAATTTTTATCCTATAAAAGACAAATTTCTATTGCTTCATTTACAAACTTTTTCTAAATATAGTTACAATAAACGGAGCATGATGTAAAAAAAAAATTCGTAATTCGTAATAGTAATTTTTATAAAAAATTTTTACTTATGGAAATATCTTAATATATGTATAAGTAAACATATTTTAGCAGATGCGAAATAAAAAAAAACCTTTTTAATTTTAAAGCTTCGATTTATTTCACTACGGATGGCTTTCTATGTATAAGAACTAATATTCAAAGATAAAACTGACGTCCGTTTACATTAGGCAAGTGCAGAAGAGACTAAAATTTCCCCCTTCAATTTTTTACAATAAAATTTCGATAGGGATTTATTTCACACTTGTTGGTTTAGGCAACGGAAATTTAGGAATCTTTAAAAGACTGTTGTAAGCATTAGGGATTTTTAGTTTCTCTTTCGGAGCGCGTGAACCTGCTGAAATTAACGGTTTTACAGAGCGAGTGCACAATTCATTTAATAAAAAAAGAAAATCTATCAGAAAATAAGAGGGTGTGTTAGAATGAAATTAATATGAGCTAAATTAAGATAAAATTGAAAATTAATTAAGATTTGATTAAAATTTAAAATATCATTACATGCACACTTATATATCTTGTATAATAAGAAACACGTTTATCATAGGAATTATTTTTTCATTGAAGAAGTAGAGAGCTAAATTAAAGAAAAATTTATAACTCAATTTTTTCTAAGATATTTCTGTATAGAATTGGAGGAATATCTTTTCATTAAAGAAACAACTGATTAGAAAATTAGTCAAAAATCTCATAAAGAGTTTTAAAGAATTGACTGCCCGCGCGTTTCGTCTGAATAACAAGTTTTACTATGGTTAAAATTATGGTTTAGAAAAAATAAATATTTAATAATCAGTTAGTTTCCAAAAAGAATTCTGAAATTTCTTTATGGATTTTAAGAAGCATTTTTGTTGAAGATATTTTTTATGTTGATATTGTTCTTTAAGACAATTTCAGAAAAGTAGCTAATATTTTCATTTATTAAAAAACTTTTAAAATTTTTTAATGAAATATTTATCATGGCTAAATTTGAATATAATTGTTTTCAAACCTTAGAACAAGTGAAGTTTAATTGCCGTCCCAGTTGAAAACAAAAGGGAAAAAAAGTTCGTTCTATTTTCAGTTTATACAAATGTTTCTTTTGATAAACATTTTTAATACATAATTTAAAAAACAATTCCTATTGCACATGTACTTAAACGATTCTAAGTAAATTTCATTCTAATATATCTTCTTTCCATTTCTTTCGTTAGAAAGAATATTAGCATGGGAATGGCTTTCTGTTATTTGAAATTTAAAGCACAATACTTTGATATTTTTTATTAATGAGAAAATATTTCAATTAATAAGAAAAGTTTTTAAAGCCTCGAGCATTAAAACAATGTTTTAAATAATATTCGGAAATTTGCCTTCTGTGAAAATTCATACATGTTACAATTGTTGTTTTCTTTGTAGAAATTTAGCATATCATGCTACAAACATATAGAAATTTTCAAAATATTCTTCAAATTATTTTCATTTATAATTATATAAGTACGAAGTAAAGAAAATAGAATCCGAATAATGCCTGTCCTCGGTTCAACAGCCTGATTATTAAAATAAATCAAATGCGCGTTAACTTAATAAATTTGGTATACAGACTTTACACTAAATTTTTAGTTTCTTATCAAATTTTGAAAAGTAGTCACTCCGAGAAAAGCTGTTTGTCTTTCTGATCGAATATAATGTAACAAACGAAAAGAACTAGATGAATAAACTTCATGAAGAACTAGATGAAAAATCTATGTTGAACTTTAAACCAAATCTGTCAAAGGGTTCATTGTTTGTCAATATACACTTTTACACGCATGTGATTATTTAAAATGCTATGATATAAAATAAGGAAATTTTGGTATATGGTCTTGGAGGTACAGTTGTAGTTTTGTTCCTTAGAAACGACTCTCTAAAAGCATAGTCTCTAAAGCTCAGTCTTCTGGTGCTTGTGTATTTCCCGCTACCCTACGACTATTCACTACAGGTCGTTGGTTAATTTACCTCTTTCTAACCATTATTTGCCAAATACATGCAGTTTCCGGCGTCCTAGCTTAGGGGTAGTGTGTCTTCCTAGTGCTATGGACTTTCCAGGTTCGAGTCGCGTTTTGGGCATTATTGTTATTTTGTGCTCTATCTGTGAGTAGTGTGAATGTACCCCCTTGTAAAGAAGGGATTGTGCTAGCGAATGTGAAGTATGAAGTAGCTAAGTCGTACTCTTTTTTTTCAGTCGCGCCACTGAAAAACAAGTCACGCTAATTTAGGCTTAAAATAGCTGACAGCAATCGGTGGGCTTGTCAATGACAAGTGCCATTGGAAACAAAAGTAACACAACATGCAGTTTATAATGCAAATCCCGGTTTTCTCTTTTTACAACGAAGCTGAAAACTCTCACGTGTGGGATTCTCACAACAAAACTCTGAGTATTCATGTCCTTTAGGTTTCGACCAAGTCCGTAATTTTAAGTGGGAGTGGAAAGGAAGAGACCATTATTAGCTAGTATGTGAGAAAGTTTTGACGACCATTCCACTGGTTTTTAGTTTTAGTAAGGGAACATTTTTAATTTTTCATTGTTATTTTCCGCCTAAACAAGAATTGATAACAAAAGATGCAGAAAAATTGACACAAGAGAGATAAATAATCATAATTAGAAATATTTAACTGCGCTTTTTCAAACATTCCCATCTTAGACAGTTTTCATTTGACTCCAAATTCCATGTATTGCATAGTATTATTGTTTCAAATAATATTTTTACCAAATTATTTATTGATATTTTCGGACTAATCAGATTTAAATATCAAAGGAAAATCAGAAAACCTAAAAATATGCCACAAGAGGGTAGCACTTTATTTTCCATTGAAATATTCGATGCATTAAAATGCATGATAGATGGCATTTTTTAAAAAGAAAGTTTATCTGAGATCCCATAACAAATGGTTATATTTTCCCCAAGGAAGAAGAAAATGGCCATTTTTCTTTGAATATAAATGTGGCTCTCTGAATGCTTCAGAAATTTATTAATGTATACTATATGCTTTCGATTTTTATTGTTATTTGTTTTAGTAAAAGAATACGCCATTTATTTTCGATCATGAACAAAAAGGCAAATAAGTCATTTATGAAATGATCGCATAAAATGATTTTAAAAATCACCATTTTGAAATGAGAAATTTATTTTTTAATAAACCTGAAAATTCATTATGGTTTATAAAATTGTATTTTGAAAAAATATTACGAACAATTTTTTTTCACTTATAATCTTTAAAATTTACACACAAGAATACCGTATTTGGAATCTTATATCGTTTGGAATCCAAAAACAAACAGAATTGTGTCATGCTATGGTTAGAAATTAAAAATGAAAACTCCAATAAGAAAGCTTTATTAGTAAGAGAAAATATTTGAAGATGTAGGATGATTTAAAAAAAAACAGTTGGAATCACACACGATTAGCAAAGAACATTTCATGACGATTTGTGCAGTTTAAAGTGAAGGATAAATGGTGTATAATGTTGAACGCATTGGGCAAAATTGATCGATTAATGATAAATTCAAATATAATAGTACATATTTACTAAAATATGAGCAGAAATCTGTACCCACAACCTCAATGAACGCTTCACAATGGCAATAGAAGATTTGATCTAGTAGTTATTAGAAGTATGTTAACATTTTTGACAATAAAGTTATGTGTGGATTCCATAAGTTTTATACTTAACACTTTTAATTAATCATATAAAAATAAAGAAAAGTTGAATTTATTATTTCTCTATCGTTCTTGAATTTTCTCTAAACACGCAACGTTCACTATTGCACGTACTTCATTGACTATAGTTTTTATCTTTAACCCGATACATTATCTTGAAACTTCTTAGGTATGATGCATCCAACCAGTTAACTTTTTTTAATCACCCTGCGAAAAATCGCCTTGAATGAATTTCCTTGAGTCACTCAGCATAAATTTTAGAAATATTGCTTTAAGTTAAAATTGTGTAATTTAAATGAAAAAGGAATTATTAAATATTTCTCAAAAAATGAAGAGGATTACTGATTTAACAGCATGATGTTTTGTTCTTAATGTAAAATAGAAGTTAACTGTGACTTAGGGAGAAACTATTTAAGTTCCATACTGAAAATACTCTTGAACTTTCACCATACTGTAATAATAAACACACTTTTTCTGTCCATATCCATATTGTATGCTATATTTGTAAAGAACCACTAGGGAGACTTTCTCATATCCAGAAACACTTGATCAAAAAGTTTGAGGACATTTTTCATTTCCAGTCCCTTTTCTCAAAACCTTCTTTCATTCATATTTTCGATCTCTTTTCCTTTGTGTCGAATAAAAAATTCCTATCGCGCACTTTCGAGGCGAAATCAATTTTTCTTAGACTTCCTATCAGAGGAAATGATTTGATATTACTTCCTACAGCGTAATTGTCAAACTTATTTCTCCAATGAGTGATGCATCATATCACTTCCCTACGGAATCTGCGAAAATGGAATTCGGATAACTTCAAATCCCGGTTAACTTTTTTTCCGATCTTTTCTTTGTCGAAGTTTCACCTGGAGTATAAATTTATTCGTTGATCTCTATGACATCACTTCTGAATACCTATGCCATTTTGTTGAGCAGCTGATGTAAGGGGACAGGTTAACCTCAGGGCAATAACTATTTAATTTATTCTGTGGAAAGGCTTTGAAGAAGCTTTTTTTAACATGGATTTATTCCCCCATATGTATAATTCCAGTGTCATTAATACCTTTTTATTAGCCGTTTCATTATGTTTTTTATACATCCTCATCTTTAATTTCAAAAGTACAAATTTTTTCGCGTTTGTGTAATAAATTCTTTCTATTTACTTTCTTATATGAAGAAAACGGTCTCGGTTTTTGCTGCCGAATATAAATATTCGCTCAAGGGCTACGCTGAAACTTTTCTTCTCTTTAGCACCTTATATTAAATAAAGAGTTACATAGTATTGTAGAGAGTGAAAATGGAGATTATCGGGTCGGGACGGCCTAATGCACTTGGTCATAACAAGCCGAATGAGATTTAGCTCTTTCGAATTAAGGCAGAATTTTTAATGAGCACCGTTCAGGTGAAAGGACGACTTTTCTTGAACACACACGACACAACCCTTTTTATGGGGCTGTCGGACTCATCCATCCATCCATCCAATAGTCATAATTGAGATCCAAATCAGTGACCGGCTCATCCCTCATTCAGTGCCCCCAGAGGTATAAATTGTTATGGGAAGATGGAGGACTTTGCAAAAAAAAATGCCATTAGCCACCCCAAATGCCATTAGCCAACACGGTGGTGTTTGGCCAAGATGAGGACAGACCTTGCTAACTTGTGGTTACGAGATTGACGCTTTCTCCACCATGCTACTGGAGATTATAGAGAGTTAGAATTAGACTAAGAATAAAGAAATTGAAATGGACTTTCATTTAATCAGCAGAATAGTTTCATCATTTTGGACTTGCTAACCAAAGTCAATATCTAAGAAATCTATATCACACTCACATTTCTTAAAGAAAGTTTTCTTCATTGAATGAAACATTTCTCAAATTCACTTTTATAATTTGCTAACTAAAAGAAAAAAAAACTTCCTGATCAATTTTTGATCAATATTTGAAGTGGAGTAAAATGAAAAAATTGTGTACCAAGCATGAATTTTTTTAAAAAAAAGCTTTTATTAATAGCGTTTAATGTTAAAGTCACAAAATAGTCAATTTTAGATGTATATTTATTTCTAGAATGTATAAAATGCATATCTGTACATACAGAGATCAAGGTTATGTTTTCTGCCGTTCCACATATTCAAAATATTTAGATATGATATGCAATAAAGCTAATAAAGAACCGCAATACATTTGGCAAAAGTCGCTGCGAACTGATGTAGCTTGCTTATAAAAGCTTTTACTATTTAAAAAATGTTGCAGTAGGAAGAGTGGGATCTAATTATTAGCAGCAGGTTCTTTGCTTCCCTTGAGTTTGTGAACAGATTGCAAAGAAAAATCCCGGTATTCTAAAGAACCCCCAACAGAATTCATTTGTCATGCATCAGCTGATGGCTCTGCTCTTGAAGTCCCTTGCTCACAAGAAAGCCAATTTGTGGAGAATTCAATAGTTGTTAGTAGTTGCGGTTCAATTAACCCTTAAATGGGGAGATGAAATCTTAGGACTTAACTGGGGACCGCATTTCATTTGCACTCTAATTAAATTTTCTAATGAATGTATTAGTATGTCAAACTTCCAATGCATTTTGCAAATATTTTTCTTGATATATAGATATATGTTAGAAATTTTTCAAAATATATTAGCATTGAGAAAAGTAAATTCGTTGGCACATTCGTTTTCTTCTCAAATTATATGTTACAATAAATGATATTCTTGAAAAAACATATTACTTTATACTTTTAAAATCATATTTATTTTTCCCGTATATAAAGATATATAGAAAACAATAAAATGTAAAATTCAGCAATTATATATATAAAAAATGGACAATGGTTAAAATTAGGCTTTTGTTTTATCGACTTGTGTGACTTTCATAGCACGTTTTACTAGGGCATTTTAAAAATACAGGTTCAGAACTAGTATAATAATCAATCTTTAAATTTTGTATTCATTTCTTTTGATAGATTAATATATTTATTAAAATTTTCAAAATACATTAGCACTAGAAAAATTAATTACGTTTGAACATGCATATCAGAATAAGTTGAATGCGTTCTTTCATCGAAAAACCCTCCGCTCTCAAACAAATAACTGAATTATTTTAAAAAGCATCCGCTTAACTGGTTAAAAAAGAGTACGTGTATTGAAAGTCACCAAACAGAAAGTTTACAGGGTCAATCCATTCAATTGAGCTAAAAATAGAATAGAGGTGACCAAAAGTCCATCCCTAGCGGTCTCACAGACCGCAAGTCCCCAGTTAATGGCTAAATAGAGTTTTTGATTAAATTATATATACATGTGTTTAAAATGATACTCGTTTAGTATATGTTGCTTGAGAAAAACTTGACCTCTCTTACATCCTTAACATCGTTTTGGTGACAGCTGAGTAAACAAAGGAGGAAAACTTATGAATTATTTAATGATGAAAGAGAACAGAAATTATATAGATTTTATAGATTCTGTTCAACACAAAGAGGGCTACGATTTCAACATTTCTGGTAGCAAAGTGTTTCGGCGTATTTTTATTTAAATATATTTATTCATTTTTTTTTACTGAATCTTACTATGAAAAGAAAGATATTGTTATCATCAATTTACGAAACGCAAAATGATATCTAACAAAACTCTGCTTTGATTTTAAATTTCGCATTTTCAAACACATTTGCGACATTTCCATTGAAAAAAGGGGAAAAAAAACTTATAAAATCCTAAATATCACTGAAGCCTATTGAAACACAAACAGCGGCTTTGGATTCTAAGAAATATCGGTTCAATTCTTTGATTTTATGAAGCTTCCGAATGAAGAATGGAAAAAAAAATCATAAACATCTTTTAAAAAGTACTGTTATAGTAGATAAATTCTTATGATCTTTTTTTTTTTTTTTTTTTTTTGAATATAGAATAAAATTCCTTTTAAGTAAAAAAATTTCTCTAATACGCTTGTTGTCATCATCTGTCACCATATCATAACTCCAGTAACTTAAAATGATAAGACTCATCAATGGATAAAGTATTATAATGAAAAAAAAACCTAAATAATGTAAGAAGGTGGAATAATCAAATGAAAATGGAATGGAAAGAATTTGTTAATTCAAGAAATTTTATTTTACTCTGAGATGACAGCAAATAAAGTAAAAGATGAAAAGATTGGAAAGTTGAAAACACCTATCAAAGAAACATTTCTTCGGAAATAGATGGAGTTTAAACATGATTTTATTTAGTATATATTTCAATCCAATTTTTAAGAGGGATAAAATGATAAATAAGTCATTTGAAGTGTTTCTCAAGAAAAAAAAATCACTTTAAGTTTGATAAAAATAATAAAGATGTTAAAAGTTTTTTTAATTATTTTAACAGCCGAGTAATTTCATTATTTAATGTTCAGCCTTGAAAAAAATGGGACTATTCTTTAACTTCGTTATTTATTATTGCATTTTAGTAAAATTGTTTTAAATGTAAACTACTCGAGATGACCAGTTTTCATATTTAGAAAAAGGGATTAATCAAATTAATGAACAAAGTTAATTAATATTTTCGAATTTTCCATTACGGAATCAGAATTGCTTCAATCCGACATGTTTATTTTCATATATAAGCCTTAAATTTCCTTCCAAAATTTCTTCAAGTTCTTGCGATATAATTAATTGAGTTCGCTTAAAAAAGCGCCTAAAAAGTGCCAAGCTATTAAGCTAACCAAATATTAAGTAAATCTCAGTTTGTTCAAAGAAGAAAACGCATTTATTTCGAGAGTATTCCACCATCATTTCAAAAGATTAAAAAGATATGATTCATATTATCTTCAACATATATTTTCAAATTCCAACTAATTTAGGATTTTTTATTGGAAATTAAATATTTTATTGCCTTTTCACAATCCGCCTCTAAGGTTGATTCTACCCTAAAGACATTTCAGAAACCCCAGCAAATTTTGTTGTGAGTGATATGCATTAATTCTTATGTTTTTGAATGAAATATAACTTCCTCGGAAAGGAATTATGGGTGTAATGGTATTTTAAGCCAATAAATTTATCAAGCCTTATTTTAAGGAAGAAAATCTATTTTCAAGTCGATGTGATTGTTAATTGGATAAGAAATTCACTGAAAATTACTTTTTCTTGGTAATAAAGATATTAGATGTTTGCTTTTAAACAGATTCCTCCAGTATTTTAATTAGATCAATAGAATAAGTAAACGTTGAGATTCTAAGACACAGAAATAAAGTTTAATTTCCGGAAGAAAACTCAATTGACGTCATTTAGTTGAAAGAACTGCTTACTGCGTTATTTACCGTGGCGAATCTTGTTATTATTTAGATTAAATTCTTTTTTCCCATTTCTCTTGCTTTTCTTTTTTCTACTATCTTGTACACAAATTCATAGCATTATAATCGTCAAATAATTTGACTCCGGGAATTTTCTCAAGCCTTTTGTTTTAAATCTCCTTGAAGTCAGAAAAAAAAACTTTCTTAGAATTTTGTCCAGCTGTCGGCAAAAAGGGAAACAAAACAATTAAATAAATTAGAGTGAAAACATTTCTTTACATCTTCTTTCTGTGGTCTTAACATCGAAATTGTAGAATTTATTTAAATTTCTTTCAAAATCTGAATCATTATGTCTGTCTGATCATGTGTACGTGAACATGACAGATCAAAAAGGGTTAGACCTTGATACAAAGTATTAATTTAAGACTTAAACTTATTTTAGTCAAATTTTGGGCCAATTGTTATTTGAATGCCTGCTAGCCCGATTGTTCAAGTACTGTTACTTAGGCATAGAATGCACTAGATATATTAAACGTGGAATGTAATTTTTATCAAATTTTTTTATTTTAACAGTTAACATTCAAAGGATTAACTGATTATTTTTAAAACCATCTTTTTGACTATCAAGTCACAAAGAACAGTAATCAATTGCGATATAGGAATAATATTATGTATAGATATCAGGTATACTTCAATAGAAGTAAAATAAACAGACAAACAAACAAAAAAGGGATCAAGTTGTCATTAATTAGAACATGAGCTATGAGACATTGAAGTTTACACTCGAACCTGATTACAGACATCAAAATAAAGTGAGAATGATCTCAATTTTCAGAATTCTATCAAATATGAGCTAAGAATATATCATAATTAAAAAACTTTTGCCTCGTCTATAATTGTTGACTTTAAAAAAAATTGTATTTTGATTACTGTTTGTCGTGGCTATCATATTGATACTGTGTTTGCTGTACTGGCTATCATAATTAGGCTGTGTCTGAAATAAAACTATGTAAAAATGTGTTCCAGCTTAAAATACATAATCATATTTTTGTGACTTACTAAGGAAATTTAATTTTATTTACTTTGTTAATTATGTTAATTAGTTGATTACTATTTATTTTAGATTTAAAGGTTAAATTTCTTTGATTTACACAATTTCATTTCCCTATTTTAGGAAAAATATTAAATTTTACTTCAAAAACACATAAGATAGTAATTCCAAAAATTAGAGTATCTAAAGAAAATATAAACGACAATATTTTTCATATCTAGATAAAAAAAAATGTACATCGAGAAAAGTTATCAACAGTCTTTGATATATATTTATAAGTAGAGTAAGGTTCATATTTTCATTTTTAATTCTTATATTAAATGAAAACTAAGATATGTGATGTGTGAAATCCAAGAAGAATTATATGTAAACATTATTTAAAAACTCCTAAAGAGCCTGTAAGCACATAAAATTATGCACTATTATCTTTGGTAATTAAATCTTTATGAAGATTAGATTGAAAGATAATGAAATCTAAATAATTTTTTATAAAACGTATTTACACGATATAACTATTTTTCTTCTAATAAGAAAATCTACTTAACAATCTTTCATTTTTATATCAAATGATTAATTATGTTATTTTTTTATGTGAATCAATTATCAGTTGTTCAATTTGTATATCTAAACAAATTTTATATTTGACTGCTTATATTTGTCAAAAAATAAATATCAGTTTTTGGTTTATTTTTTTTTAATTAAATCTTTCCAAAAAGAGCTAAGAGTTTATATGAAATCACTAGCAAGAAACAAGGCTTTTTATTTTATGCTTGATGTTTACATTCAGCAGGCATACTCACTACTGTATGTTAAAAGAATAAAATATTAAATTACATTTAGTTGCGTATATAAAAATATTTTTTTCATAAATGGTTTTAAGTTTCATATAAAATAATACATTTTTTCTTTAAGAAATACTTATACTATGACTTTATTTTTCTCGGTTTTTTAAACATCAGAAATTCTGCAATAAACTTGATAGAGAAAGATGATCCAATAAAGAAATAAACGATAAAAATATAGAGAAAAAAGCAGATACATTATTTTGAAAAGCCTCGTTTTTTTATTATTTAGGGAATTCCTGGAAAACAACAAAAGAAATCTTTAATCAAAAGATTTTCCACGTATTATTAGCATGAATTCCTTTCTCGTTCTACATTTTTTCTTATAGTCCCCTCCCTCAAATTGAAACTAAAGAGAGATCGAGTGTGAATCCAAATATACCCTGTCAAATTGAACAAAATTAATATGTTACAGAATCAATTACTTCGAGTTAATTGACTATCAACTTACAAGGCGTTTTAATACATTTCTGTTATTTTTCTACTTCCATTATGCAAATATGGGTTTTTTTTCTTCCAGTTTTATTCTGAGAAAGAGCACCGTTCTGTAAATCATGAAGGGAAATACTACGGAAATGAATTTAAAGTATTTTTTATATAGATGAGAGTCCCTAGTGTAGTTATTCTTCATTCTCAATTAGAATTTTCCAGTGAATGGTCGAATGCAAAAGAAATCAAATCGCCTTTTCTTAAATGGACAATTTTTAATACAGATTTTTCGGAACACATACAGTAAAAGCTAGGAGCTAATAATGTATGACTATGAGATAATTATACTTCGTATATCGTTTGCGACATTATGAATAATTTACATTTTATAAATCTGGTCGATACTTTCCTCCGTAATTAAGATAAATAGTGAATGAAATGATAGTTGTTGATATGAAAAAGCAAAGCTAAAAAATTTTAAAATTTATTATGGAAATTTAATGGAATTTTTTCTTTAAAATTAATTGGCCAGTGATGGGCTTTACAATTAGTTTCTTCAATAAATACATGATTCAGAATATCAATTCAGAATATTTCTTCTGGAAATAGTTATATTCTATAGGGGGTACCTAAAATAAAGGATACGGTTAGTTTGTATCTTTAATATACTGCTAGCCATGAGGTTCGATTATGATTCCTTACTACTAATTAGGTGAAATAATATGAGCTACAGGTTTGGGAATCGTAGTTATGTTGGTCAAATTGTGTTTTAAATGTGACTTATTCTTTAACTATGAATTTAGTAAGTTTCAGTTTTAATTAATGTATCGAATGAGGACTGATTTTTTTTTTATTAAAAAATAATTTTTTTATGCAATAATACTCGCCTTCCACTCAAAAGTTATTTTTATTAGAATAATTAAAAAGATATATCAAAAAATATTATCATGTATAATTTTATTGTAAAATAGCACTCGCTTGTAATAATCTTTATTATTAATGAATTTTGTATTAAAAGTTGATCTTCTGATTTTGTTATTTCATAGCAAGTATGATAATAATATAAATGTTATTTATAGATTTATAATTAAATAACAGTTCATGCACAAATTAGTTACTTCAAATAAAGATATGCAGTGCAAAACTTACTGTGCATTAAAGTTGTTTCTGTGAAACCAAATATTCTGCAAAAAAGAAATTTTTTAATGTATAAGATGTATAACTTTCCAACTTCCTCTATGAAATAATGTCCTTCAAAAATTCATCTTTTCAAATCGAGGTTGAATGGATTAAAACATAAAAAAATTGATCATTTTAGATTTCAATAAGATTATTGCTATAAAACAAATTTTATAAAAACTGTCAAAAAAGATATATGTTGAATACTTATAGAAAAAAAATCAAATCTGCATATATTGATGGACTTTTAACTTAATTTTTATTTTAAAAAGTTATACGCCTTCCGTATTTAAAATTGTTTCAAAACTTTGAAATTCCCAAAATATTTACGTAGTTTTTTAATAACATTCTGGTTAAAATTATGCCTGTATTATGTCTGGTTAAAATTATGTTTGTTGGTAAGTAATTCTTTTACTATTAAACCCTGAAAATATATTCTTGTAACGTATTTTATGTAAACAGATTTATTTAATTTTGTATCAATTTTTTTCTCTTTTTTTGTATCCTGCCTGAATAAATTTAGGAGCCAATGCATTATAATTATGCCTCATTATAATATTTTACAATCATGCTATGGGGATTTATTAAAAATTATATTAGGAAAATGTTTTCTTTCACTTAGAATTGAAATGTAATATTATTATTACTTTCGCCTTTCTCAAAAAGGAAAATTCATTGAATCTCGTTTATCTTGATAATTAAATGAAAAATCGGAATTTTTCACATTCTCATTTTACCAGCCTCGTCATTGATTGATGTAACAGTTCAGTAATCGTCATTGATTGATGTAACAGTTCAGTAATCGTCATTGATTGATGTAACAGTTCAGTAATCTCGTCAATAACAGCTTAGACATCTTTCTTTTTACAAATTATTAACGTGAGCATTGTTAAATAACAGTAAATATCTATAAATTGGAAATCATACAATAGTTTTATATAGAATGAGTTCCAAATTAATATAAAATTGTAACTGTCATTCATTAATTAAATTTTGAGAAGTATTGGAAGTAGCAGAATCTCTTTATTTTATTAAAATAAATTCTAAATATTTATAACTAGCTACTCATTAGTGGCTTGCTCCTTACTTGATTTTTTAAATTTAAACTAAAATTGTTTATTCCAGCAATTCCGATAGTTAGTTAATAATTCTTTAAGGCTAAATACCAATAATTTCTTTTAAATGAATATAGTTCAAGCTGAGCATTGGCAATTTTAATGCGCTATTTTATTAGTGCATATATTTTATGCGCTAATAAAAAAACATTGGGAAATCTAGGCAAAGGCAAACTTTTCATTCAGTTCTGAATATACTTTATAATACATTGTACGAATGAATAAAATGAGAATTATTTTTTCAAAAATTCGTTGACGTTTAATTATAAATACAAAAGATTTTTGAAAATGCAACTGCATGTGAAATATATTGTAATGCAAAATACTTTTTAAATTTTGTTTTCGACTTATGAAAGATGTACTTTTAATATTAATTTTTATGATTCTTTTTCGAAAATCTTTTTTTATATAAAACCTTACTTATGAAATTTAATTCCAAATAAATCTGAACATGATTTCAAACATTCAAATCTAATATAAAAATTATTGGAAAAAAATACTATTTAACCCTGTGTGATTTCCTAGTAATGAAAAAACCAAATTTCGTGAACTAATAAATTTGCTTGAATCTATGCAGCATATTTGAAGGAGCTTCTTACACACTACTTGCTGAGAGAGATATCAAGGCTTTGGAAAGCGATTCTTACGATAATTTCTTTCTATTCAACGGTTTATTGTGTACGAAAATCCAATACAAAGTCACCTCCTTTTTTAGGAATTGGCACAAAAGAATTTCCATTGAAGGTATTTACAAAAAGTTGAAGGGTTTTACAGTTGGAAAAAAAAGTTGCATATCAAAAGAATTTCCCAGTCCAGTGCCATTTGGGACAAATAATAGACACTGGACTTAGGGAAAGTTGATTTTAGATAATAATGCAAACTTCTGATATCATTAGTGCTAAAATATTGAATAATTTTTCTCAATAATTCATAGTGTTGATAATTTTAAATCAAAGGTGTGAATGAAGTGGTAATTCGAATAACCTATCCACTGAGAATTGAAATGTTTTGAGCAAATAGAGCTTCTCGGGTTTATTTCCATCCATCTCGGGAATGTTTTTTTTTTCAAAAACTAAAACTCTAACTCTAAAGAAATTAAATCTAATTCCAGTAAAGGGAATTGGATTAATTTCACGATCCCTTGCACCGAAAAGAGATTATGTCTTAATCCTTTATGCAACTAAATATTTTAGAAATTCTTAACTTTTTTGCTTTTTGAGTGACAAAAGTTTTAAAAATTAGTAATTGTGAATTTAAAATTACTTTTATCGAAATAGTCTTTTGTGAGATTTTGCGTTTCACGAATTCATGAGATTGTAATTTCCTACATTAGAAATATCGAAAAGCATAATTATTGAACTCAAATTTAAGAATTGAAAATATATGTACGAATTGTAATATTTTTTCAATTCAAAAAATTACTAGTTGAATTTTAAAAAAGATCATTTTCATATGCTTTAAGTTTTGCCTTGACAAAGATTTTTAGTTAAATTGTCGTAAAAATAATCGTCCTGAATTAATTGCTGTTATGCCGTATGATTTTTAGTATTCTTAAAATAAACATAAAAACTCTTATTTTCACGAAACATTTTCTAAAATCACTCATTGCGTTTCAAGTGTACGAAGTATAATTGTATAAAGATATTTAAATGCTGGGATAAATTTATATCTTCACTTCTTGCACGAAAGGACAATAAAACTTTTTTTCAAATTTCTGTGTAAAAGTCGTTGCTACAATTTAATGTAATTTTTAGTCTTATTACCTTTTGCTTTCTGCACATATTTGCATTTGAAGTGGTAATAGAAAGTATAATTTCCACCCACAATTTTCAATTTGTATTTGGAGCAATATATTGAAAAAAGGAAAAAAAAAATGTATCTTATTTAGAATTTTCAGAAAGATGAGCTACTACAAACCTAAAAAGAATGCTGACTATGAATAAACCATTTGAAGTGATACTTGATTAAAAATGAGGGAGATCCCTCCATGCATTACATAATTCTTAAAATGAACATCAACAATGAAAAAGTAAATAAATATATAGTTGATTTATCAGTTGGCGCTTGTTATATTTAAGTCGTTTATAGACACATAGAAGTTCCATTAAAATGATTTTCATTTTCACTTTTTCATCAAATGATTTTCATTTTTTGAATGTTTGCTCTGTTAGGTGTCCAAAAATATTTAAACGCATTTTAATTCTTTATACATTAGAGAAAAGTAGGTTATATAAATTAAAAAGCAATAAAAAATAAAAGCTTTGTAATAAAAACTTTCCTCTTTAGTTTCCCATAACTTATAGTGTATAATTATTTACGTGGCCCCTCTAGAAGAAATTTAGTTAGTTAGAAAGTTTTAATTTTTTATGCAACAGCATCATTACAATCTCACCCAGCCCCTCATATATGTATCTTCAAAATTGAGTGAATTATACTTAATTGAAAATTGAACACGCTTCATAGGGACCATATACAAAAAACAGAATTAATGTTTGTCACAAATTATAAAAATATAAAATGTTTAATAATGTTTACATTAAAGCACTTTTTGTCTGTTAAGGGTATATTTGCGTCACGCTCACATATTCTGAAAGTTTTTTTATGTTCAAACTGCCATTTTTATTTGTAATAATAAAAATATAAAATAAATGCAGGCATAGAATTTGTTTTCAAATTTATCACAATTTTTTGAAATGACATTCTAACAAATGAATTTATTTGACGATTAGTTTAACTTAATTTTAGTTTAAATTTGCTTACAGTTAAATACTTATATTAAAATATGTTTTTTTTTTGAAATTGAAATGTGAAAGACGATTTTCTTTAATAGCAAGACCTTTCTAAAATATATTTTATAAAATATCTATCTGTTTATATGTATGATTCTTTTATTATATGCTCCAGCTGCGAGACCACTTAAAATGAAATTGAGAGCTGCATGCGTCCCGCTACTTGTATAGACAGATCACTGTTTATTTATGTCTGTTGAAGCTTTATTTAAGGACAAATGAGATTTTTTTGACACACGCTATCACATGGCTCTCAAAATTTCCACTTTCAATTTGTATACGGCCCCTTTTTTCAGAGTGGTGTGAAAAATAGCATAAGTCATTTTGTTTTTTGTATCATAATTCGTTTGGTTATAAAGATATAGGTTTTTCTAATGATCTTGATGAATGTAAAAAAAGGAGGGGGGACACATCTTTAGGGCCAAATTTGTCAAGAGGCATAGCATCATAGTTTGTTTTTTAAATGTAGCTTTTGGAAAATTAATGGCAATTTTTTATTAATATAGTATTACTTATTATTACCTTATTTTGAACTATTTCATCATCTAATTTCATTCAATTTACATCAACCACTTATCTCTAATGGGTAAAGAATTAAACCATGTTTAAAGCTTTTTGAGATACCCTGTATAATGAAAGAGAAAAATGACTAAACCTATTTGATTAGAAGCTCCAGGTTTAACAAAAAGTGTTATCGGCAATATATTTTACACACCCAATAGAAGCATTATAGATTCCCCAGGAGACAATTCTGCTTGCCATCTTCAGTCAGCCATAATTGAAAATTTCCTCCTTACAAAAGTGAAAAGTTTTATCATGAGTTTATAAAACTAGAGCAAATTTACTTGAACTTTACTTTGCGATAAAATATATTTTGAAGGTACTTGTCTTAAGAAGTAGGAAAGAAGCTCATAAAAGTTTTAAAGTATGCCCAGAATTTAAGATCAAAGTCGATCCTTTAAAACAAATAAATGATTCTAATTATTGTTTTAAAAGCATATGATTTTTTTTCTCATTTTATAAGAAAGTTAGAATACTTAGCAGCTTAGAGTTCATTATAAATTTTTGGCTCATAATTTAGGGGCAATTTTTTATGAAGACATGGATAAACTCTAGATAATTTATTATAATTTATGTAATTGAAATATGTTTTAATGGTAGAGTGGTAAAGAAATATTCGGATATTATATAAAATGCTTTGTCCCACACATAAATGGTTCTAATTTGTCTACTTTTATACTTTTCTCCACATTCAAATACACTGGTGTAAGAAATTAAGAGAATTTTTACATTTGATCTATGATATGCAGAATTACTGGACAGATTTTTATAAAAATTAGTGTGAGCATAGGTTGATATGATATAAACAAAATTTACATTCAACAGTTATAACAGATACACATGTTGGGCGTAACACTAATGGGAGTCTAAAGCTCTGAGACAGTGGTTGCAGAATACACAAAAAAAAATGGGTTAAAAGGGAGTATGGTCCCCTCTTACAGTTATAAACGCCTTGCAACGTGATGTCATACTGGAAATAAGACACTTTATCAGTGCATGTGGCAATTGGTCCCACTCATTCACCAACTCTGTTTTCACTTCTTGGATGACACTCGGAGGGGGGTTGCGAGTTGCCCTCCCCAGAGCGTCACAGACATGCTCTATTGGCTATAGGTCTGGGGATCTAGCTGGCCAATCCACCCGGCAAATATCCTCACTCTCGAGAAATTCGTCGACCAGAAGAGCTCTATGTGCCCTCGCGTTATCGTCCATCAAGATGAATTTGGGGCTCACTGCACCCAGGAAAAGGCGAACATAGGGCTCCAAGACCTTATCCTTATACTTCACACTAATCATTGAGCCTCTGTCATAGACATGAAGAGGTGTGCGGCCATCTAACATGATGCCTGCCCAAATCATTACACCGCCACCGCCATAACTGTCGATTTCGCGGACATTTGAGGGTAGCTAGTCTCTGGCAGTCTCCATATGAAAGTACCTCAATAAACGGTGCTTCGGCTAAAACGGACCTACCCTTCAATGTTGGCTGTTCATACCAAATTTTATTAAAATCTGTCCAGTAGTTCTGGAGATCGTAGATCAAATATGAAAATTCTCTTAACTTCTTACACCAGCGTTGGAGAAAAAATATATATCCCATTCTGATATTGATCATAGGCTCACGGAATAAATTTGTTTCCAAATAAACTTGCAATATGTAAATTTAAACATCTTTAATTTTTATAATTAACATTTGAGAATTTATAAGTTTTAATTGTTTTATTTTTACGTTTTAGGTAAGTATATTTTTGTGAGCAGAATAATATACCAGTCATTGATATTACTTTATTTTAATAATATAGCCAGTTCATATCAGCTATTTTTTTCTCCAATATTATCAAAATTAAATTAACTTCAAAATGTTGAAACATTGTTTCTTTGTAAAATAATACATTTTAAAACTTTTTGAATTTTCTTTATTTTAAGGTGTACATACACACTTGAAACTGCGAAAATCGTTCAAAATATCGAATATTTTTAATTACTTTACTATGTTTTCTGATCCTTTAGTTTTTAAACAATACCAATATGCTAATGTTCGGAATATTTCTCGCTCTATAAGAAATAAGTACTTTCCCTTAAAACACTTATTTTGGTATTTTTTCAACTCATTTGATGAAGAATGATATTTTTGCCGTATGCTGTTTCCTTTAAACAATCATAGCTCAACAAAAAATTAACCAAATAGTTATTTGTATATCAAAATAATCCTTAAGAGACAGTGGATATTTTGTGCCTCAATCAAAATTATAATTATAAAAAATAAATTTTAATAGCCATATAAAAATTAAAATTACAGAAAAAACCTCGCTATTGAGACATACAACATGATGACTAATATTAGGCATCATTTCCAACTAGAATTGTGTGTCTGTACCAATTGGAATTTAAGATATCAAGTTTAAAAAATATGAAAATTAGCCCATTAAATATTAATTAATCAATAATTAGTGTAATATAGTTTTTTCTCACTGAAATGAGTTTAAACATATATTGATGACCCACGGTGAAAAAACTGAATTTTTAAAGTTAGTATATAAAAAACTCTTGTAGTGTGAGAAAAATTTTAAGTATCTTATGTTCAGATTTTAAGAATTTTTTAGTATATTCTAGTTGATAGAATAATTTTTTTGTGTTAAGTAGTAAAATAGACAAAAAGTTTTGTTTGCATGGATTTAATACCTTCTAATGCAGATTCATTATCTTGCAATCTGCTTAAAATTCTCATTTATCATTTCTTCTTCTTTTCTCTTCATTCTCAATTAATTTTTGGAGATGGAATATGCAATAAGCATAAAAAAATTTGTCGTTTCTTAATGAATTTGTCCAACTAAAGGGAATTCTCACATTAGGAACATATTATTTCAGTAGCAAAGCAATTAAGCAATTGTTGTTGTTAGAATATATTTCAGCCTTTTTGTCGATATGTTTGCAACAGCTGTTAGACACTGTCGAGATTTTTAGATTGCTCTTAAAAATAGATTTCATTCCTGAGAGTTTTAGCTAGGATCTTAATAGAACATCTTGAGTATATATAAGATTAAAAGGAATTTTGTAATTGGATGGACAAAAGTTTGATTGGCTTTTTTTTGAAAGGCTGAAGAAATATTTTCTTGATAATTAACTTAAGCGCGTATGATTATTTAAACGTACCTATGGAAAGTCAGCTAACAATACTTAATACATTGGTGAAAATTATATATTTAGAAGGAAATTATATCTGTTAGAGTTAATAATACAATTGAAAAATTGCTTATTAGTGTCCACTGTTGGTGAGTTATATAAAAGTGTAATGTTTTTTTAATCTTATTATCGTTATTAAAAACTGCTTTCATAACGTTTTAAATGTTCTATAAATAAATAGTTTGTTAGCCCAATTCTGTTTATATCGCTTCAAGAGAGTAATATATTGTTAATTAACTATTGTATAAGCTAAAAAAATACAAGAATTAAAATATGAAAAGATTTAAATTCTACAAGTTATATATGTATATATATAGCAAGGAAATAATGGGGAAATTATGGAATAACCAATGCAGAACAAAGAGGGAAATATGTAGATATGTAGAATAATTTGAATTTACTAAATAATAAAACATAACTGTAGGCAATAATATAGATAAATAATTTATTCATGCTAATATAAAATTGGAAGTAAAGTTACGAATTCCATAAATCAGAAAATAATTTAGAATATTTCCGCAATATTTCTGAAAAATTAGTCCATGTTATCTGCTACAGTATTTTACATAAGGTGAAGTCTCCGGAACTTTATATTCATAAGGTGATAAGAAAAGTAGTTCCAGAATTCTCCTCGGAGTTTCATGAAATAATAAACTTTTTACTTTATTAAGGCTTGTGATGATAATGGGAGCCTGTTGACGTTTCCTACATGTTTATCGCAGTTTATTCTCCAGAAAATCATTGTAATATTTGACATAGGAAAAACAGCTGATGAAACACGATGGTTCCTTGATTGGAAATGAGTAAACAAGCATAATGATTATGAAGTATCTAAGATAATTGTGATATCGGAGAATGTTGCTTCGTAAACAGTGTCTCGAGATTAAAGATATTTCATGTGTACTTTCTCGTGTCAAAGGTAGAAATAACGAATATTAGGAAAGAGTGTATGATGTGCATTTTACACGGTCCGATAATAAAGATGGAGGCCGAAGTAAATAATTATTACTCGAACATGTAGCAAATGAGTGAAGACTAGAATACAAGGTAGAAAAATGGGAAGGCGGATCTCATTGTATTCCTTTGCATGGGATTAGTTGATGATAAAGTTGAGAATGAGAATGAAAAGGTCAGCATATGCAAATCATATATTGGCATATTTTCTCCATTTGTCGTTGCTGATTTCATTGCTATTCTTGATTCTAATCTATATTATTTCCAAAATACAAATTAATGATTTGATTGACTGGGAATTTTATGAGTTTGAATTAAGAAAACTTAATTTTGTTAGAGTCTTTATTAATCACTTTATTCGGAAGCTAGATGAATCCTCTATAATATAGATAAGTATAATTTATGAACGCTATGAAATATACTCTTTGAAAGTTATTGTGATAAATAAAAATTAAAACTGCAATTTCTTCTTTAAATATCGAGGGCAAAATTTTCTCTTGATTGTATGTTGAGATGATTTTAATATTTTCACCATTTTTCTTATTCTTCATTTTAGGACAGCAAAGAAATAAAGCAGAAATTTTTTCTGCAGTTTATAATTTTTTCCCTTCGTTTTCCATACTCAATACATTTATTTATGTTGCAATCATTTTGATAAACCCGCGCGTTATCAAGGGTTATATTATAATTCTATTTATCTTCTATTAAATAATTCTGATGCAGGGTTCTACAAACTGATCTCGTTCAACTACATGCATCAGCAACAGTCCGTAAGTATTACGCTTTTTAGACCGAAATCTTTCAACAAATGTCCCTCTGTTTATACAAAATAAATTATTTTTGATGAAAGAAGGCGAATAATAACAAAAAATGCATAAAGTTAAAATTCAAAGAATTTCTTCAGTAGGGAATGTAATATATTAACAAAATAGACATTTCAGAATTTATGCAGTTTCTGTTTATAGTACAGAAATTTGAATTCTGGTTCTGAACCTGTGGGGAGTTGTTTCTTAAGGGTAAAGGAAAAATAACAACATCAAAGATAATATCAAACTAAAATCGGAAACATCAGAGATAAAATCAAACTAAATAGTAAAATGAGAATAAAAATAAGGCATTGTGGCATAAACATAATGCGATGAAAATACGAAAATATAGTAATATTAAAATAGTAATAAATATAATACACATGGGTACATCAAAAAGTTTTTTAATTTTAACTAATACATTTTAATATTAATTAACGTATTTTAATATTAATTAGCGAATTTTAATATAAATTAATGTATCCAATTCGGAAATTTATCGATAAAGATAGAATATAATAAAAGTATTCGAGAAAAATTCATTATTTAAACTAATACAGGAATGTCTTTCAAAAAATAAATAAGTGGAAAGCATTATTCATATATCACATCCATATTTTAATTCTTCTCTCTTTTTGGACTATTTTTTTCGTTTTTCAATTATATAATGAAATGACAAAAATGTCAGTTTGAAATTGAATGAAATGCGTCATTACAACCGACATTAGTCAGTTAAAATTTGATTATCGCTGTCTGCAAACTAAATAAAAGACATGAACGAATAGAAATGTCCAACTATTCAAAAAACCTCAATAGAATTAAGAATCTGATTGCTTAACATATTCTTTATTAAACTGTCAGAATATTAACTCCCCAAAAAAGGTTATTCGTTAATGGAAGAATAATTTGTTTGATCATACGAGGAGAACTAAATGAGTACGATGAAATGTAATGCCTCATTTCATTCTCGGCTTTGATGAAATATCGATCGAAAATTGAAATTTGATTACGAAGAAAAACATGATTAAAAGTAAGACTTGCTCATTAACTAAAAAAGGTTCTCGGATATCAATTTATTTTAGCAGTCTGAAGGTAATTTAGAAGTTTTATGAAGCATTCAAAAGCAAATCAACAAAGGTGAAATTTTCACTGATTTCTTGTTTTCTAGGTTTTCAGAATTTAAGAATAAGCTGTTACATTCTTATCAACTTTCTCTAAATTGTCTTATTTAAATTAGAACTCCGAACGTTTTCAATTCAAAATGATACAATTAACAAGAAGCAAAGCATATTCTTTTCAACTTGTTTTCATAAAATTTAATTTCTAATTTTTAAAACTATTTGGCTATTGATTTGGAAAAATAAAATCTTTGATTAAAAGATAATGAATTCCAATGAATATTTATGGAAAGCTTCCAAAGTAAATAATTTATTTCTTAAAACTGTTGTTTGTAGATTTTAAGAACCTCGTCATGTGTTTCAATAATAAAATTTTTCATATTCGTTGTAATTTTAATCAATGAATCTGTCAAAATCTACTTAAATTATAACTCGAAGTAGCCTATAAACTTGTTTATTTCTGCAGTCTTTTAAAGCATACAGCAACAAAAATAAAGAAATTTGTAGAACTTGATTTGATTCAATATTTAACTGACCACTGTACGAAGTTAAAGAGCTTTAAATATTAATGATGGGAATATTAGAATGGTCCACATTGAGGTTTATTTTAGCTAATAACAACTATAAGAAGGCAGCATTTTGCCCTTTATCAGATTTAGAATGATATTTTTTTTCTTCAAAATTTATAAATGAACCATCCTTTTCATTTATTCTTAAAATAATATATTATAATCTTTGGTCACGAAATATTTCCCTGCTGAGTTATTAAGTGGTAACTATTGGAAATGAAACTTGAGATTTTGTTACGGTATTTAATGATCGGAAGAAAGAATGTCCAATAGTAATAAGATATGATGATCGAATGCTGAATAAAAAAATTCTGCTATTTGATATCAAAATACAGGCATTATATTATAACATTTCAATTCAAATTTTTTAAAGAAAAATATTAAGAATTTCTCTGTTTTGTTAATATCGAATATTTTTGAATATTGGGAAGTCAGCTATGTCATTATCGTAGACTGCAGATCATAATTTCTTTTGATTATTATTATAAGAAGAACACTAGTAGATAATCAATAACTTACATATCGAAATAAGATGATATCAAAATTTTACTTATTTACAGCTGTTTGGGTTGCATTCAAAAGTTTGTTCATATACCATTAAGTTTGCGGTTCACTATTGTTTAAAAGTAATAGGAAAGAATGTATCATAAAGAAAAATACAACTAAGGCTGCATTTAACTAGAAGTTAGCAGACATGAGCATATAAATTTGTTATGATGTCATAAAAATTGACTTTGTAGAAGTCAAGACAATACTTTTCAAACAAATGTCATTCAAGTTCTTAACAATTTATTATTCCATTATTAATAGCAATTATATAATGAGAAGAAAAAATAATTTTGCACTAAAAAGCAATTATATTATTATAAATATCTAGTTCTATAATTACAGGACCATTTTTAATATTACCGGATGAATGTTAAGTGTATTTAATACACTAAAAATTGACACACTTGGGTCCGATGTAAATTCAGCTTTAGACATTTGTATAAGAATAATTTTTATCCCTTTTTCGGATGTCCTCTATAGATTTAAGTTAGTTTATTTTTTATGGAAACTTTACCTTCTTTATAGCATATTGTGTTCCATATGAAATTTAAAAGCATAGGAATTTATTCTTCTAATCAACTATAGGAATTTTTCAGAATTTTCCTATTAACCCAAGAATGTAAATCTAATTAATTTCTGAGAAATACGATTTCGGTTTTCTTATTATAATAAATTTTATGAGAATATAATAGTATTTTTATGAACATAAAATATTATTGATTTAAAGCTTTGTGTTGTATGACATAGAACCAAATGTTCACTATTTTATACATTATTTAGGAGAGTAATTCTCCCGCCTCTGGAAATATTTAACTTGTACATATGAAATCAAGAATTATTTTTAATCTTTTTTTATACTCGCCATCTTCAAAATAAGTAGGAGAGATTTTTCAACTGAGAGAATTACTTTCTAGACGCTCCTTCTATAGGATAGCTTGCCAAACTGTACTAAATGACTGAGATCCGATTTCTACATCACCTGAGGCAAGAGACATAATTTAACTCCAATAAAATATTAGAAAATAATACGATGATTAAATACATGATTTTGATCCAAGAAAATTTTGTGATGTAAGTGAATTCGAGATCAAATAATTCGAGCTTTTTTCTTCCGCTATCTTAAGAGAAATATTCCCGGTGAATTATTAGAGTTTGGAATGTTGAATTCGTGTCATTTATCTGAAGAGTGTCGATGCAATAACGGAAATGCACTTAGGATCCTATTCTTGAACTTTCTGGAAACATTTTTCTATTAACGTAACAGAATATGATTGACGACCTTCTGCTTTTAAAAATCCATCGGAGGAAAGAACTTTGTTCATGAATCATTATGATTAAGGGTGCAGTGCGAAAAATCAATAATACGGTTTTTTTTTAAGAATTTATGTGTGCCTAGAAATATGTTGAAAAAAATCATACAATTCTATTACATCTGTAGAATAAAATGGAACTGAAGAAACCATTAATCTAGAAAACTTTCAAATCAAACAAAAAATGTGTCATATGTCTAAAGGTTGATATATTCAGTTATAAAAGACCTTTTAGTTCAAATGCAAATAGTTCCTAACTCAATAAAAATTCTAATTTGAAATTAGTGTAAAATGACATTATTTGGACAGTTGAAATTTATCACTTCGTTTCAATCAATCACAATAGAGACCGAATAAGAAAGCTTTGTTTTTATGCACTTATTCAATTCAATTTTATTCAACTTGATTCATTTTTTTAAATCAAAATTTTGCAGTAAATTTTTACTCTTGACAGATTACTGTTTCTAAGCTTTGGAATAAATAACAATGCATTATTTTAATATTTTCAAACCTGAATTATCAGCGACTTAATTAAATTAATTTTTTTCTCCAAGGAGAGTCGCGGTATTTTAATGAATTGTGTGAAAAACTATGATATTACGTAATATTTTTAATTTTAATTATAAATTAAAAACAAAAACTGGGAAAAATATTCAAATTAAAAATAATCCACTTTTTGATTCTCTTATATAAGTTTTAATATCTACATTTATTTAATATATTTGGTTCTAAAACTGCGACATTAAAATTAAAATTCAAAACATTCACTGTTTTTCCTACTTTGCTACTCAGAGAACTTTTAGGCCTTTCTTTTTTATATATAGATCTCAATTTTTGTCTTTAATAAAGGAAGACTGTCTACATTTTTGCTTTGATGACTGCATTGTATAGTTCTAGAAGATTTCACTTTTGACTCCTTTGTTTTGATACTTCTTAAATATTATTAACAGTTTAATGAATTAATCCACCAAAGGTAATACTGCTACTTATCCTAATATTGTTCCTTTTTTACTTTTATACTTGCACCATCTCTTAAACAATCATTAATATTTGATGAATCAAGGATATTGCGTAAAATTCTGATGTGATTGAAATATTGTGAATATGCTTGAAATATTTCATGAAATGAAGTTATTATGACGATAAATTCATGCAGTTAATCCTGAAACAAGACAATTTGAACAATTTTCATGGTAGGAACTTACGTTTATAAGGGTTTCCTGTGGCTTAGGAATTATTCGTGGGATTACTTGCTTCGATATTCGACCATCAATTTTCACTTAATTTCATAGAGTCTGCAATATATTTCGCCAGATATATATCATCACTCAGCTGTTCATTCACATCGTCAAGCGGTCAGTTAGAACAAGGGAAAGTGCACCCAGGAGTAAATTATGGTAATGAGCTCTCTGTTCAACAATTTCTCAAACTTTCAGTCCATGAGCTTCCACAATTAGATTTTAGCTCATTTCACTTGCATTACGGAAATAGCGGTGTATTAGTCATGATACGGGAACATTGATTATTGAGTCAATGGTAACATTATCATTGGAATGACAAATAAATGTAACACCGGATGAACAAATTCCTCGTATCCTGTACTGATATTCAATGTATCACTTGATCAATTCACATATTAATTCGATCTTCATATACTGTGTCTGGCAATGAACAGCAAATGAATCATATCGCTAAAGACACGTGTCTCATTATATCTTCTATATAAGAAGCGTTTCTTGAATTAGAATAGTTATATCAGTAAACTGAATGGGAAAAAATTAAAAAAATCAGGCCTGAAAATGAATTAGGAGAGTGATATGGAACTTTTTTCTTAAAACGAAAATTGTCCTTGGGAAATATCCTCTCTCTTTCAAACAAAATGTTCCCAAAAAGTTAATCAATATAAGGAAATGTAAACAAAATGAAATGTATTATCAGCTAAACTGATTGAGCTCATTTTCTTATTCGTTTTGTAGATAACTAAGAAGAAAATTTAATGACTTTAAAAGACTTTAAAAACAATCGATAACAGAAACAAAACCTAAAAGATCGTGATTCACATAAAATTTGTGGCAAGAAAATATTCTCACATTGTTGAGTTAAAGGAATTTTGTAATATGAAATGAGCAGATCCAGTGCAATCTTCACTATACAATGCATTTCAAAGCACCAGATTCGAATCTGCGAATCTTCTTAAAACTTAAAACGGGAAGTTAATTGAAAAATTAAAATGAAATAGAGAACCCACAAAATTTATGTTCATGACTTTATTGGATCAAAATTCATAGTTATAAAACTTTAACAAAAATATTAGGAAAATCCTCCGAAATGTTGATTGATTTTAAAACTCCTATCGATTGATTCTCTTGCCCTAAATTTCCTTTCCTTTCCTGAAGATATTTATGATAGGTATGCCCGATATTAAATATCAAACTTTTTGTTAAGTTTCCTATAAAAAGTGAACATACGTCATACTGGCTGATTTTATCATATCTCTTTTTTGTTTGGGGTAACATGGGTAGATGATCGAAAATCAATCTAAACTTTCTTGGTGTGTCATGCCAATTTTGGCCTTTTCATTTTGTGATAGAGACCAAGATCTATCCATTTACTGACTCGTTTGTCGATGCCAGCTGTTAAAGGGACTATCATTAATTTTATTCTGGTGAAGGAATATTAGTGCCTATCTATCGGTTAACGTTCATTAAGTTTATAAAACTGGTATCAAATTTTTCTTTGGCTTTGGATCATTAAACTTGCTCCACAGAGTTAAAAAAAAGGGATTTCCGTTTCTAAGACAGTTTATATGGTCTGCGATACTTTTTATAAAATTTGTACTATGATAAAAAAATATTTCTTTAAAAGATTTCTAAATAGGGTTGATATTGTATAAGATTCCTTAACTACTATTAATCATTTTTTTCTGAATTTTTTTTCAAAAAATTTAACATCAAAAAAGATTGTTAGTCATATGATAAATTTAGTGAAACGTTTGGGAAAGCATATAATTTTTTTAGTCTTTTGTCTGAAAAAGTGATCTGCATTGTAATAAAGTTGCAGTAATTTGTTTCGGATTTAGGAAAACTTAAAAAAAATTACTTAAAATTTTTATCATTACCATTACAAGAACCTAAAGGAGTTGTTATTTTATATATCAATTTAATCCTGCAATAGTGATGCTAACTTTCAGTTTTATGCATCTGTAATTTTTGCATATTTGTTGCATTGTCCAGTGAAAGTAGTACCATGGGATCAAATTGCTCCAAAAGTGACCACATAAATCACCTCTGTGGAATAGAGGCAATGCATTTTTGGATCCTTCGCCAATATTGCAGGCCAATGAAAGAAGTGGTCGGGAGAGAGGTCTGTATAGGGAGGAGCTTCGATGGTGATATTAAATGTTGCATAAAAATTTACTTCCTATGTTTCAACTAATATTTAAATTCTTTTATTAAGTTTTCAGAAATTTCAAAATTTGTACTAAATATATTTCAACTAATATTTTAATTTTTTGTTATATTTTTTCAGCTACTTTTCAAACATATTTATACAACTCAACGTGGGATTGCATATTTAATTTATGTTGATTTATTTTTCACATTTCTTTTTGGGAGAAAAAGCATTAAATTATCAACCAAAAATGCATTTTAAAGAATTTACTAGTTTAAGGATTCATAAAAATGCATTAGAAATATATTTTTGTTTCTATGCCTTCATTACTTATAGTACTATTTTTTTAAAAAAAAATCCCACTCTAAAGAACCCGACAATTTAAAAAATCACCATTAAATCATGCATAAATTTTTTGATTTCTTTCATTATTTGTATACTGACTACTTTGAAACCAAATCATTAAAGTATGTTTAAGTGTAGCAGATTACTCAATACACCTGTTACGCTTAAAAACAGTTTAATAATATTGTCTTCTTTTGGAAAATCCTACCGACAATGAAAATTTATTTTATAAAAAACATATCAATATCACATGTCATGTTGTGAATAGTGACATTCCACCAAAGTAGATTTTCTCTGTACGTGATGTTCAAAAGTTAATTTAAGCGTAAATTATCTGTCTTCAATTAATCAAATGCCGAAATAGACTTTTCTTTTTGTTACTAACAGTTACTCTTATACAAATTTTATGAATTGATTTTTACTAACAAAACAATGATTCTAATTGATATTTGATTGAAATGCATTAGAAATTATTTGTGTTGGTATCAAAATACATTGATTGATTGCTCTTCGCTCAAGAGATGTAGCTTTGTTTTCCGAGAAGAAATGGCCAAATGGGCAGAGAGTTTTAAGTCAAGTATAAACTGAAAGAGCGCGCGGATTTTACAATTGCTCTGGCTGTGCTACCCACACTATAGGTCCTTAATAAAGTTTTTTAGCCTTTTCATATGGTGCATTTTTTGATTTTTTGCTGCACCTAAACATATTTTAGTTTTCAAATAATGCAATAACTTTTGCTGTTTTCTCTAATGTTCTTAGAGTCACCATAACGTGTTTGTAATGTTTCTTTTCAAAGTGTCTCTGAAATATAAAGAGGAAAATGGAATGATTGATATTTTCCTTTTTTCTCTCTAAATCAGTTAATACATATGAAATTTCGCTTATTGCTATTTTGTTTCATAAAACTTTCCTTTAGATACAAAATAGGCATAATTCAACTGATAGGTAAAATCTGGATAGAAAATTCGTTAAACTGTTCTCTAAATATACAATATAAGAAGAAATATTACAAATTGGTGTTATATAAGAAATACCCAGCTTTAAAGTTCACTACAATTTAATGAGTTAAAATAAAATTAAAAAAATATTCGAACAATTTTTTATGTACTCTTTAACTCCAATAAATCTGAATATATATATATATATTTAAAAAAATTGCTCATTTTGAATTCACAATTCTTTTATGGTCACAACGAATAAAAGCTAATCTTAAAAGAAATCTGGTTATTAAAAAACACCTGTATATTAATTCGCACGTAGAAACTTTAAAAAACTTACACTATATAAAACAATCAGAGTAACGTTTAAAGGCTATACACACATGCAATGGGAGCTAAAACTGTTATTTACATTTTCTTTTCAATATCTACGAAAAACAATTTGATTACAAAAGGATGATAGAATACTGGAAAATCAAATTTAAACACTTCATAGATGTTCACTGACGTGAGATACTGATGGAAAACAGAATTGTTTTACGAAAGATCTCATGCGGATGTAATTTAATAATTTTATTCCGATAAACAATGCAGTTCCAAACGGAAAATGAAGCTGAAATTTTTCATGTTTTCATGTTGAGTTTCGCTTTGCAGCTGTTCGTAGTTTTTGCTCAGATTTGTTTATATTTTTCTTCTTTCCTATAAAAAAAGATATTTGTAATGGATGATTTATTTCAAAAATGTACATTCAAAGTTCTAAAGCATTTCTCTTGCTGAGCTGAAATATATTTTGAAATTCAAATCGAGTTATGTCTTTGAAACTGTAGCACATGTTTGACAATTCTTCCTCCTGATATATCTCAATTTTTTGAAAGGAAACTCTAATTTAAATAAAGAATAGAAATTGTGTAACACAATGGATTGCTTTTACAAATTTCGAATGTAGAAAATTTCACTCTTTTCAATATTTTATGCTTTTCAATTAACTATTAAATTTCGATTAAAATTCAAAGATAAAAGTTCGACTTCAACTTCGAAATCTAAATGTGAGGATCATTATTTTGAATATAAATTTCAATAGTATTAAAATATTTCCACTAAGTTTGTTTAAATAGTATGAAGTTAGAATTTACCCAGCATATTAATTGAAGTAAAGATGAATATTATGATATTCCACCTCAGATATTTTTTCTAGATATAAAAATGTACTTCCCAATTCACAGTCATTAAACGCTTCGGCTTTTCACCAATCAATTATATCTTATTCACAATATTCCTTAAATATTCAGAAAGCAATGCCATGCATATCTTAAGAGAATTTCAATATTTAATTTAGAAGATCTCTTTCTTAAAGTACACAAATCCATCTTATTGAGTTATTTTAGTCAATCAAATGAATACTCAATTAATAAATTAGTAATTTTCATTCCTGCCTTTAAGTTGCGTGAATTTTCTGCATTAGAAATTAATTGATATTAAGAGTTTTCCATTATCTTTCGTATGGATTCTAAGGAATCTTCTTTGATCTTTTGTCAAAATTTCGAGAAATCACATATTGTCAGTATAAGGAATTGACAGAGGAACAATTCTCCTTTGATCAAGATATTTTATTTCTATCTTCATAAGCAAAGTGCTTTGTCACAAGACTGTCTATTATTAACAGAATGTATACGAATCAGCTTAAAAATGAGCGAAAGATGAAATCTTTCAGAAAATGAAAATATTTGAATGCCAGCGATGGAAATCATATTTGTTTTTTTTATTGTTCAGAATTTAAACAAGTGAATTAAGTAAGCCGCCGCAGCAAAGTTGACGATTGTTATCAGGAAACACATAAAAAAGCTCTCTGGGATATTTTCAGAAAAGAGAATGAGTCGACTTGATTGAATATCTGAGATACTTAATATCTATTTCTGAAGCACTTGTAGTTCCATCTTTTACCAAATTTTCGGCCCATTATACGACATGATATGTATTCATGTTTCACTTAGAATCGTTACTGTAATAACTGTGCATGCTAAACATAAATATTCAGAGTTCTCCTCAGAATTCCTATAAGAGTCTCTCTGCCTCGACACTCCCTAATAATTTATAGTTTCTAACCCCACGCAATTATTCTCCCACTCTTCACTTTACATCCTTTTGAAAATTGCCGGAACAGTTCCGTGGTGGTTAGTGACATGACAGACTAGTTTTCGTCATGTATTTTTTAAACGTTATGTATCACTACGTTGGTGAGAAAATAAATACCGTTAACTGTTAAGCGGAATAATCTAAGTGAATTTAACAATTGCCTAACTTGAAGTGATTTATTTTCCAGGGCTTTCTATTTAGTTACTTGATACAACTTCAATTAAATTATATTGAAATTCGAAATCAAATTAACTTGAACAGATATTAATACCAATGAATTTCATGTAATAATTGATAGCAAAGCTTGGAATACCCTGGACAATGATACCATCATAAGCAGACCAGCTGCATTAGTCTTATTGTTTCAGACACAGCTATATATGTAGGAATTGGGTGGGACAGAATGCCCATCCAACCACATTTAGATCAGTGTCTAGTGTCACTGAATGAAGGAAAAGAAGTTTTTGAATATGAAAGAAATTTATTTACAATAAAGAATAAGGAAAAAGACATTAAGAATTATGACAGGACTATTTACAACAGAGAAAAAAATATTACTTATAGATGCCACCAAGGATGAAAAATAATTAATAATTGTTTCATGGCGAAACTACGTTACGTTTCAACGATGCATAATCGGAACGACATGACCCACTCTGGTCCCCGTCTGGCGAGCGAATGCGCAGTTTGTTTTTTCTCAAATTCTTACGTCACGCGTTAGCGATATTTAGTGAGACCCGTGATGACATCTATTGCAACAAATTGGAACTAAATATTTAACAGCAATGGCCGCTAATTAAATCTCTACAACTCGGCCAATCCTGATAGAACGAAGACCTCATCGTTATTTACATACTGAAATTCAAGATTGATATTAAATTAAACTCGGCCAAACTATTACAAAAAACAACAAATCTAAAATTCACTTTAAGTATATCGATTGTTAAGAGAAAGGTACATAACACTAGCGGTAATAATTTGTTGATTACATCACTGGGAAAAAAACATTGAAAATATAAATGCAAAATTTAAAATTTCGCTACAAAACGAAAATATAATGCACGAAGCATGAAAAAACGCGTATTAATTGAATTAAAATTATTAGAATAATTAAATATACATAAAAATGAAACATATTATAGAATATAATAGTTAATTAACTATCGCGCTGATTTGGTTTTATTCATCCCGGTGAATAAAATTTCATCATATCAGCAGATGATGTGGTCATATGAGGACCTTCATGGTCGCCTACTTTCTCAACATCATACCGATCTCTCGGTTTTACTTTGACAATTTTATATGGTCCTAAAAACCTAGGTCTTAGCTTTAGTCCAATTCCAAATTGAGTTCGTTGAATGGCTACCAAATCCCCTTTCTGATATACTGGGGCTTTCTTGTGCTTTCTGTCGTAGTTCTTATTTTCGGCCTGTAAATTCTGAACGTTTGCTTTGCGTTTTGTCGAAGTAGATCTCTCTGCTCTTGAAATTCTTCCATTAATTCTTTCAACAGTAAGTCTTGTACTCGGAGGTTTTCTATATTCCTCATAGGAGTGCCAATTAACAGTTCAAAAGGTGTCCATTTGGTATTACGATTTGAGGTACTGTTGAGGATTCTCTATAGTCTGTCTACATGCTTGTACCATTTTGTAGGGTCATCAATAGTTAATTTGGTCAAGACAGGTATGAGTGTTCGATGTATTCTTTCTACTTGGCCGTTTCCTCGGGGTACTCCGGTTGCAATTTGTAGATGTTGGATATTCTCTTCGTTACAATAGTCACTAAAGGCTGTAGAGGTAAATGCTGATCCTCTATCAGTGATTATTCTCTTTGGATTGCCAAAAGTTTTCTGTTATGGTCTTAGTTTGTCTAGTGCGTCCGTATGTAATTCTGTTTTTCTTCCTTGTTTTAACCATTCGTCGATTTGTTTATTCACTTCTTGTTTCTCAGGAAATGAGAGTCTTCTTGCAGGTTGGTTGACTGGAATGTCGTTCTTTAAAGTTATTCTAATGGATGCATCTGTAGCTTCAGTTTCTTCTGGTTTGTAACTGGAAATTAGCTCCGATAACTCTTTTCTTACTTCGGGATTAGAAATGTGCTCTATTTCGATTTCGTCTTGTGGTCTTGCCTCGTATAGCTGCGCATGCATGGAAAATATTTTTACATCTTCCCTTTTTCGAAATTTGACGCCTTCTTTGGTGAAGTGAAGTGAGGCTTGTTCTAAAATGTCAGATCCAATAACTGCCTGAAAATCTAAATATGAAGTAAGTACCACATGTCATGTCAGAGAATATTTTTGTCCATCCAATTCGATATCTTGCTGAAATGATCCTTTTGTTTTGACGTGACTTTCCCAAACCAGATAATGTAATCGTTTCTCTTAAAAGTTCTCAAGGCTTGATGATTTGTTTGATGATATCTTCTCGAAGGAGTGTTACTGAACTACCAGTGTCGATTAATGCTTCGATAGTTTTGTTTCTTAAAGCTACTCTTCTTGTTCTCATTTTCTCTCGTGAAATTTCGGAGCAAGTTTGTACAATAGGTGCTAAAAGCTTGTTATTTTTCGTAGTTTTTGGTCGTCGTGGACAATCTACACCAAAATGTCCTGGTTTCTGGCAGTAACAACATTTCACAGGTCTCCATAGTTTATTTTTTTCGACGTATGCGTTTCTATTTAGCTGCAAAGGTTTCTTCTCGAACTTATTATTTTTCATATTTTTGGATTGTCGTGGACATTCTACGCCATAATGTCCTAGTGTCTTTCAGTAACTATAATTCACAGGTCTAAATGGTTTATTTTCCTTGACATATGAGATTTTGTTTGGCTCAAAGGGTCTCTTCTGGAACTTGTTATTTCTATATTGGAAATTCGCTGGTTTTCGTGGTTAATTCAGAAATTTATTTGCTTCTTTATTTTCTTCTTCCCTTCTGAAAAATGGATCTGATGATTTTAGTCTCAATGTCGTCCTGACATCGTCATATCGTTCGAATTTTTCTACCAAATCAGTAGCTGAAGTTATGGTTGACCACTCATCAAGAAAGTGATTCTGAAACTCTGGTGGTGCCTTCCGTTTCATCTGGTCCGCAATGATAAGTTCACTTAATTTTTCGTAGGTGTCTATTTTCAGACCTGTTACCCATCCATCAAAGTAAGTCTGCAATTCGTGATAGAAATCTTGCCATGTTTTCTCAGGAGCTTTTTGATGTGAAACAAATAATTGTCGCAGTTTCTCCCGGGACAACTTGAATCTCTGTAACAGCAGATTCTTCACATGGTCGTAATCGTTCGATTTTTCCTCAGGTTCTCGAGTAATTAAATGAGCAACTTCCAGAGGAATTAATCCTAGTAGCTTCTGAACCCATTGAGTTTTCGGTAATAACGCTAAATTGGCATGATGCTCAAATAATGTTAAATTTAAACTTATGTCATCTTTCATGTTGAATCGGTGAAACATCTCTTGCGAAGTCTTACTAGTTACTGAAATATCTGCGGAGTTTTCAAGACCAACATTTATTTCCGCTTAGATTTTCAGCTTTTCAAGTTCGTGTTCACGTTCCTCTTTCCGCAATCGCTCTTTTCTTTCGTCTTCCTCCATCCGCAATCGCTCGTTTTGTTTTTCTGCTTCTGTTAGATATCTGTCCTCAGTGATACACTCTAACATCACCTTGGCATCTTCCTCATCATATTCATCGGTTTTTAAAATCAGATCTTTAATTTTGGCTTTCGTCAAGTCTGCTTCAACAGTTACGCCGAATTGATTCGCGAGAGCAATCAAATCTTCTTTTTTGCCTTTTAGTAAGAAAGACATTTTGAAAGAAAAAGGGGCTTGGTGCCAATCAAAGAACTGCATTAATTTTGAAATTTATCCGAAATTCTCTATACTTCAGCGTGTTTAAATAAAGGTCAAATTAAATTAGTTTTGCTTTAAACTTGAAATTAAAAATTAATCTTTGGGTAATTTAAAACTAATTCCTTAAAACCAGATCTTAAAATGCACAAAATATTTTTACACAACTGAATTAAAGACTGAAAAAATAACACTTAATAACTTTCAAAATAATGCTTGACAATATTTCAACTGTAAAGTAAGAAAACCCAAAATTACGTCAAAAATATCGTTGGAATTTAAACAATAAACAAAATAAATAAATTATCTTCAGTCTTAATATATAAAAGTATTTGTACCATTGGAGTTCCCTAATTTAAAGTGCTATTAAAATGAATAGTAAATAAAATACTTTATTAGAAAACCATGAGTAACTTTCAGCAATGGAAAAAATATTTATATTCAAAATAACTTAATGCGTTAATTTTTTTAGATGTAAGCTTCGCATGAAAAAAAATTAAATTCTAAATATTTCAATTGTTAATTTGCAGTATATATACACAGTTAGTAAAAAAAATAAATACAGCAAACAATTGCTATTAAATTTGAGTAAATATTGAAGACGTATTATCTTTAAAAAAACTTCATAAAAATAACGTTCATAGAATTGAAAATAAAAGTGCACACTTTGTACGATCGAAAGATGGGATATGCTGAGTCATAACTCTAAAAAGAAAATAAATCAGAACAGTTTTTCGTTGCGCGAAAAGAAAATAATAAAAAGAATATATATATATATATATATATATATATATATATATGTTTAGTACTTTTGTACTTTGGAAGCGACTGATATTAGGAATACTTAATGAGACTTGGTGCGTCGCTTCAAGGTCACCTTAAATTCTTTCAGAACGGTTACTGAGTTTCAGTTTCGGTTCGTAAAGTTACGAAACAAGAAATATCTGAAGTATGATAAATCAATTTGTACTTAAGTAAAATACATAAATACAATAACAACTTGAAAATCGCTATTTGGAATTCCTTAAAAAGAAATATTACGCACTTTTGTTGATAGAAATTAAATATCAAAATAACATATATATTTCCATATAAAAAATATAGCAACGATGAATGTGCTATGAAAAGAAAAGTAACTTACAGATTATCAAATATCAAATAGTATAAAAAATTTTACAGACGGCGAAATATCCCGGAGTTTTCAAACATGCAGGAATGTTTTATTTCAATGAATCAAATGCTGGATGCTGTTGAAGTTGAACAAAAAAAAAAAATGTCAGATGTTATGGCGCTTGTCTGGAATCGAAGAGGACGATCAAAACAAAACTGATGAACTTTTCGTGAGGCAAATTAACACACACACACTTTCTTCACTAGATTCGAATGCGGATTTTTACAGATTTCTGGGTAAATGATAAATTATACTCAGTACAGGGGTCGACGTCCTGTACGAGTTTGTATTTGAACACTGGAAATCACAGGCGTTTAGAGTTCAGATGATGATTTATTTCGAGGAGTGGATGTAAGGACGACACGTTTCCTAATTTGCTGAGGTGGGAAAATTTTCTTGCGATCGTTGAGACGACTTTACTTTAATTTCATCATTTGATTGGAACACATCTGTTTTCGGGGTGAGGAAAATATGACACTCGGAAATTCTTTTCGGTCGGACGCCGATGTGGTGATGAGAAACTCTTGCGATGGTCAGGACGACTTCACTTACTTTTCATTTCTTCGTAGGAGCGCAATGATGAACGACTCTTAGGATGGGTAAATTTACTGTCTCAGTATGACACAAATCAAAATTCTTTTCCGTTGAGAGTAGGGTCATTCGTCCGATCAATTTAATGTTAATGTCGTATGAAATACTAAAAGGAAAATTATATTTTATATTATTTCTTAAGCTGCTTTTAAGAAAAAAAACTAAAAAGTTTAGCCCGGAAAAGAAATTAATTAAATTTGAAATTCAGATCCCGGGGCCGTGCCCCCAAGTTTGTAGGAATTGGGTGGGACAGAATGCCCATCCAACCACATTTAGATCAGTGTCTAGGGTCACTGAATGAAGGAAAAGAAGCTTTTGAATATGAAAGAAAATTATTTACAATAAAGAATAAGGAAAAAGACATTAAAAATTATGACAGGACTATTTACAACAGAGAAAAAAAGTATTACTTATAGATGCCACTAAGGATGAAAAGAAATTAATAATTGTTTCATGGCGAAACTACGTTACGTTTCAACGATGCATAATCGGAACGACATGACCCACTCTGGTCCCCGTCTGGCGAGCGAATGCGCAGTTTGTTTTTTCTCAAATTCTTACGTCACGCGTCTTGGATTTAGGTTCAGCGATATTCAGTGAGACCCGTGATGACATCTATTGCAACAAATTGGAACTAAATATTTGATAGCAATGGCCGCTAATTAAATCTCTACATATATATGCATATGATTTGAAGGACAAAATAAGCACTTATCTTAGTATCAACTAATAAATGCAGTGGAATATGAAAACTGTAAAATATGAGCATATATTGAAATCTGCCAAATGAAATTGGTTTTCTTTAAATAATAGGAAACATAACACCATTTTAATTCTCCTATGAATCGATCGCAATATAATATATGTTATCATGTAGCCAATGATACTGATAGCCAATGTGCCACATTGTAACTCTGATTAATCAGTTTTTAATATCCTTTTTGAATTCCCACATTTTAATAGCCAAGGCTTGCTCTATCTTAAAACAAAATTAATGCCGCTGGGTAAAGTCCCACACTTTATACATTTTACATTTTTTTATCTCATAGGATTTTGTTCCTTCATTTGAAATAACTTTGGTTTTTCTTGTTTTGGTGTTTTCTCTGTTAAGTTTTGCATTAAAAAAAAGAGCATGTTTTCTGCTTTATAAACTGCATAATGGCTCTTGTGGTATTAAATTCAAAAGCAAATCAACTACAATTTACAGTTCAGATATAATTCATTTTTCAAAGGTGAAACTTATGTGCTTTTATAGCCTGTTAAGTATTTTTAAAGCAGCTTTGAGGTGCAACTAGTACTGTATGGTATCACGATCATTCCATTTGATTTCTAGGTGATAGTGATTATGGACGAAAAACATCTATTTTTCTCTTCAAAATGAGTATTTGCTGGTTTTGGCTCAGTATGTTTTCGTTAGTTCTGAAGAAGTTGAATCACAAAAATGTTGCTAATTTTTGTATTAATATAATAAAACTTTACCTACACATAACAAACAATTATTCCTTTTTTATAATTTGAGAAAATTAGATATCTTATAACAAACCTCGGACGTATGTTGTTATAAGAATTGAAAATTACTTGTTTTACTTAATATTGCTTTGAAGTATAAAAGCTTTTCAAAACAATGAGGAAAATTTAAAGAATATAGCTGTTTGTAAATAATACAAATTATATATGCTGGTTACTACTACTAATAATAATTATAAGACATCAATTCATGTTAATATATACAGAGAACTCATGAAACAGGCGAGTTATCAGTTTACAACATTTGAAATTCTAAAGAGGCAGAATTTAAAATCCATTTGCATTTGAAAGAGACTTCTACCGAAAGAAACTATGGCAGAATAGCTTAATTAAATTTTTAGAATCACATGCCTATAAGGAGCTCGCAAATTCCAGAAAAAATAAAATTGGTGAAACTCTTAGTGTTTTTGACATTTCAGAATTAAAATGTGAAAATAAAATGATATATAAAAAGACAGCTTTCAAATAGAAATTTGTTTATGAAATGCACATCAGATCACTGACTAATCAGCTGCTTTTTGTTTTAGAATTTTAAAGATAAACGCAAGATTGAAACTCACATAATTATGTTTATTGTATTGCATTTGGGTGTATCATCTTGGAGTAAAGATAATCACATTTTTTCCTGCTGTTTGAGAGCATGCAGATATCAGAGACTGATGAAAATAACTCCACAATAAACGAAGAAATTAATTTCACAAATAAAGGAATCGGATCATTAACTTTTTCGACAATAACAAACAATTTTCCTTATTTTAAAATTACGAATGTTTTAGGAATGTAAGACATTTATTTCCAAGCAAAAAATATCTCATTTTCTGAATACATAACAATATTAAGAAATTAATCCAAAACAGATTTTCCTTCATTTTAATCTAAAAGTTTATTCTATGATCTGGATTGAATCTATCAACCAAGGGACAGGGATTAAAAAGTATATCCTCGAACAACTAATGCTGCTTTTGCGGAGAACCAGAAATTGTACCGCAGAAAAGATGGCTAAATCGGCAAATAGAAAAGTCAAAAAAATCTGCCCAAGAATAAATTTATTGCATCACCCTTCTTCCATTGTATAAGCTTGAATTAAAATTTTCGTCTACCTTCATCCCCATTTGATATAAATACTTGTGTTTCTTTTATACAAGAACTTTTTTTTTCAACAATAAGCGGAGGAAATACATCTTATCGTGCTCATTTGGATTGTTTTGTGTAATATTTAATATCAAGAAACCTAGAACTTAAGTTTACTAGCAAGGGTTTTAATAAAAAGGAAAAAAAAATATTCATTATTACTTTTGAATTGAAGATAGATAAACAAATTGATCTTAGATATTTCCTCTCGATTAATCCGATCGATCAATCTTCTCAATTTTATTAAAAATGTGAAGAAAACCAATAAAAATTAAGAAGAGAGCTAAAATGCCCAAATAAAGTTATACAAGATAGTTAGAATTAGGTTTTCTAAAATACTTCTGTCCCTAAAATGTATTAGTTTAAAAAGGTGTTTCTTATCTTCATATTTCATGTCTATAAATTTCACATTTTCTAAATGATTTTTCGATTGCATCCTAATGCTCTGAAACCCTGAAATTTTTTGTTGTTATTGCGATTCGGTGATAATAAATCGTTTTAATGATTTCACTGCTTTTAATTATAAATTCAGATATTAATTTAGCGAAATGATCTCACAGATGTGAGGCAACAAGAAATGAATTTCATAAATATTTGTTTTCAATTACTTAATATTTGAAGTCAGGAATTATGAAATAGGTCAAAGACTTGAAATTTTGTTTAAGTAACAAAATATTTACAATAGAAAAAAATAACAAAAAGTATTAGTACTGGCCAACCCAAAAATAACTATTTACAGAATTTACAAGCATTTAAGGAATTAAATTGTAATGAAACCGTTCACAATGATTTTCAAAGAAATATAGTTTGAAGTAATAATATGATGAGAGATGAAATGTGTAAAAATATACATATATACTAAGTTCACGTATTTTTATGACAAAGTAGATGATGTGATTGTAAGAATCCAATGGAAACTAATTCGGTTAATGGGAATGAAGAGAATCTCTGTTTGATTGAAGTTTATGATAGGAGACTATATTGCTTGTTATTTACCTTGGTATGACAATGTTCAGAGCTCCGGAGGCATGAATAGGTTTCTTTTTTTCACTTATAAATTTGATGATATTGTGGATTTTTTTTGCCTGGAAAGAAAGTTGCAGCAGCCTCTTCTCTGTCATTCCTGTTCATGGCTTGGTGATATTTTTTTCATATGCCAATTGATTGTTAGGATGTATTTTTTTGCCTAATGAATTGCCGTGTCAATCTAACTGCAACTGCACTGGTCACTCTCAGACAGATTGAATCTTTTGAAGTAGGCAGGAAAGGGCCTATGTATTGAGAAGAAAATAATATTCTCTCTGATTCAGTTAGTTGGATGATCGTTGACTGAGTATAGGATATTAAAGACTTTTTTGACCTGTTTTAGCATTGCTCTAATATCTTTGATATTACTCTAGCATGTCTTTCAGAAGGAGGGTTTTCATATGCGGTTTAGGAAACATTGTGTGCATAAAAAATTTGTCCATTTTTAGTTGCATCCTTTGCCAATTGGTCTGCATTTTCATTGCCTATATTTATTCATCTATAATGATATCCAAATTAAAAGCAATACTAGAGCTTTTTTGGGTCGGATCTAAATATTTGGATCCTTAATCAGATGAGGAGGACTGCACTTTAGCCTAGAAGAACTTCCGCGCATTATCAATGTAAAGACGTTTGGTCCACAGATTTAACCAAGACAGACTCCGTCACGTCGCAGATATTTAATGGAAATTATTCCATTAGACTACCTTGGCTGCACTTTGTGTTTAGAATTGATTAAGTTTCAAATGAAACAATCAATCAAAAGTTTGTCTTTAATTCCTTTTCATTTAAAATTATTTTCAACGGCTTTCACTCATGTTCAAAATTAAAGTCACAAGCATAAAATCTGTTAAAAATGAAAAACTATTCACTGTGTTGCCTCGAAATTTTGCAAAGAGGTACACCATAATGGAAGAAAGAACATAAACACATAACAACATGGAGCAGATTCTAATTGGGAATTAAGAAACAGGGTATATCAAAAAGTCTTACATTATGAATCAGAGATAAAGCATTTATCTAGGGAAAAGCCAGTTGTGTAATAGGGAGTGTGACCTCCTTGCACTGCTATAAAGGTTTCACAACAAACTTTCATACTGTTTATGAGGGTGTCAATAAATGATTGGGGCAACAAAGCCCATTCTTTCAGAAGCACGGTTTTCAACTCTTGATAAGTATTAGGAGGGGCAATGACTCTTCCTAGACCATCCCAAACTTTTTCAATAGGTTTGAAATCCAAAGACTTCGAGGGCCAGTCCATACGTCGAATGTCCTGTTCCTCAAGAAAATCATCAGTGATCTGGTCTCTGAGTGTTATTGTCTATAAACATGAAGTCTGAACCAAAAGCACCCTGGAACAATCTCACGTAGGCCTCAATGATCTCTTCCGTATAGCAATGGGCATTGACAGTACCGGCATCGAAGACATGTCGCAGTCTACGACTGTCCAACATTATGCTACCTCAGACTAGGATTCCTCTGCCAAGAAATCTGTCGATTTCTTTTACGTAGGAGAGATGATAGCGATGTCCTCGCTCTCTCCAGATGAAGATTAAACGAGCGTCATTTTGTGTGGTAAATATCGACTCATCACTGAAAAGAACACGCTCTCATTCTTGCTGTGACGAAGACTGATATGTTCGGTACCATAACAACCGGACTTTCCTGTTGAATGCAATCAAAGGGACACACTCAGTTGGTCGCCGGGCATACAAGACCCTCTCTGCTAGACGTCTGTATACTGTTTGTCTGGAAATACGTATCCCAGACCCAGCAGCAAGGTAACGAGCAAATTGAGGAGATGTTGTCAGTCTATACGGTCTGGCGCTTTATGCCAAATAGCGATCCTGTACAGGCATCGTTACTCTGTGACGGCCTTGGCCCTCCTTCCTGGTTTCCGTACCACTTGTTTAAAATTGATTCCACAACTTTGATACCACTTTCGGTGCCACTTGTAATCATCGAGTCACCTATGTTTTAGACTGCCCAGCTTCAATCCTGCCAACAGCTCTCCATCTCAAGAAATCGTCTGAACGATTATGAGAACTCATTTTCATTGGAAACAGGTTAAATTTTCTGTTTTTGTTTAAATGCAATATTCACAAAATTACAGGCAAAATTCCCAGACGTCTAAACCGTCTAATTTCAGTAGTTCCTCAAAAATTAATGCTAAATAACATTTTTTCGCACAACAAAGGTTAATATCGTGTTACCGGTTCTTCACAATGTATAAAATATTATTTGTTTGAACTTTACTGGAGGACATTTAGAATTATTTTGAAATACATTTTTGTGACCTTAATTTTGGACATGAATGTGTTAGAGTATGAGTAGTAGAGTAATTAATAGAGAAATAGTAATGGTAATAATGGAGAATAGTTATAGCTCTTTTGATGTGACTCCTCTTCTCTTCTCTTTCTACGAGATTTACAATACTGAGAAAGTTAATTGGAACAAACACAAAATGCTTCAACTATGCTGTTTAATTAGTATAGGTTCACTTATATGTATGGCATATCAATCTAGTATTAAATATGCCCTTTTCTAACTTTAATGAGATCCTGAACACGTTTTAGCATGGACTTCACTAATTTATAAAAGAAGTTTCTGATGTTATCAACATATAACCATTTTTTTTTTTACTTTCTCCATCATACTTCTCTTATTGTAGCAATCCATTTTATTTGCATGTTTCTTTATAATGTACCAGAAATTTTTGATGGGATTCCCTTCTCTAGAATTACCGGACCAATCCAAAACTGTTAATACCGTTTTTTGAAAAAAATTCTTTGCCAGCTTGGAATTATGATATGGCGATGGTATCTTGTTGAAATTATGGTATCTTTTTGAAAGATATCAACATCATTAACAAACATTTGCATGAGAGGTATAATTTTTTTTTAAATATTGAAATGTATTTTTTAGAGTTCATCATCCCTTCAACTGGTACTAAGCTACCAAGTCCTCCTGATGTAAAATAACCCCTAAACATCTTCTTTTGAAGGTAATTAAGATGTTTCTCTCTTATGGTTCTCCACCACTTCGTCAGACAAATGTTGATTGAATCCTTTGCACAAATAAGATGTTTTGTCACCGAATACAACCTTATACCATTCAGTTCAGGGTTGATATTTCATGTCCAATACAAGCGTTTTATCTTCATTAGAAGTCTTGACTACTGTTCTTGCTCATTTCCTTGCTCCAAGCTTTTGTCATATTGTTGATGAATCAATGCTCGCACCAGTAGCTAATAATTCGAATTAATGTTTTGTGAGGATGCATTTTACTAATTTGTACTAGAAATTTGTGTGTCCAAATCTTGTATTTGCTAACATTCCTATTTACTATTTTGTTTTGGGGAAACTATCTCAAACTTAATTTGCTGATTAGTTATCCTAGAAACAATGTATTTTCCAACTCCATTTGTTGTAGCAATATCCCTTATTGTCTTTGAAGTATGCTGACAGAGGGTACCAATTCTAGCCTTTTACAAGGGAATGATATACATTTTTAACATGCATTAGAACAAGACAATTTGCACAATCGACGTCCTCTTACAGCATCTGAAATGCAATTGATGGTAAGATACTCTTCAAGTGAGGATTACATGGTGAAACCAGTTTAGAGTGGTTAAAAACCACCCCTTTTTGTAAGAAAATGCAGTTGGAAACTAATTTGAGGCAGAAAATTCCCGAGAAGTGAAGAAATTTATAAACAAATTGAGTTTGTCCTAGTTAATTTGCTCAATACTGTATTTATTATTAGAAATACTATATTAAACATAATTTCCTTATTGATATCGCCTTGTGCGTTTTCTGAAAAGTATTTCATAAATTATAAATCTTTATTACGCATTCTCTTGTTTTTTATCTTACATTCTCTTGTTGTAACTTTTTGTTGCGCTTATAAATTATCCTATGACCTTTTGAAAACTGTAATATAGATTTTTCAGAGAAATGTTGCAACATTTTGTAGATTTCTATGTCTGTAATTCTTTTACATATTATTTGTTTAAATATAGAAAATGTTATACTCAAAGCTAGTACAAACTATCCCCCAATAGTGTAGAATATTATTTAATATTCCTCAATATTATACTACATTATATGTTTGCTATTGGAGTTATAAGGTATTATTACAATTTTTTTAGTAACTAAATAATACGTGTAGAGGTTTTTTGAATAATTTATAAAGCGGAGATTAAAAAAATAATTCGACACTTAACCAATTTAAAAAGTAAAGCATTTTATCATCGTAGTTGAATTTTCAAAATTTCTAGAAATATATTTAAATTTTTTATAATCTGAAAGCATAATAATCAGAATTGATATTTATTTCATAGCTGAAATGAATTAAAATACAATTTTAAAAATATTTCATTACCTTTATTTTATTTCATTACCATAACAAATATAACATAAATTTAATACAAAGAAATTGGATAAAGTATTAACAAAATGTACTAAAAGCGCCATAAAAAGCATTGAATTTAAATGAATTATCTTTTTTTTATCACTGATATATTCTCTTTGAGAAAGTAGATTTAAACCTTCTAATGAGACATGAAAAAAGATTTAACAATTGTATTCTTATCTTTTATAATTAACACGCATTCATTTTCAGAATGAAAGCATTGAAGGATCTTACATGATATTCTTATTACAATCAAATATTCCTTTAATTTTTATTTCCATGAGCTTTATTGTGGTATAATTATGGGCGTGATGAATGGGGATTTTTTAATCTAGAAATTATCAAATTAACTTGCGAAGATAGAAAGTAGAATTAATTTCATTTAGAAGATTTTAAAAAATTGTCATTTACTTTGATATAATAGCTGCATTGGAAGATCTTTTTAGCCTAACCCAAAGGTTCGTTATTCTACTCGCATATTCAAAATGCAAGTAGGTAACACGTATATAGCAGTGAGAAGAAGATAGTAATAAATAAGTAAACGTATACGGTAGAGAAAGCGTATTTCAGAAATTCTGATCTATTTTTCTATGAATATTTGACTTTTTTGCGCAGAATGTACAAGCCATATCTAGAGATTTATCACAAAATTTAAGTATTATCCTTTTGCTTAACATTTCTTTCATACTGTTGCAAAAAAAAAAAAAAAAAAAAAAAAACTTACAGATTTGTTGATATTTTAATTTCAATCCCTTTTACTGAAAAGTGTTATGCTTAAAGTTAATTTCACCTTGCAGGTATTTAAGAATAAATTCTTATCAAAAAGTTTTTCTTAAGTTAACAAGTTAATTCTTATATTAAAGCACATTTGATTAAGAAATTTCTCAAATTACTTGTGTCTTCACTATCGACTTGTAAACTAAGGTGTGCGGATCGCGTTAAATATACTTCGAGGTCAATAACTTACTCACATTGATATGACGTAGAAGCTCGAACTGGTGGATGTCAGTTAAATAGTCATCTTCGTCTTCGCTGAAAATTTCCAGTTCTCTGACAAAACAACTTTCTTGTTGTTTCTAAACAAGACGTTTAGCCGATTAATCTAAACCAGAGGAAACAATTATTTTCAAATACTAGCCGGAAAATCACTTGGAAGGTTAACTGAGATAATCAGTTGTTTTTATGAGATAATCAGTAGTTATTAGATTTATCAAAATGGTTGTTATAGACATAAATTTCTGTTATATTCTTCTGCAAGTCTGTATATGCTTTCTGCATCAAATACTTCCTACGACAGAATAACAAATATAAGAAAAGATTTTAATCATTAATCAAAATCCAAATGCTAATTTAAATTTCTGCTATTTGTTTTTAATGGAGATTTGAAACGAAAAACATATCATGATCGGAGCAGTTATCATGTTGACGAATAAAAATTTACTGATAAAAGAAAACTGTAGTTTAAGTTAAATACTTAGTATTAAATGATGTTAGTAAACTGCTAACATCATTATTGATGAATGATTACTTTTGGTAGATTAATGAGATGATTATTTTTAATAGATTATGTAGTTTAATAATTAATTCTGAAATTTTATTTCTTATTGAACCGACAAATATCTTCGAGGCATAGAATATGTTGTTTATAATGGTACTTGTTATTGACAAGCCCGTTGACTAAAGAGTCAGTATATAATATAATAGCATGAAATGACCGTAGCAATTCAGTTACATTAAAAATGTGATTCATTCATGATAACTATTTAAATCGTGTCATATTAACGGAATGACATTAGAATAGGCCTTTTAATTAAGGTTATTCTACTGTAAAGTAATCTTTCTGAAGAATGACAGCTTGTAATTGCAAGACCACAAAGGTCAGGATACATAATTGCTTCCAAAGAAGAATAAGAATTAGAAAGCAAGTAATGATTTTAGAGAATTAAAGGTCTAAAGTAGTAGAGACGAGAAGATTGTTATCTTCTCTTTCGTATTATAATTCTAGTACGAAGTCATACAACAGCTGATTAATTACCAAAAAAGGTTTAATTTTAATGAAAAGAAGTAGATAAGAGCAGTTCATTTTATTACAGTAAAAATAATATCAATTCAATATCTGTAATGAAATAATTAAAAAAACAGAATCAGTATTTGAAATATTATAATAATCATTTTGAATCAGATATGTTTTAGTGTCATTTAAAATAGGCTAACATTATATAAAAGCTGAAATTTCATAACTAATTCTTTCAAGTAGATTGCACGTATTATTTATCATGGGCCTATTTTAACCATTTATTCAATAATAATTTTTCTACATCATTGCCTTGTGATTTGTACTTATAAGATCAGTTTTTAATCAAATAGCTGAACTTAGATGAATTTTTTTTCTTGAAATGTATTTTACTATTATTAATGGAAATTTCTATTCAGTTATTATCGACTCATTTGCATTATTTATGAAACTCACAACATATCAGTATATATTGAAACTATGCTTAAAATATTCTGAACGGAAATCCAACAAAAGTAATATCAACTTTATAACGGAAATCTGAGAACTTCAGAAAAATACATTTGAAGGATACATCAAAAGGATATATCAGTAGCAAATCGAGTGCACTTAATACACTGTAGAAGCAAAATTTTAATAAGCAAACTAATATTTGAAATTAATTTAACTTCTGCATACATATCAAATTATTTAGCATTGATTTCTAACATAACCTTTCAATGGAACTTCTAAAAACGGTCTCCAAAATCATCTCAGAATCGTGAAAATGTCATCGGGAGATTTAATTAATTTTATTTAAACCTATTTTTTGTTTTAAACACGGTTTAGCTAGAGACCGTAAAAGAATTCTAAGATATTAATGTGATTCAATGAGTAAGTTTATTTATATTTCTATGGAGGCAAGTTTAAATTTGACCACGCTGTGCCAAGCATATCCAATTAAAAGCAAATAGTAAGCTAAAAACAAGCTGGAATGTAAGGTTAAAAATATTAGTTGCACGATTTCTTTTAATTAATTGAAACCAACGAAAGTTTTCTCACCTAAAATTGTTGGTATACTTTCAATTAAAAATGTTATTACTTTTTTCCCAAAGAAAATTTTGGACTTAGAATAAGACCGAGTCTGTTTATATTTTTAGTTGTATACTTTGTAATATTGTAGACAAAATTTGAAATTTGTGTCGTAATTTGCATTCCATTGGCGATCCATCATCACGAAATATTGATTTTTGATGGGAATTTTGCATGCAATTTTTAGCGATTAATTAATGACCTATGAGTAATACACGAGTACCAGAAAAATCCGGTAATATATTTTGGATAATTTAAACATAAACGTGATACAGATTTACAATTGTAGTCTCACTATCACATACCAGATTTCATTTATTCAAGTCATTGCGTTTACATACATGCAAAAACACAGAAAAACAGACAGTCAACCCATTGACTGATTTAAATATCAAATGGATACGAACTGACCTTTAGATTTTCAATCAAGGCAAATTTTATCTTTTTAATCCTTTACGTTTACTACCTATTGTGTTTACTTGTACTTGAGAGGTAGACCGATAGACTTCTTCCCTAGATTTCCTCCAAAATTTAATAGAAATCAACAAATTTGGTGTTAATTACATTAAATAAATTTAATCCGTCTAGCTTAGTGTTTTTGAATTATTGGGATTGCATACAAGCAGACAGAGCGGCAGGCAGATAAAATTCCTTTTTTGACTCAGGAAGGCCTGAACCAAGGAATTTTGCCAAATTCTCGAATTCTAATATTTTGGTGATAAAATTACTTTTTCTTTGTATACTTCTTTTACAAGTAAAAATGAAAAATAAGATAATCTTATTTTTGAATCAATGCATACTTCTAAAAAGTGATAACAAAAACAAATGCAAAGCTAAGTTAATTTGTTATTCACAAAATACATGAATGAAACGATAAATTGATAATAAATTTTTTTCTTAGGCTTTTCTTTCTATTAAAGCATCTGGAATGTAATTCTAATCTGACTTAAAATCACATATTAGTGATTTTCTGGTTAATAATGTTATGTATTATGTCAGAAGGACTGCTTCTCATACACATAATTAGACTTATTGATGCATTCAATAGAGGATAATTTATCTGTGCCTAGTCAAATTTCGAGACATCTGAGGACATTAAGAATATCTTGATTCGCAATGGGTTGATAATTTTGTATATTATCTGATAAAGTGTTTGCATCATTTTAGTAACAAGGCTACTTTTCATTTTCTTTTCATGTTCATTATGGTGTTTGGATGGAAGATAAACTTTCCAGTCTTCATAGTCAAACAGAACGCCTGAACAGACGAATGCATGTAAAAAGAATAATACCACGTTTATTTTCCTTCGCATATGAGTAGTGAGATTTTTGTGGATATTTTGAAAGATATCCAAACAAACATTTTCTTAGTAGCCGGATGAAGAGGAGTAAGAGGAGCTTCTCTTTTGTATACTATCCCATAATGAAAAGGACCTGTCTTTAAGGTTTTGAGTGGATTGGAATTTTTTCGTATATTTTGAAGAGTCACTCGGTCATTCCAGTATCTTGAGACACATGAATTCCTGCGCTTTCGGGAATGGGAATATTAATATCTTTTGGAAGTTTATTATGCAATTTGGTCACAGATACAAAAATTAAATCTTGTGGAAAAAATTACAAGGTCAAATATGTATTTTTCGTTTCTACAGTTTTGATGGAATTTTCTCACAATCATCGGAAGCATAATGCGGAATAAGAGAAATAGATATCGTGGCAAATAACAGCTATTGGCAGCATGGGTATAGTTGAAGTTATCCTAATCTTTGAATTGAAAACTATTTTCCTAAAAATTGTGGAATTTATTAGAAGACAAAGATAAAACCTCTGAAGGCTAATAGAATATTTTTGAGAAGTATTCGATTAGAAACATATTATCACAGTTGCTAAAAGAGACAGAATTGGGATTTCTTTTATAAATTTAGGAGCCTCAGAATTATATTATCGCTTTAGAAATTTAAAATAAGCTTTAAAAAAGTATAGAAAAAAATTGTCAACTTTATTGGAGCAAATATTTCATTAGATTTTTAACATAGATATATCATTTCTGCATTCCCTTCAGAAAATGATTCCGAATTTGAAATATATGGAGTCTGATGTAGGCTTGCATACTTCAAAGATTCGACAGTAGAAAAAACTCCTCTAGGGTAATATTTGATATGTTTACCACATTATGATATTGCTTCAACTTATTTGTAACTGAGCCAACTTCAATCATTACAGAAATCTCAAAGGTTTTACTGTAGAGGTACCTTACAGAATTTTAAATATCCATCAGAGAATTTAGACTTTTTCAAGGATATTGCTGCATAAATGTAAATTTAGTATTTATATTGAATAATAATTATTTTAAATGAAAAAAAAAACCTGGATGGGTTGAAATTCAAAAGGAAAAAAGAAACAACATTAAATTGCATTCTGTATAAAATAATCATTTATTTCAAATAAATAGTTCACTGTTATATCATTACAAAATCATCTCTTTTTATATAATTAATTATCACAAAAATTTTAAATTGTATGAAAATTTAAACTTGAAATAATTCTGGAAAGTGAAAGCAATTTTTTCCTTAAAAATAATTAAAGCAAATACAAAAATTCTTCTGAAAAAGGCCTTTTGAATGAAATCAACTATGAAAGGATGTTCCATTGCTTATATAATAAAATAAGAGATATTATACAGAAAAGGATTTTTTTAGATGAAAATCATATTATTTCATATGCAAAAACAGTACTGAATAAAATAAAAATAATTTTGGATATTTCTGATGCTTGCAGAAAATTCCAAGGCTTCAAAATTGTAGAAAAACAAATGCTGCATTGGAATATATTTTCTGCATTATATATATATTTCTTTCATGTAAACAGAAGTATATTAAATTCAATAAAAATCTATCTTCAACCCTTTTTCAAGACGTTTTATTTAAAGTTAGTAAATATATCTTATAGAAGTATTGATTTTGTTGCTACAAATATCCTAGACTTCACATTGTGGTGGAATGTAGATTATTAGGATCCGTGCAGGAAGCAATAGGGCGAGTCTTTGTGGGAACACTTATTTTTATAATCTCATTTACACACTGAAGAGGCTCAAGCACAAAGACAAAGCACAACATTCACTCTCACAAATTAACAGTACAGCATCGTATCTCATTCTAATTACCCTCGAAATTCATTATGGGATGGCATGTGGGATGTCCTAATCAGACATCGCCATCTAGTATCCAAAAAAAGAGGAGTAATGTAACATCTACAACATTTAGGTTTTGAAATATATTTTTAATAATATGATATGTTTTTATTTTCATTTTATATTTTCTGTAAAGAAGACCAAACAATTTCATTTTTTTTCTTAGATATGATTTAGACCAAAACAAGATCATAAGGGCTCAATAAGGAATTGACAATTTTCCCCTTCTATCACTAGGATTTTAAAGGCAACATAGAATTTTTTTCATTGGTAAAAAAAATTTATAAGAAAAAAAAACTTATCAATGCACTTGTAAGAAAAATAATTCAGTTATTAAGAAATAAATTCCAAATTTTAAGTGGTTGCCAATCAGTACATCGAAACTTCGAAACAAGATGAGCAATTCAAAGAAGCAAACTCAGTTTAACAAAATATTTCTGTCCAAATATATTTCGAAACAACAAGAAATGAGACCAAAACTAAAGGAACAAAAACTTAAATCATTACGGAACTTGGACAATTGTTTGTGTGACATTTATTGATTGTTTTTACCAGCCTTCCCAGATCAGATGATAAACCATCGGGTTCTCAGAGGACGAAGTTTCTACTGTGTTACATTGAGAGATCTATCACGTGCTGCTGAAGATATCTGATGTTTTTGTTAGAAATTCGTATATTGAGCGTTACGGTGTTGATTTCGATTATGTATACGAACCAATAACAGCAGGGGCTGCAACGGTTTGCTGCGTGGTAGAATTATTCCATATATCCAGTGAGATTTACGCATCTATAGATGTGTAAGATGTATTTTCATTGAGTTGTCACGTTTTCCCCTTCCTCGACAGATTAAAAAAAATAAATCAATGTTTCACGATTTGTATAATTTGAAACTTGCCTACTGTTGAGGTTACGCTATTGCATTGTTTTTTATTCTGGGAAGAAAAAAAGTGTTATCAAAATAATATGTATTTAATAATTATTTATCTGAATTTTTGGGTTTATTTTTTCAGTTTTGTGGAAAGTTATCATTTTGAGACTTTTTTTTTTGCAGTGAGAAAGCAATTTTTTAAAACTGGGAAAATCTATTTTTAACTGAAAATTCTTTTTCCCTCTCCAAGCTGAGTCGTCTTTTCCAAAAATGTTTAAGAATATTGAAATATTTTTGTAAAGTTCTACATAAACAATTCGATGACAATGATATGAAATTTTTGTTGATAATTTCAGCAGCTGTTGGCGTGTTAAAGATAAATGCTTTTTGATGTTTAGCTTTAAAAAATAAATTGATTATGTACTTATGTACAAAGAAACCCAAGGAATATAAAATTATTTATTCGTTGCCGGACTAAAATTATTTTTATAACTTTCAAATGCCTGTTTAAAATTATTTAAAATATATGTTTTTAAATCATGAGAATAAAATCATACATTAATAAAAATAAGGATTTTAAGAATGGTCTGCTGTTAAGAAATCGCTCGTTACCAATCAGCAATACTGGGCTTTAATTCTAAAAATGAATTTGTGAGCAACGATAAATATAGAGTTGGATACCTTATTTTTCGTGAAGCAACATTTAATCGGACAATGGAAAATAAATATAGTATTTCCAATCTTATGAAATAAAAAAGTTCTAGCAATCACATTCAAAATATATTAATTTATTTATTTTTCTTTTCATTAGTACTCCAGCTGTTATGCATATTATATATACCAGCGGGTGACCGTGCTCCGCTCGGAGAAAACAGGTATCGAAGCTAACTCGAAGATTTAAATTTTCAATTGTGATTTATCAAAACTATACATGCCATAAGAAAATTTGTGAAACCATTGGTGAAAAGATAACTGGTTAAAGTGCACCATTGTAAACGATTCTAAACAAAGTAAGAGTTTGGAAAGGGAACTATTCTATACAAAGGTAAAGTAAAGGTAAA
>JAPMOQ010048006.1:3173502-3206427 GCA_026543055.1 Argiope trifasciata | reverse complement strand
AGTCATGTCATTCTAAGAATGAAACAGAAAATTCCTCAAGCTCAACACTTTTGATTATGCTCTGTTACATGCAGAAGCCATACCCAAAACAGCATTTGTTTCTTTAGACTTTTAACAGAGTACTTTGTACTAGAAGGTAATTAAAAATAATGCATTATTTTTATCTAGAATATTATTAATTATAAAAAGAGCTTTTTGTCAATTGTCTAGGGAAATTAGTGTAAAATCATGAATCCATTAAAGTACGCCGGGAAAATTTATTATCTTCATGAATAAAGCAATTAAATGAAAATTTATCTTCCTAATGTATTTATCCTTCCAAAAATATTATTTTTATATATAAAAATACGCTTCCAAAATTCCATCAAAATTTGTCTTTGTATTTTCAAGATGCACCATTAATTTTTACGGATACAGCCATCACAGGCAATAGAAAATGTCATCACTATGTTCTGAACATAGCTTCAATATAATTTTTAGTGCCGCATTTATTCCCACAATCAAATTAATGTATAAAATGGATTTTTAAACTTGAATAGTGTTTGAAATTTGATTTTTTATGCCTTGTCATATTCAATAAATTCAACCGTCTTCTATTTATATGCTACTGGGTTCAAAAATACTTCTTTCCTGTTTTTAAAAACCTTCATTTAAATAAATTCATTAAATGTAACATTTTTTGTATCAAAATTAATAACCGCCTTTTGTTTTTACTGTGTGACCCTAAGTATGATAAAACACATTTATTTAATGAAAGAATGCATTTACAAATGCTACTTTTCGCTTAAAACTCCTGACTGACATTTGGGAGATTTTGTTTCACCCTTGGGAGAGGATAAACTGTAAAAAGCGCAGTAGTTTTGAAAAATAGGTAATGATGTTTAAAAAAGGGGAATGATAATGTGTAAAATTCAAGTGACAAAGACGAATATATAAGAAGTATAATATGAATATATAGGAAGTATAATACAACTATTGGTAATAAACAAAGTGTAAAGAGTAATAGAGTGTGCTTAAAGCATAAAATAGTAAGTATAAATTATGCATCAGAAAAGACATCGTTAAATTTAAGTTTTTATCTTGAATTATCTGTAGCTTTGATTTGATTTCTTTCTTGTTCAGATGTAACCAAAAACTAACTAACTTTATTTTTTCAATGAAATAACGTTTCCTCTTTTTAGGAAATTTTTAAGCAATTTTTAGAATATAGAGGAATTGTATAAACCATTTTCTTTGAACTTCTGAAATAATATTAATGGTAAATTTTAATAAATCAAGATCCACGGAATTGGTAAATATAATTTAAAATTTGTCACCACCTTCAAGGACTAATAATTCATTTGAATCTATATATCACTGGTGGCACAGCCTGTTGCACAATATTGTTCAATATTATATGGTATTAATCAATATTCCAAAATATTATGCAATATTGAGAATATTAATCAATGTTACACAATATTGTATAATATTTATGTGCTACTAGGTATGCTGTAATGCTATAGTTTAAGCTGTGATTCATACCAGAAAGAAATTTTGTACTAATTTTTGTTCTTCCTTTATGTGAACCTATTAAATAAAATCAAACATAAAACTGGGATTGTTTGAAACTTCTTCCAGTAAACCTTCAATTTTAAGCATATCCTAATACGAATTGATAAAACTAAAATAAATTCTAGTACCTATAAATGCATTTCAATTATGTGAACTACTTTTTTCCAGGTTTCAAAAAAATATGAAAGTATGCCAAAATTTTAATTAAGCTAATCAAAAATAAAATATAAATTGCTTTTATGCATTTTATAGAAAAATACTTTAGTATAATACGTACATTGAGCATAGGGTAAACATAACTGTTAGAACTCTTCAGTCATTCTTTTAACAATTGATCAAAGAATGAACGTTTTCCCCTGAACCATTGTTTTATTTCAGTATATAAGCATATTCATTAAATATTTTTGAAGTGGCACGACAGAATATCCCTGAACAGTCTGAGGGTTATCGAATAAATATTAATTTAATATTTTATGTCAAATTCTGAGCAAAACACATATGAAATTTAATTATGTTTTTATTAATTTAGTTACATAATTTTAAATTCATTAACTGCATTTTAAAATTGATAACTTTTGCTCTGAAGGCGCTACTGAACGGAATTAGAATCGCATAGAAATAAAATCCTGAAAGTATGAATATAGTACATTGTAATCAAAAATAATCTAGTTTATAACGATGTAAACTTCCAAGAAATGAGAAAAAAACCGATTGCAAAATTTCATTTCCATTAAAATTGAACAAATTAGTTTAAATATATCTCTTTCACTTAGTTTAATGTACATTCTAAGCAATGCAATGCTTACATTTTGACATCTGATTTTTCGTCCCTTCCGTAAAACCAAATTTAGTAAGTAGTGGTCCCCGTTCACAAAATAATAAAAGAAGATCATTTCACTTTCATATTTAGGGTACATTTCAACGATTTTTGTACGCCACTTCTATTGACATCTCTTTCCAAATCACGTTCATAGAGTTCATATCTTGCAGTAATAGGAGACACGAAGTCTTTTCCTTCTACTTATATTTCTAAAACTACATGTCATTTGTTTTGGCCTTAAAAGCAGTTTTAAAGGGCAACTAAATCCCTTAAATACATACAGTCTGTGCAATAAAATTTCAAAAGTTTGAACAAATTATTAGAATAGAATTTCAGAGCTCTACAGGAAATCGCTTTTTACTATAAACGAAAGAAATCTTGCTTAAGGGAACACTTTATTTAATGGATGTTAATTATTAGGATTTAGATCATTGTATTCCTTTTGCATGTCTTTAAAATTAAGTAAATATAATTATTTTGGTGTAAAGATACAAGCTTTCATTTCCGAAGGGAAATTTCGATATTATATTACATAATAAAACCTTTTGTACGAACAAAATCCAGGCAATCTCTAGTTTTTTAACAATGACTTTTGAAATTAGTATTTTTAATGATTTTTACTTTTATAAAGCTACAAGAAATTATAATATTGATTTAATTATTTCTCATTATAAAGTTGTACATGAAAATTACCAAAAGATTAGAACTTCAAATATGCATTTGAAACATGCGAATTACGAGAAAGGTATTCAATTAAAGATATACTATGCTTATTTATTTTACGAATTTTTAAACTATTGTTTGAAAAATTTTATCATTTGATATTTAATATGAATATAAATAAATGTAAAAGAGATCAAATTGCACATGATTATTATAAAATAATTTGAAAAGGCTTATAATATAAGGGCTTGATTGGATTCCAGTCTTCTTTTATAAAAAATAATGTTTTTTATTATAATTATTATTTTAAATGCACAGTTTAATGTCTTTTTTGAATTATCTAGATATTGTAAAAGATCTTTTCATTTTTTTTCGCTGCTTTTTATTCCGTAGAAAATATTAATGAATCAACTTTTTGCCTGATGAACATAATTTTGATTTGTATTCATATTAAAACTAGGCTTTGCTTCCAAATTTAACTTTTAAGGAATAATATTAAGGAGTTAGCTATTATAATAAATGTTCTAAAGCTTTTTTTTAATAATTTATTGTAATTCCAACTAAAAAAAGGATTTAGATAAGCTAAATATTTTCTAAATAAAAATGTTTTGACCAGCTTAATTGTTTACTTACTCTAAATTTATTTTTAAAAAATGGACACATGCTGATGCTAATAGAATTATTTAACTTCTGATCTGCCAATAAAACTCTTGAACCTGCTTTCAGATTGTCATTCAGACTCATTTTGAATTAGACAAATCACTCAAATTGAGCATAATATTTTGTAGCATTTTGCTGCAATTAGTATATATAATTGTCCACCACAATCTGTAATGATGAATGGAGTTAAAAATGTCTTCGCCCTTTCGTTTTGCATTGTCATAGGATATGAAAACTTTTTTTGGCCGCTAACAAAAGAAAAGTTTTTATTTGCATTTAAATCGATATAGTTATCGGTGTGAAAATAAACCTTAGCTTAAGAAATTAGTTTTGGAATCGTAAACTTGATTACTATTTTGTATCTTCCCCTCCTCCACCTTAAATAGAGGGTGAAGAAGCTTCCAGAATGATCGTTGGTCCTCGCCGCCTTAGTACAAAAATGATGTCCATTGGCTATTCTATACCGATGAGTGGGGGGTTATACCCAAGTGGGATTCTATACCATGGTTGCTGATGGTCATAGCTCCGGCCTATGATATCACGGCATTCTGAATAACCAGGATGGGCGGAGTAGCCATTTGTTGTTATCAATTTTTAATTCTGCAATGTTGCAAAGCTTGATGAACTGATGCCTATAATTTTCATTCATTTATATTCAAACGAATTTAGACGTTTATTTTGATTTGAGTGTTAGTGAACATTATGGATAGAAAATTCCAACATCAAGAAAACAAAATTGTTAATTTGCTGTTTGTTTACATGTAAAATGCCCAATAAGTAATAGTTTTTTCTTATTTTCTTAAGCCCTTCAATAAGCCAATGCGTAATATTTTCTACAACAACGTTCTTTAATTAATCTACAAAAATCATTTTAGCAATTATTTTTACAGAACACATCTAGATGGGCACAACTTTTAGCATTTTAATTATAAACAATTTTTTGAAAAAAAATACTATTCAGAAGAATTCAGCAGACTAACAAATTTATTACTTTCTTCTATAAATGCCTTTTAATAAAAGTTTTAAACTGCACATTACATGGTAAAAGTATGCAGAAACATTAAATACTTGTTCCAAAGAAAATATTATGATTTCGATTAAAAACTTCATACATGATAAGCAATTCCGATCGTTTGAGGGATAAAAGTGGATCGTGGAATAGATTGTTGAATATATTGTCATAAATTCAACATTTTATTCATGTCTAGCAGATATGATGAAAAATTCAAAACACGAATTTTTACATTGTAGTTTTCGATAATAGAAGGCTGATTTCGACGGACGCATAAAAAAAATTGCATTGTTTGTAAGTAGAAAAGGCAGAAAAACAATTGTGTTTAAGCTATATCTTCAAGTTGAATAATTTTATAACTTTTCTGTTGGATGAATTTCCTGAATGGAGAAAGATAAATTTATTTCCATCCATTGAGAGATGTTTTCAATCATAATATATAAATCTTTCGACAACCCAGTATTTTTATCTTTTATAACATTTTGTTATAAATTTCCTTTGAAAAAATTTTGTATTTAAATTTTCCTTAGAAAAATCTTGCATTTCTTGCAATTTGTTTACATTTTTTGCAAAAATATATAAATAATATTAAGGTAGCAAATTTATACTACGCTTATTTTTGTTTCCTACAAATAAAAAAAACATGACTCAGTTTCAAGAATGTACTTTCTAATAAGCATGTAATGCAACACAATTAACCATGCATTGTGGTTTCGAATAAATACTTTAATGTATCTCAAGATCAATGACGATGAATTCAAATTCCTGAAAATAATTATTTAGCAAGTAGTTTCAAGATATTCTTTAGAAATTCTAAAATACAAAAAAAAAATCATTCTTACATAAAATTTATTCAGTAAGATACCGATGACGCATAATGCAGAATTACATAATATCAATCTACAAATGTTTTTCTTTGTATTAAATTTATGTTATATTTGTTATGGTAATGAAATTTTCAAAGTTTTTAAAATTGTATTTTAATTCATTTCAGCTATGAAATAAATATCAATTCTGATTATTATGCTTTCAGATTATAAAAAATTTAAATATATTTCTAGAAATTTTGAAAATTCAACTACGATGATAAAATGCTTTACTTTTTAAATTGGTTAAGTGTCGAAATGTTATTGATCAAAGAGCATAAAATTCAATGTTGAATACAATTAGACGTACACATCATTTTAGCGCGTACAGGGACTATTTTGGGATAGATCTCGTAATTTTGGGAAATACACAGAGATCAAACATGGCATCTGGGCTTACACACATTGCTGTATGTTTTCAATGAAAGGGCATTCGATATCGATAAATTTATTGTACGCAATACTGCATTGCTCTCTTTAGTGAAATTGTATTTTGAATTTTCGTTACTCAGACCTTGATTCTACCAATAATCCATTACGGCCCCCTCTCAGACATCAACTTGAGAATCTACTGGTATGGCAATTGGTTGCTATAATAACGATGATGGTATCCCCACCGATTATGACATGTGTCTCCTATAGCAAGTATTATATCGTGGCCGTTGATGGTATTGAAGATTCAACCATTTTTCCCGTCATTAATGTCATGGCTTCCAGATTATTTACACCAACTCCGTATGTTTCGAGTGAGGCGGGTATAACTTTCTTGTGATTTCCCTCGCTTTTTACTTTGCGTAATCTTAAATTCTGTTCAGAGTTTATGACTGTCCATTTCATTGCATGAAATTACGGTTGCATGTTTTCTATGTAAGCATGCTACCAGAGACGGTCCTTCTTAATGTTTGCCATGGAATCGGGATAGTAGACGCTAAATTCGTCGGAAGTCAATTGTCCTCCTGATGGTATTAGTTCTAAAATGTAGTACAGTCGTCCTGCACTGTAGGAGGAGTGTTTCCCCGAAGGACGTTAAAGTTATCGTTTTTTTCATATGATAATAATTCAAAATTATGATACCTACGTCCCAAAAAATTCTTTCCTGATATTACATATAGAGTTTGTTAAACCAGGCCTTTTAATAGCAAAAAGATAGAATGGAAATTTTTAGCAAAAAAACAATTTATGACAGAATAAATGATAAACATTATAGAAGATGATATGAAATACCGTAGATGAGAATTTGTTATGTATTTTTTGTATTTATGTTTGATTTAACCAAGTACATATTTTCGAAAGTTACACCAAACGAAGATTTTAATCTTCTGACTTTCCGCTGAGTTACTTATACAATTATTCTCACGTTTCTATTCAACGTCATCTATCTCATCCATCGTATTTTCGGTTAAGCTAAGTGACATTTCTCTCGCTTACAAGTAATACCCATCGCTAAAATCAAATAATGTCGTTCGGTCACGAAAATTGGCTCGTTCCTTTCACACACACATCCCCTTACTCGAATGAAACGATCTCTGACAAGGTAATTCTGATGGTGATTGACAGCCTACTCCAGCTCACGATCGATAACAAAGCAGACTGACACAAGGAGTGTTCAACAATACACCTGGAAGGCTAACCCTCAGGAAATTGGATGTGCAATCAAGTCCATTGACACTCGTTGCCGAAATATATCCTGTGTGGGCTCGATTAAAGTGGGAGAACTTAGATCAATGGATATGGGGCCAAATATTGAAACAGGAAATTAACTTGTCTCAGGAACATTATCTCATTTCTCTGCCCATCTTTAATTTAAGGGTGGGGCCTATTTTAAAGAAAAAAAAGTTTCTTGGCATTTTGTAAATAATTTTGAAATATAGATTCAGTTAAATATGAAATAGCACATAGAATTTTTCAAAGCTAACGCTAAATAGTGTGGGATGAATAAAAATTAACTTTACTCATGAAACTTGTCTGGTTTATGCATTCGAATTCATTTTTAATTTAAGAGTGGGGCATTTTCGGACAAAAAAAGCTTCGTAAATAATTTTTAAAAAGAAAATTCCTTAAAATAAAGAGACTTACTTAGTTTTTTTTAATAAAGTTTCTTCAGTTAAAAATACGATATTAAATGTTGAACAAATAAAAAAATATTTTCAAACTATCATGGAGATGAAATTAAATTCTCATAATTTTTTAAAAGCTTCCAAAACCATTTCAAGTGAAACTTGATTAAAATGTTATTTATCAATTTATTAGCTTGTTTTTCTGTCTTGTATTTTTAAATAAAATTTTAGATATAAATTTTAGATATAAACAGTACTCATCATTTATACCATGATTGATGAATAAAGTTATATTTTAAAATATATATAAAGGTGCAAGTGATCAAAAAATATAAATAAAGATATTTTTTAATGTACAAGTAAATTTATTTTTAAGAAAATTGATGTCTTTTACAAGGAAGAGCGATTATAATTATAATGATACTATTTAATAATATTTACTAAGAACTTTTTTATTTTAAGATAATATCGCAGTTTTTCTATTATATATTCTATCAATGATTTAATTAAAACAGAATTTGATGAAAATTAAAATTTTTTTAAAGGTTAAATGTTTTCTAAAAATTTTGAAATTATTTGAAAACATAACAAATCTTTTAAAATTTTTCATAATTTTTCAAATAGCCTGGAAATAATTTATAATATTAACAATTTATATTCCAGATTATCTATAAATTAATCAGGACATAAATATAAGCATTTCGATTTTTTTTTCGAAAATCTTTTAATCGGAGGACTCTAAATATAGTTATTTTGGTGGATTTATCCTTTCTAATAAAGTTTTTTCTCCTTCAGGCAAAACTCATATGATTTATATTTGTTTCCATTTAAAATTGGAGCCCAATCTATAAGCATTATTTATTATTATTTAAGCTTTAGAGCCAAGTTATACAGATGTATCTTTTAGAGGTTTAAAACAAAATTCTTTTAAAAGATATAAAAGAAGGTATTCAGAATGTAAGAAGTGAGCCAAAGTCGAAGAAGTGCTGCAAGCACGACTGTATCTGGTACTAAAATGAAATGAAGAAATGTATGAAATTCAGCAATGAAAAGAGGATTTATTTTACAAAATATAAATACATCTCCACTTCTTGCCTTACTTGGAAAGTTTGTATAATAAGATGTCGAAAAACATTTAAATTGAGTTCAAAATAATCATTCCTTTCAAATTTCTAGTACTGAAAATTGTCTTTAAAATATGAATCTTTTTCTATATTCATTTAAATATGGAATCTTCGCTAATTTCAATTAAATTTACATACTTATTCTTTAAGATAAAAAGGATTCTGTAAACTTTTAAAGATTTAAAAATATATTAAATATTCACCTAAATAGTAATGACCTTAAATTTTGGTACATTGCAGCAATAAATTCGGAGAAAATTATATTACAAGAACTATTTTTATATTCTCTTCTCAATTTCTTACCTTTTCCTAATTTAGTTTTTGGTTTGAAGTCTATTTTTAAGTGTGCATAGAACCACTGAAAGAAAAACAGATGTATCACTGAATTACAAGTTATTTAATCAAGCAGTGTGATACAGTAAGAGAATTGTGCATTTTATAATAACGACACAAAATTGATCTTTACAACAAAAATATTATATTTGAAAGTATTTTATATTGCGAGCAAAAGTACTAGTATATTTTAAAGCTATTTTTATGAAAAGTTTTAAGAAAGCTGATAAAACTATTTCATCGCTTCACCTTTTGAATGTTTTTTCTTTGCTAACTCAAAATAATCATGAGAGAAATATAGTGAATTGATTTTTGGTGTTAACCGTAAAGAGATTAGTCAACATCCTTGCCTTTTCTTTCCAACTGCTAAACCCATTTAAGAGTTTTTAAATCTAAAAATGCAACTAAAGTAATTATTAAATCATTTTAAAATAAAATTAAAACACTTGTTTAGAAGAATGCAAAAGGCGAAAATTAAATGACGCAGAATCCTGATTTAGTAAAAAGAAGTTTATTGTAGTAGCTACAATTAAGAATCCTATAATGTTGCAAAGAAATGATGTTTCATAGCTTTCATACACTGTTTTTCATATCATTTAAATAAATGAAATTGGTAAATCAAACATAAATTCACCATTACTAAAATTGTTTTTTTTACCTCAAATTTGCTTAATCATTTTCATTACTTAATTTCTTAGGTAAATCTTTCATATTCGTTTTCACATGAGACCATAACCGCTTTAATCTTTTTCTCAGTTGAGGTTTAATTAGGAACTTAAATAGGTACATTTGATTACCAGTTACAAGAATTAAAATGACCGGAAGACATTATCATTTGTTGTTCAAAATGAATTCCCTTTCCTCTTTATCGGGGCTTTAACTCGTTACGCACTTTTCTACATAAAAGATTTTCATTAGAATCTCTGCCACTCGAATTAAATTTTCTGGTACACATCCGAAATGAAATTGCTTTACTTGGAATAAAGAAAAATAATGGTATGGGATATTAAGCATTTCTCAAAGTTACAATCGAATCATAATGCTTTTCAGGGCAAAATACTTTACTGAATATTCAATTTTGTTCTCTAATAACAACTTACAAGAATGGCATTTATGTTTCGGACAATTTCATCATCAGTTCCTTAAATGTACTTCCATTCTTTCAGTTCAAGTTTTGCTTTGTAAACGAAGACAAAATTATAGATATAATTTATAAATAGATAAGATTCGTTTTTAATAAGAAATTTTTTAGTTTTCCATGTATGGCTAACACAAAAAAATGATAATAATATTCTAAATCAAATTGGCAACAGAAAATAATTTAAAATATAACTACAGGTTTATAAAAGGCTTTTGTTGAATTATAAGCTTTTGTGGCTAGAAAAACCTCTAGAAAATTCAGAAGTTCTTTTGAAATATTCTGTAAAAAATTGAGATAAAAAATGCACAAACAAAAGAAATTAGTTTATATCAATAGAGTTTTCTTATAAATAAAGTTTTATAAAATTTTCTTAATGCATATTATTATGCATATTATAAGGTTTTATTATAAAGTTTTCTTAATACATATTTACATAGCTTAAGTATTCTTCTTGATTTTATTATAATTTAGCAAAATGTAAACTAGAAGTTATAAATTACAGTGGTACAATGTAGAGTTTTAAGGACGAAAACAGTTTAGTCGAAAACAAATGAACAGAACGGTCATGTCAAGAAACGAAGCAAAAACAAAACAAAAAAAAACATTTACTGCCTGATTGGCAATGGTACGTCTGTGTAAGAAGGACAACACACTGATTCCCCTTAGTAAGGGATATGACCTTCCCTAACTGTAATGATTGCACTGGATGTTCACATGCAAAATAATATTATTCGTCTATTTTTGAGGCAAATGGTTTTTAACAAGTATCTGTATAAGTCCTCTGTTTGTTTCTGGAGAAAACGATTGTGACTTACACTTCTCTCCAAAGCATATAAAATTTTTTTAATCGGATTTAAATCGGGCAAGAACTTTCATTGTTTTTGACATATGTCCAAACTGCAAAAAAAAGTTCTTACTTCAAGAAATTTTATTAATCACTTGTATATAGAAATTCCGAGTTGTGTTTTTTGTTTATATATGTACAAAAAGTGATGTAAGGCCTTCTTCAGATACATTGGTGAGTTTTGTTGTGGCAACATGTATTAACTAGATAAGAATATAACAACTAGTTTTCTTTAAATTTAAGTTTAGAATTATTAAACTTCTAATATAAAAATTGTCAAAGTTTCTAAAACATTTTAAAAATTTAGTTTAAATTGTACACTTTAAGGTATGAAGTATAAATTCACGCCTTATCGTTGTTTTGTAGTATTACTTACAGTTTTTCAAATTTTACTTGTTTTATATCAATTCCAATTAGATTAACACGTTTTGACCTTACACAAAAATTACTATCTATTCTTTATTACAAGACTTACATATCAAATAACTTTTCCTACTGTTCTTATTTGGATACAAGGTTATCCAATGATTTCTACCGTACTTTAATCATAAGCTAACAAGATTTATTTCTGAGAAATGAGATTTGCCTCAAATTATCGAAATTTGAATTTAATTATTAACAATTTCAGTTGAATAGAATTTCCAGTTTCAAGTGTAATTACATAACCAATGTAAATTAAAGAATGCAATTAAAGTACAGGCTTTAAATTCATCATACAAGTCGAATAAATTCCTAAATATTAAATTTCCATGCAATCCATTTAGTTAAATTTTTAGAGACATGAGAATATTTTGATAATTTACAAAAGCATGATATCTGGGCAGAAAATACATTAGCCATTAGAGGAATACTACTTATAATATTTGATACAATTGGATTAAAATTTACTTTTCACTAGTAGGATGTTCTATCTTTTCCAAAATCAATTTATCATTCCCAATTCTCGTGGTTTTAGCATAATTCTGTAAAGTCTCTCTATTAATTTCTACCTGTTGGAATAAAGGAATTGTTTTAAATGTCGTCGAGTCGTGTACTAGCCTTCCTTCATCCAAACTAAAAGAGCTTGAAGCCTCTTAGTTTGGAAATTACTAAAGTTAGTTCATTTCATTGAAAACAGGCTAATACATTTGGAGATAATTAGAAATTCACTCATAAATAGCTACATCGTGTATTGTATATTTGAGACATTAAAGCAAGTACAAACTAACATTAAAATTAGTTGCCGGTTACAAATGTAAGATTATTGCAAATAAGTTCTCCAACAAGTAATGAAATTTGCATTTCATCGCTTTGACAAATAAAGATTTTCAAGTAATGGTGCTGGAACTTTGTAGGAATATTATTCAAAGAAATTTAGACAATATACAGATATTTTCATTAATTTGAATCATCCATTTTCCACAACTATAACATAGATGAAGAAGTATACAATTGTTGTTAGTTCAATTTTTTTTTGCTTCGACTTACACTAAATACAACTCCTAATAAATTTGATTTTGTTTTAATTTCTCTCTTCTTCCATATTTTCTAGATAAATTATTAGAATCAATAACGATATTTGTGGTCTCTTTATTTTACTTCCATACCTGTTCAATAAAAACACTGCTGGTGCGTATTTTGGATATAAATAATTTTTCTAGATAAGTTCCATCTGTTAATAGGCATGTACAAACATTAAACCTTCAACTACATTCACAAAAGAGGTAGATAGATAAAATCTATTGATATGACATTTATAATGTCAAATTTTGAGTTGAATCCAACAACAGGGGGATTATCTGCCGGTTTGTACTTTTGGACGCATGAAAACGTGATAACTCGAAAACGCAATGATATAAATTTATCAAATTTTGAACGGTATTTTGTCATTACAAGTTTCTATTTCAGTGGATTGAGATAACTTGTTTAAAACACAAAGAATTTTGGATGCTACTAATGCATACCAGGAATTCATAACCAAATAACTCGCCAAGGATAACACGACAAATTCAGTAAAAAGTCTAAAACCAAGCCAAAATAAAATATTTTGTAATTATTGTATGTCAATGCCACGTACGGCTTCGTCTAACATTACATACTCATTAGAGTTTAGCTCGTACAATAAATCTTTAGGGTGAACACTCCCGCTTGTTGTCTCTACTCCACTATCGTAAACGTTGCGAATAGATTTTACAAATGTAGTGTAACATCGCTACTTATCAAGTTTGACCCAAGTACTAGCTAACATTTGTCTTACAGAATTATGCTTCTGCTACTTAATATCTAAATAAAGAAAATAACATAATCGATAAGTCGGTTAAATAAAAAATACGGAATTTAAAATTAGTAGCATATATTAGCAATTGAAACTACAGATAAAATATTGATAGTATGTAGATTATTTCTCAAACTAGAGAGAATTTCATAACAGTTGCATCAATTTGAAGCCGGCAACTCCAAGATACCATTAAACCATTGAAATTTTCTTTTAAACACGCGCATGCATACTCTAAAAAAATAGCTAATTGAATATTAAGGGTGATATTGATTACCTTTCTTTGGTAAGGAACCCTTAATTACGAATTCATTAAAAGTGATCAAACAATAAACATGCTCTTTGGCTTGAATGACGTGAAAAGGTTAAAAGAAGTGCGACCCAGGTATTTAGAAGAACAAAACAGGATGATTCATTGTGATAACGTATCAGAACTCGATGGCATGTTATCACTCATGTTCAATGAATTTTTGGTCGAAGAGATGTTTACTGTCATTAGCAGCATGCTTCTTTCCAGAATTGACTCTGTGCTGTCGAAGTCAAAATTAAACTAAAACAGCAGACAATATTAAACTATAGAGCAATAAGAATTGCAGTGAAAAATGTGTGCAATCCCACAGAAGAGTTTTCTTGAAGCATTATACATTTGGAAGATCAGTGTATAAATAATGGAGGGGTCATTTGAATGGAGGTTCATCAAAAAGCACTTTTATCGCTTATTTCTTTCCTTTAGATAGACTACTTATTTCAACAATTAGGTTAACTATTTTTAAGAAATTTTCTCAAAGTAATAAGACTATTACAACCAATAAATATTTTAGTTTTTTCAGTTAAAAATATAAAGAAACTTATGAACAAGGACAATGGTGATATCAGATGTGGGAAGAAAGTTTTAATATTATTATTTTTCCTCCTGTAGGGTGTGAGAACTCTCCTACTTCCCATCTAAAAACATACAGCTTCTCGACATAGCATAAATAAGAAATCATAATTATGTGGGAAAAATAAATTTTAAAAGTTTTTTACAAAATATTGTGAAACTATCAGCAATTAATGGTCCCCTAAGTGTCTTACCACGCCATCTTTCAGGTGCTTCAATCTTCAGGAGGTTAAAAGTTTTAAAGAAATGCTCTTGTTTCGAATAATACATACTTCCGCTCTTCGTTGATGTATGTTCCAAATAACGGATACAGTCCGAAATGTCTGTTTAGCATACTCTCCTCCTGACGAGTAATATCTTAGCAATTATTGTATAAAATGTCACAACGAAAAATTTGGGGAAGACTTAGCTGGATTTCCAAAGAAACATTTATCCCCAAACCTGTATAGGAATTAACATATGTAAATATATCTAGATTTCTAGCTTTCTTGAATACTTAATACGTAAAAAAGAATTGCAGGTATACATTTCAAATCTTTTATGGACGAACAAAATCATTGATTGGCCCATAGCTGAGGAGGTTAAACTTTTATGACTCAAGTGGGGATGTGCGGTCTAAAAGAGTGCATTTCAATTACTCTCAAATTAAATTTTCTAATGAAGTATTTGTATGAAAAACTGACAATATATTTTGCAAATATTTTTTGATATATAGATATGTTTTAGAAGTTTTTCAAAATATATTATCATTGAAGAAAGTAAAAGTGTTGGAACATACAATTTCTTCTCAAATTACAGGAGATGGAAATTTTATTAAATAAAATTCTTAATAAAACATTATGCTTTTACAATAATATTTATTTTTCCAGTATATAAAGGCATATAGAAAACAATATAATGTAAAATTCAACAACTATATGGAAAAAAATAGACAATCGGTAAAATTAGTCTTTTTTTTTTATCGGCGTGTGTGACATTCATTGCACGGTTTACTATGGCATTTTAAACATAGAGGTTAAGAACTAATATAAAAATCAACCTATAAATTATGTATATATTTCTTTTGGCATATTAATATACACTGAAGTGACAAAAGTCATGGGATGACTGTTAATATCGTGTCGGTCCTCCTTTTACCCGGCGAAGTGCAACAACTCAACGTGTCATGGAGTCCACAAGTTGTTGGAAGTCCTCTGCAGGAATATTGAGCCATGCTGTCTGTAGACGTCCATAATTGTGAAAGTGTGGATGGTGCAGGAGTTTGGGCACGAACGAACCTTTCGATGATGTCCCATAAATGCTCGATGGGATTCATATCGGGCGATCTAGGTGGCCAGATCATGCGCTGGAATTGTCCGGAATGTTCTTCAAACCAATCGCGAACAGTTCTGGCCCGGTCACATGGCGCATTGTCATCCATAAAACTCCCATCGTTGTGTGGGTACGTGAAGTCCATGAATGGCTGCAAGTGATCTGCAAGCAGCTGAACATAACCATTTCCAGTCAATGATCGGTTCAGTTGCACCAGAGGACCGAGTCCATGCCATGTAAAAACAGCCCACACCATTACGCAGCCACCACCAGCTTGAACAGTGCCTTGCTGACAGTTTGGGTCCATGGCTTCGTGGGGTCTGCGCCACACTCGAACTCTACCATCAGCTCGTAACAACTGAAATCGTGACTCATCTGACCACGCCACGGTTTTCCACTGGTCTAGGGACCAGTCGATATGCTCACGAGCCCAGGAGAGTCGCTGCAGGCGATGTCGTGCTGTCAGTAAAGGCACTCGAGTCGGTCTTCTGCTGTCATAGCCCAAGGAGGACAAATTTCGCCGCACAGTCCTATCGGACACGTCTCTCGTACGTCCCACATTGATTCCTGCAGTTATTTGATGAAGTGTTGCATGTCTATTAACATTGACCATTCTACACAGACGTCGGCGGTCTCGGTCGTTAAGGGCAGGTGGTCGCCCACTGCGCTGTCCATGATGGGATTTGATGCCTGAAATTTCATACTCTCGGCACACTCTTGATACTGTGGATCTCGGAATGTTGAATTCACTAACTATATCCGCAATGGAATGACCCATGCGTCTAGCTCCAACTAACATTCCACGTTCAAAGTCTGTTAATTCTCGTCGTGCCTCCATAAATCACGAAAAACCTGTTCACATGAATAACTTGAACACAAATGAAAGCTCTGGAAAACGAACTGCGCATTTATACTTTTTCGTTGCGATACTACTGTCATCTGTATATTTGCATATTGCTATCGCATGACTTTTGTCACTTCAGTGTATATTATAAATTTGTCAATATACATCATCACTAGAAAAATTAATTATGCTTGAACATACATATCAGTCACTTAAAGGCGAACTTTCATCGAAAATCTCTTCTGTGCAATTTTCCTTATGACTAAAAATTCTCTCTGCTTCATTTAAAAGCGGCTGGAGCAGTACTTCATAATAGGATCAGTACATTAAATGATATATCGGAGTCAAAGTTTTAGCACCATCTGCTAAGAATTGCTTATCGCTGGGGCACTAACAGGGAGATCCGGTCTTAGATACTCAAAGAAATAGCTGACATATTTTTAAAAGCATCCACTAAAACCGGCTGTGAAAGTGCACTCGTATTGAAAGTTACATAACAGGAAGCTACAGGGTCCATGCATTCAATTGAGATAAAAATTGGATAAGTGTGACCAAAAGTCTATCGCCAACTGTTTCCCAAACCGCACGTCTCCAGTTAAGGGTTAAATCAAAAGTTTTCAGAAGCACCCAGTATTCTCAGACACTTGTTTTAGTATTATAATATTTAAATAATTATTTTCAAATATCAATTAAAATAAAGTTTTTCTGAAGAAGAAATCATTGTTAATACCTTATATTTTTTTAGTAAAATTTGTTTTTTGTTCACAATTTTTACCACGAGATCGATAATTAGGTGTATAATTAAATCTTGGACAGATGCACAAATAATTCACTCATTGAAAAACTTCAGACTCATCAGATTTTATTATTTCAATAAAAAATTTTAGGTACCGAGAAAAAATAAAAGTGTATCAAACAGAAAGAAATTATTAATACTTTATATTATTTTAAGTGAACTACTTTTTAAAAAAAGTCACTATTTACTATTTTTAGCATCTAAATGAACGTTTCATCTTTAAAAAATAATAAAAAAATATCGAAATAGAATAAAAAAATATAGTTTCTTCTAGATATTAGGTTTAATATGTTTATCACTACTAAATCCACCTCAAACAGTCTATTAGATAAAAACAATTAAGTACAAGTGTTTCTAATTAAAAACATATAAGTTTTTATTGTTTGTGAGCTGTCTGTATTCTTTCAGTAGTGAAGTTAAGTGCAAAATAATAAAGTATTAAAATGAATACACATACTTTTTAAAGAAATTTCGTTTACTACGAGAAGGAATAACAACGTTTTTAGAAATTCATGGTGTGGAGAATTATCAATTCCACTTTTCCGCGAAGGAATATGACATTGAATTTGGTTATTCGCCATAAAATATCCCAGTAAATAATTATAATGAATATCAAAATAATTAAAAATATCCCGTAAACAATAGGCCAACCATTTTAAGTTTGGCGGTAGGCCATAGTCAATTAGTTAATATATTTTTTATGGCCAATTTAATAATCGCTATAGTATGGGTAAAAAAGGAAAAAAAAAACTCTTGAGAATCATAGCTGATTCCTATGGTCAAAATAAATACATTTGCTCTGAGACGCATTAGTTTCGAAACAAGACTAAAAATAGAAAGTAATGATTTTTTTTAAATATAAATTTTTAAAATTTAATATTTTTAGTTCTTGAACAGGTTCCTTTAGGAAATATAATTTTGTTTTAATTTTATTTTTAGGGAAGTTACAATGATTTTTATATTTCTCTTTACATTCATATGTACTTAGATATTTTTCTCAAATTCTAATCTTTAATAAAATTTTCTTACGAAGATTTCATGAATTAAAATTTAAAGCTTATTTTTTTCGTTGAAATTTGGCATACCATTTTCTCAATATGTTCTGTAGTTCTCCAAATAGAAGACAAGTAATATACTCATTTAGAAACATTTAGAATGGGAAAAAATATAAATTACGTGTTATTTATTAGTTGAACTCTATTATTGAAATAATGGATAGAAATACAACTTATTTTTTTTTTAGCTCAAACCTACATATTATAATTCTTAAGCTATCTGCAAAATTTCAAGCAAAGCATTAGATAAATCTCTAATTAAAAAAAATTGCTTTATACTTCTTTTAGAAAAAAAACCTTCCTTTTGATTCTCATTTAAAAAAAAGCTTTTGTCACTTAATTGATATATTTTTATTTTATATATTTTTTCAATTATTTTCATACAAATATTCAAAAAGATAACTATTTTTAAGCGTTTTTCAAAAACTTCATCCTGAGCATAGTTACAAGCCTTAGCAATATCAATTATGATTTCTTTTCTCCAATGCAATTTTAAACAAATAAGAAATAATGAAAGAACTGAAATGAAGTTTGAAAAATTTGAAAGGACAAAGGTCATTCTTTGAATATTTCAGTTTCATTATTCATTGCTATATATCAAGTAAGGTTTAAAATAATGCATAATCTGACTTTTCGTAGTTTTCATTTTAAATTTTTATGTGTCCCCTATATTATGCATAAATGGTATCACCTTACTAAGCGTTGCAGCTTTTCCTTCTCCGGGAAAGGTAGAAACTGCGTAGAGGAACTGAAGCTAAACTAAAGCTTCCAATACACTTGTCACGTAAACTTACTTTTCTCCCAATGGAATCCGTCACAATCCTTGAGTCAACAGTCAAAAAGTGTCAGCTGGGCAAACGCATTTTTTCACATATAAAAATATCTGTGCGAACGATCAAAACCCGTATGACGCGTTGCCGCTTTTTCCATAAAATAGCTTTCATCTTCCGTGAAGAATGCATCATATCCCGCTTTTTTCTCCTCCTAATACCCCTACTTGAACCATATTTTACAGCAAATGTATGCTACTGACTTGTCTCCTTTGAAACAAAATAGTTTCTGAAAGAGAAGAATAGTAATTTCAACTTTAGAAAGCCTTTCGTGAAGAAACTTTTGCACCCTGGATTTCAGGACAATTTAAAGATAATGAGATAACTACAAATACTTTGGAATATTGTTTACTGAAGCACAGTTTTTAAGAGTGGAACTATTCTTCCAATTTTAAAAGCTACAAAAAAAAAATACACAAAACAATGTTCGAAGGGAGAGAATCTTTTTTACTATATTACGTATGATTGAGTACCGAGTGCTGATTCAATGCTGAGAATTTCTAAAAAGTGCTAAGTACCGCTAATATATTCTTTGTACTGATATATGTTTATAAAATGTTCAAAATTTTAAGAGTATATTTTAATTTTTCAATCATGTGCTACATAAAAACATAAATTAAAAGCAATGTTACCTTGAATGTGTAATAATATCATATAACAATAAACTCTAGTTAGAATAATTTTCAGAAAATGGTTTAGTTGTTTCTGTATTCTAAATTATGCCATTCTACAGTTTGATTATGTATACAGAAATTTTGAGTTTTTAAATGTTTTTAACATATTTATAAAATAATCATTCATTTAAAGATTAAAGTTTAAAAATTCTGAATAATATGAAAATAGTCAACAACATTCAAAAATATCTTTTTAATTTTTTGCTAATATACACTGAGTTAATTTTATTCAATGATAGCGAAGCGTAATGACAGTTAATCACAACTATTCTTTTTCGATGACAATCGAAATTTTGAGAAATCTGGGTCTTCAATGGAAATAATAATTTTCCACTAGTATCCGTGTTTCAAAATTGAATAAAAATAAGTAATTTCAAAGTTGAATCAGTATTTGAGTTTCCTTGTTTAAATTGTCGAAAGGTAAAATTTGAATTTCAAAGCTTCAAATAATAAAATATTAGTTAGGATAATTGTGTCTCTGAAGAATATAAAATCAGTCATAGTATTAAAGTCACATTACGATTATTTTCAATTTTTTTTACTATGCTCAACTTTATTTTTTTCTCAGTGGAAGTGTTAAGGAAATTATATCTACTATTTTATGTATTCTCTTGTTTTTATTCCTCTCTTTTTAGCTACCTTTTTATTTTCCTTAGTAAGTTTATCTTGTGTTCAGTTCAGGATAATTTTGAAAATATTTTAAACTGTATAAAGATTTCTTTTTTAGGACAGCAATGAGACTCGAGAAAACCAGCAGTGAAATATTTCTGGACAACTGAATATATGTTTTCAGAAGGTACCTGTGTATATTTTATAGCACCATTAGTGTGAAAAAATTCCAGCATGTTCAGACCTTTGTCTTTTGATCTATCGGCCAATCACAGTTAAATAATCAATATCAGAAACCGTACACATTATTTAAAATTGAAAAAGTTGATAAAATTCATATATACTTCATCTTACACTTTAGAAATTACATATTAAAATTTCAATACTGTTACGAGCTACCCCTTGTTTTGGGGCAAGTTTAGCCATCATTTGGTGATTTTGGCGATAAAAATGATAGTTTAAAAAAAAATTAAATGATTATGTCCCTATCTCTGTCAGAAACCATGATTGAGATTTTCTGGAAAATGTAATACATTGTCAGAAGACTTATGAGGTTCAAACGAGATTGATTATTTTCTTCTCACTTCAGAGTCTTCACCATAGAACTATCTCTCCAGCTGTGTGATATAAAAGCTGTTGTTGTCTGCTGTTATTGTGTTATTGTGAGTTTCTGCCAGCACTGTTGTTTGTATACGCTATGGTTTTGCTTTTCTTATCTAACTATTTTCAAGAAAAATAAAGTTTCGTTTGCTATTATCCGACTTGTTGAACGTTTTTCATCATGCAATGACAGGACAATTTACACAATAATGTTTACAGCCACCTGGAAGAAGCTTTTTATTCTGATGATATCGTTTTTAATGTTTGAGCGCATATGATATTGTACTTGAGGTTTTAAAAAATTCTGTACCCTTTTTCACATTTTAATGAAGCTTCATTACACCATATAGTGTTATAGATGAATATTTCTCGACAAATTTAAATGAATGCTATCTTTAATTTGTTTTTTTTTAGCTAACTTTCAATGTCTAGTTCCTGTTTTCATCAATATCTCTCCTCTTTCTTTTTTCCTGAACAGGTTTGATATTTTTACAATATCATGAGATTTTGAGGGACAGTAACATAACTTTCTAAATAAACTTACTTATATCATATTTTCTCTTCTCGAGCTCATTGTATGCTTTTATGTTATGGACCAAAATCTCATTACCTATCTCTATTTATACCTCAAAATTCACCAGTATTTTGATATTGATCCTTGAATTGATCTTTTTTCCTTGATCCTTGAATTGATCACATTTGATATTGATCCTTGATCCTGAATTTTTATTACTCAAGTTATTTTACTATTAGGAGTTTTTTTATTTAATATTTTAAAATATTCCTTTACCATTTACTCTTTCTGAGTAATTCTGTCTGTTTTTCAAAATTCTATTTTAAAATGTATAGAGAATTTTTGATACTCACCAAAATTTAGAGATAGGCTAACGGATTTTCAAATAGGCTAACAGATATAAAATGTTTGAGATAATGATCAGAGCTTTATCTATGAAGAATTCTTTAGCAGTTTTGAAAATATGAAGAAAATATGAAATAAATCATTGAAAATGTTTAAAATAAAATAAGCATTTTAAATTATTTATTACCACGCGTTTTAGATCTTGAAATTACTTAGAGTTCTATTAGTCGAAAGGTATTAGTTACAATACTGATTGCCGTGGTAGTTTCCAGAGCCCTCATGAATCTCTTAATTGGTCGCTTAGTTTCCTATTAAACATTTAAGGGACTGTCTTCTTATGGGGAATTTCATTTCCTTGCTCTTCTATTAAAGAAAGATTCGGAAATGAACTTCTTTAATATGTTATTCCAGGAATTCAAATTTTCAATCATTTCTTAGTAATTTTCAGTGAACAGCCAAAGGCTTAATTTCTTTATATTGTTAAAAATCAATTCTTCTCACAAGATCCTGCTTTCAAAGGTCTTTGCTTTTTCTTTTATTTGCTGTTTTTATTTTATTCATAATTCTATTAAAAATTCACAAATATTATATTAACTGTTTAGGACTAACAAGCAGACGGATTGTGTAATTTCAAATAAGTGTTATAATGACGGTTCATATACTGGCGCAGATACTTCTGACGATCGGTTTCGGAATTAGTCGTTTTCGGCTGATTGCTTACAATTAACAACAATTTCCTATTACGTTTTAGGGAGATTAAAAGTCGCCTGCTCATGATCTTGTTTAGATCACTGGCTGAAAGTAGTTACCTGGCTGTATCCCTGATTGCAGTCGAACTAATAGGTCCCATTAGATTCAATGCTTACCGATTTGATCAGTTGTACTACAACCAGTTGAGTATGACTAGAAGAGTACCCTAAATTTAAGGAATATCTTACGATTGGTCCTTCTTATGTTTAATGTATTATAATAATTATAATAATTTAAGACAAAAAACTTCTTTTCTTTAATACTTTTTAGAATTAAGACATAAAAATCACTACGTATATAATTTGTTGACATAAACCCTATCTTAAATCTTTAATTTTACTACATTCAATGGTACACTCAATTAAATGCATGTTTTTTTTGTTTACTTTTTAAACGCAAACATAATGTAAATGAAAAACTGGTAAAATATTATAAATAAGTTCTTCAAAGGTTGTAAATATGCAATTTTCATTTGTATCCCTATATCAAAAGATATTGGTTATAACAATTTTAATATTTTAAATTGAAAGAATTATAATATTTGTTGAATGATCTGATCAAAGTTTATTCGAAATTACAAATGATAATATCTCTTATTTTTTTTTCCAAAAAGTCAAATAAGAAAGAAAAAAAGTGTCAAATGGTCTTTTAAGATGCCAAAAACTATAGCTTAGTATGGAATAAATGTCGTTACTGTGAGTCTTAAAGTTTAATGCATCAGGACATTCGCTGAATAACTCAACAAGATTACGTCATTTCATTACATTATGTAAAGTTTATTTCATTCACGAAACACAAACTTAAATGAACTTTAGAGCCTAAGGTAGGTCATAATCCTATAAATTTTGGACGTCAGTTATTCTGTCTTATCGCAAAAAAGGTTGACCCTTCCTCTTAGAAGGTTTTTTTAATACCCCAAACACCAAATATTTGAAACTTCTTTGGCGTTTTCTTTAATTTAAATTTTAAAAAAGAGAGCAAAATATGAATGTTTGAAAGAAGTAAAAGAATAGTTTAAAAAAGAATTTCGAGATTTTTTTATTGTGATAAAATTTTACCATTGACTTCACTTTTGAAAAAGTAAACATCCAATTAAATTTAAATTTTAAATTATATTTCTGCTACATATTTTTATCAATTAACTCTATTGACATTATTTTTAATACTCTATATTTATCAATCAAAATTATTCATTATATTTTAATTTTCTGCTTTCTATTATGGAATTTTTTTTAGTTGAAATATAAAATTATTCAATAACTACATAAAAAAAGATTCAAATTCAGTTCAATAAATAATAGTATGTGCTTCAAAATTACCTATTTCCTTTTCTTAGATATTGTGAAATTAAAACGAGAATTATTTTACATTAGTCAGAAATTTCAATTGCAAAAATTTATTTTAATCTTTTTTAATCGCTCTATCATTCAAGAACGTTTTCCTAAGAGAATTAAACTGTTTAAAAATCAAAGGAAAAAAGTTTAAAAACTTTTTATTTAGTGAACTAAAAAGTGAAATGTAATTTATTTATTAAAAAAGGTGAAAAGTTGGAGTTCACAGCAAAATCGTAAAAACGAGACACTTACAGACATATTTTAAGTATTTTGGAATTTAAAGCTCATAAAAAAATTAATTATTTATTTTTTGAATTTAAAGCTAATTTAAATTTTTAATTTATTCTGATTTAAAATATTTTTGATGTTTAATGGATATTTAAAAATATTTAGTGATATTCAATATAGTTATTTCCTATAGCTGTGTATCAGAACCGCATACTTCTAATATTTTGTGCTGGCTTCTCGAGTTTTGATAAGAATATATTTTCTGACTTTTTAGTACATTAATTAAGATATTTTTAAAATTCTCTATAGTTTTAGGTTTTCAAATCCTTACTACGTTTCCTAGTTCTGTATCTGCATAATGTAAATTTTAAACAAAAGTTTTATTCTTAAATTTTGTTTTCTAATTTATTTTCCGACGATTATGAGCTATCATTAAGATCAGATTATCCTTTAAATCATTTAAGCAATAACAATCAGAATTTAATTTCTTTCATAAGGAAAAAAGAGCTTCCCAGGGTTCCCGGTTTAATAGCAACATACTGTCAGACGATATGCACCAAAAGCGCCATTAGAGTTTAATCTCACTGAGATGTAAAATAGATCGCTCAGTTGAGTTCTATATTCTTCTTCCTATCTTAGTCTAAGCATCACTCAAATCAACTTATCGAATTCAAAAACAGCTACTTAAATCCTGGCTACAACCACCATGACCCATTATCCAGATATAATACTAGTTCAAGAACCTTACGTATATGAAGGAAAAATCACAGGAATTTCATCTTCATGGAATCAATGGCTTTCCAATAACCAAAAAGCCGGTTTGATCACCATTCCTTCCTGTCAAACCCCAATTTTTCTCTATTCTACGGATAACTCCACAGCAATTAAAATACAAATTTACAAAGACCCACTGACAGTAATTTCCTCCTGTTCTTCGTCACATTCAAATATTTCAGAAACTCTGCAATAATGTTCTTCTCAATAGAATCTGAACAGAAATGGCTCTTATCGGAGGAGACCTTAATGCTCATAATAGGATCTGGGGATGCAGAGAGGAAAATACCAGAGGATCTTTTGTAGAAGATTTCATCGTTACAAATCCTTTGTTTCTCCTGAACAATAGAAATCCCCCTCCCCCCTTTTTGAAACAAACAATGGAAAAGATTAGCTAGAACTTTCAATCACCAAAGGAGCATATGTTTGGCGATTCACTTTGTAATTGGGAAGTTATCGAAGATTACTCTCTAAGTGACCATAAACACATCAAAATTCATATCTCCTCTCAACGCAAAAGCTCGAGCTACCGTTTTAAAACAGCATATGTTGGTCACAGTAAAATGATTCAGCGACTCAGCACTAAAATTCCAGAGTTTCTCATTCCAATAGCCTCATATCAAACTCATGAAGATTTCTCGATAGCCACATTTAAATTACAACTTGAAATCTTCGAGGCATGCAAAGTAACTTACAAGGTAAAATTTGTCAAGACTGACAATAATATTAACTGGTGGACATAGAACTTCGAGATTAGAAAAAGGAGCTCAGGGCATTAAGAGGAACAGTACAAAACTCACAAGAGTCTCTCAAACAACATTTTATAGAAATAGAATCAATGAAAAGAAAAGAATTCAAAAATGCCACCAAAAAAAACGGTCTTCATTCCACAATCTCTACACCAAATCAACAAACCCATATGGTATAACATGCAAAGCATGCTTCAAAAACACTCAACCACCTTTAGAACTCTTCAAGCTCTTGGAGGGCTCCAACGAAGGGAAAGCTAACAAATTCGCCAAAGAAATTCTCAAAGTTCTTTACCCTCGAGTACAGAGTACTGAACTTACAGAAATGCCAAATAGTCCATTCATTCCGAAACCATCATTTTCAAAAATAAATAAATAAATAAATAAATAATAAATAAAAGAAGTTCTTGGTAAAACCACACCTAAAAAGCACCAGGGTTTGACTCCATACATAATGTAATATTAAAGGAAATTAACAAGATATTTCCAGATATTCTCCACACTCTCTTTAATAGGTGCATTCAACTGCAATGCCTCCCTATATCACTAAAAGAAGCAATTATAGGGGATACTATTTCACAAAACGGGTAAAGTCAAAACAAACATCAGTTCATATCGTTCCATCCTTCGTATTCCCACCACAGGCAAAATTCTCAAAAACTTCCTGCGGCAGAGACTTAATCATCACATCAGAGTAAATGACTTGATCCATCTAAACCAATTTGGTTTTATAGACGGAAAGTTCACAGACCACGCAATCCATCAATTAAGCGAAAAAATCCATAATTTCAAATAGAATACTCTAGTAATTTCTTCAGACATCCAATGAGTTTTCGATAATCTGCCATTATCTTCCATCTGCAATAACCTCAGTAAACTTATTTTCAATTCAAATATTACCGAGACAAAAATATCCTAAAAAATAGAGGGCACCTTCAAACATCGCGAGGCACTACCGCCTGATCACAGCAGAAAGGTTGCGCACAAGGCTCCTCCTCAGGACCAATTTTTTGGAATCTTGTTGCAAATGAAATTCTTTCCGAAAAATGGCCACCAAACATTTACCCCTAGGCATTTGCAGACGACTTTGGATTTTGTTGTTGCTGAATCAACAAGAGAAAAATTGAAATCAGCAGCCCAGGATGCCCTCTCAATCTTCAAGCGCTGGACCGACAAACATCACTTTCAAACTTCAGTTGAAAAATCGTACAACATCTTGATAAGCAAATTAGTCAACGGACCAACAAATAAATTGAATAACGTGACAATCAAAAGCCAGCAATCTTTAAAATATCTCGGTGTTACCATTGACAATAAATTTTAATGGGTCCCTCATCTCCTCAATACTAAAACAAAGTCTTATGTGGAAATCTCAGCAGAATTGCTGACTCTACATGGGGATTGAAAAAAGAATTTTGACGTCATTTCTACTTCACCTTTGTCGAGAGAATAATTCTACATGGAGCATCAGCTTGAGCCTATCTTCTTTCATCTCTTCAACAAAGAATCTTTAGCTCGATGCAGAGAAAATTTCTCCAGTGTATTTCTTTAGCATTCCGAACAAAATCTACGGCAGAACTACAAGTTATCGACGGAATTCTTCCACTTCACATCAAAGGGTAGCAGAAGCAACCTATGTCGTCTTTAATCGTCTAGCTATTTTCAGTATTTGACTTTCCATCCTGAGAACTGAGAGATGAAAGACTCTCATACAAAACGTTTCCCCTCTTACTTTCTTCTTGAAGACAGAATTTCCTTCAAACAAGATTTCCAACCTATAAACAAGACATATTTTTATAGATGGGTCTAAAATGGAGTAAAAAACCGGCTTTGCCTTCTGTGTCTTTCAAAATGAACAAATAACTCATCGGTGCCTTGGCAAACTGAACGAAAATAAATCTTTCTTTCAGGCCAAGATACTGGCCATTAAGAAAACATATAAATGGGCTGACAAATTCGATCTCATTGCTAAAATATGGAGTGATAGGGAGTCAAGTTTAATAGCGATCTCATTTTTCCACCTCAAGCCCAGTTGTACAGGAAATTCAAGACATTCTACTGCTCCAAACTTCTCTCAAGTTAGGATGGGCTAAAGCACATGTGGGCCACAACGGAAACGAGGCTGCAGATTCTTTAGCCAAACAGGCCATCTTTACAGGCATATTCGTTCCATATCCACCTCTTAAACAGAAAATGGTGGCCTTGTGTTAATCATAGCCTTGTGTTAAAAGCATTGAGGAACAAAACCAAATACCCTTTCTTAACAATTATATAATAAGAGTGCAATGATTGATCTATCGATTTTGTAGAATTGTGCAATCAAACAATGCTTCATTTTTTAAAGTTAAAATATGTAAATAATTAAAAACTATGTACTCAAATTTTCACAATAATTTGTTAAATAAATTTCCTAATAATATGAATAAGCAGAAGACTTAAAGGAAATGATTTTCATTAATATAAATTTTTGAATTTGTTTCCCCATTTCCCTATTGATGTCGAAAAGGGATTAAATATGCATTTGCTTCTGAATATTCAATCTTTTGTATTTCATTTCATTACCCATCTGCCAACTTGTATTCGTATATTACCATTTTAATATTTTAAGACTCTCATTTGGCACTTTTAATTTGCTGTTTTCTCATCTTGAAAGATCTAATACAAGGTATTATTTTCTTAAACATGGGTTTCAGTATTGAAGAAACTAAGCAATAAGAAAAATTCTAATGCCATCCATTTGTTCTCATGTTTATGTTCGAAGATTACAAATTAAACAATCCTTGCTCATCTTCGAATATTCAAAACATCCGTCGAAACTTTAATGCAATTCAGTAATGTTCGGTAATTTTAAGGTTATAATTGACTTGTTTATCTTGAGTATAATGAGTATATGATGAGTATAATAAATGTTTAATAACATGTTTATGAATTTCTTTACTTTAAAAAAACTAATTTTTGATTATTGTTGTGCTAATCTGTAGAAATAAAGGTAGAACGTATGCAACAATTTGAAAGCTAATTATCAATAGAAAAAATATTGTAGAATAATTTAAGCGCAGCAGATTATTACATGATAAAAATTATTTTTGGTAAGAAAGTTCAAATGATATTATTACAGTACAACAAAAATGCATTTCTCAACGTATTTATACAGATGGAAATTGCTCAGAGTTGAATACTTTGCAATAGGCGTCGCTAAAATTTGAATAATGTTAAAGGATTGAGAGCAAAAATTTCTTTTTGTTAATCCTGCTAATCTTCCCGATTCCGTACTTATGTTTGTATCATTTAAGATTTTAATTAATCAGAACTATGTATGTTTTATTCCACTCGTTAAGTTAAATAAAACTTCATGTCTAAAGGAAATATCACATATCGTGAATTTTTCAATTCAATAATTATGTCCCAAACATTCTGAAGTTTTTATAACAGAACTTTCAAATAAAGGGAACTTCGCAATTAAAAGCAGAATTAAAAAACATCGTAAAATAATCAAAACAATAATTATACCCGACTTTCTAAAGTTATCTTAACGTAACTCTCACAAACGTTTTGAAATAGCCATTTATTTAAGTGGGAGTTTTCACATCTTAATTTATTGTACTTCCTACTTAATACACTGATGGAAAAAAATCCCAACACCAAAAAAAAATATTGTACAGTAATGAAATTTTAGGAATACACTTGTCTAGGTAACATATTAAATTGATTGAAGTTTCAAGATCACAGGTAGAGCCATTGGCGAGAAGAGCCATTTCAAATGTGAAATGTTGGTACATTAGTAACCGGTGTAACCGCCAGAATTTTGAGTGCAAGCATGCAAACGTGCATGCCTTGTGTCGTGCAAGTGTCGGATATCAGTTTGTGGGATGGTGTTCCATGCCTGTTGCACTTAGGAGGTCAAGGCATTGACGGTTAATGCTGGTTGTGGATGGCGCTGGAGTTGTCCAGTGATGTCCTATACGTGCTCGATTGGAGAAAGATCTGGTAATCTAACAGGCCAAGGCAACATGTCGATACTCTGTAGAGCATGTTGGGTTACAACAGCGGTAGGAGGGCGAGCGTTATCTGTTGGAAAACACCCCCTTGAATGCTGTTCATGAATGGCAGCACAACAGGTTGTATCACTAGACTGACGTACAAATTTGCAGTCAGGGTGCGTGGGATAACCACGAGAGTGCTCCTGCTGTCATACGAAATTGCTCCCCAAACCATAACTCCAGGAGTAGGCCTTGTGTGTCTAGGCCGCAGACAGGTCACTAGCAGGCGTTCACCTGGCCTCCTTCTAGCCAACAAACGGCTATCACTGAGACCAAGGCAGAAACGGCTTTCATCAGAAAACACAACAGATCTCCACTCCCTCCTCCAATGAGCTCTAGCTTGACAACACTCACGTCACAAACGGCAGTGGTTTGGAGTCAGTGGAATGCACTGTACAGGGCGTCTGGCTCGGAGTTGTCCTTGAAGTAACCGATTTGTAACAGTTCGTTGTGTCACTGTGGTGCCAACTGCAGCTTTTAATTTCAGCTGCAGACGCAGTACGATTAGCCACATCCATACGCCGAATACGACGGTCTTCCCTCTCAGTGGTACCACGTGGCCGCCCGGAACCTGATCTTCTTGAGGCAATACCTTCCCTTGACCACTGTCGCCAATATTCATGCACAGTGGATACATTCCTGCCAAGTCTTTCAGCAATATCGTGGAAAGAAAATCCACCTTCTCGTAGCCCTACAACACGACCTCGTTCAAACTCAGTGAGCTGTTCATAATGGCTTCTTCGTCTTCTCAGAGGCATCCTTGACTAACATTAACCCACTACGTCAAATCTCAAATATAAATAACGATCACGAACCTTTGTCGCTACTAGCGCCATACTTACGCGCGTAGCTCAAAATTTGAATCGACGTCATCTTTCAGATGTATAAACACGCCTACCAAATTTCGTTTATCTAGCACAGCTCCTTCCTAGTGTTGGGATTTTTTTCCATCAGTGTATCAGTAGTATACTACTTGAGAAATAATTAATTGTTTGGGAACCTAGAAAAAATTCAGTATTTTTCTTTTTTCAATTAAAAATTACATTTTAAAGCAATAATAATGTTTACCTGATAATAGATCAATATAAAAGAAACCCGATTTCTTTCTTTTTTAAAATCGCACAAACTGCTCGGGAAATAATTTTTTTTTTAACTATGAAAAAAAATTTTAAATAAATTTAAAAACAAAATAACATTCTTGAGCAAGTTTTGCCTGCTTAAACGCAGAAGAAATTTTCAAAACATGTATTTGAGAAAAAAGCAAGATAATTTAAAACTTATCCATTAGAATAAATTATTAATAATGTTTTTAATACATTTTTATGTTATCTATATTAATACTGAAAGCAAACTTTTTTCATTTTTTTCTTTCTAATATTTTTTGAATAGCGAATTTTTTTTTATAATGCATAAAAGTACTGAAAGCCTTTTTCTGCTTAATATAATTCAACAGAAGTAGTAATTAACATTCGTTGTCTCTTAAAATAATAAGAGAGTTTAAAAATATGAAAGACTGTATTATTATTTAATATTTAATATGACATTTATTTCAGAATTATCTTTCATGATTATTCTTAATTTATAGAGATGCACTAAAAGTATTTTCTGCCAGCGATCCAAGCTTAAATATTTATAAGAATTGCATCCATAATATTCGATAAATATTGTTATAATAAAATATCATTCGAAACTTTTGAAATTCTAGACTCTTTCAACAGTTTCACATTATAGAAGATATACATTATTTTCCCTGGAATGAACTAACAGAATGATTTTATCTTTCTAATTTTAAAATTTGTAGTTTTATTGAAATAACTATAATTTCCACTCTATTTCGATTCTGCGTAAGAAATAACTCTGTATTTTAGCTTTACGGCAATGATAATTTGCATACTCAAACTAAGTTCATAGGACAAAGTATCATTGATTAAAATATGCTGAAAAATGTAAACTTTTCATAAAAATGATGAAATGCTTTTTACAAAAGGACGATGGTTTGTTCTTAAATAGTTTTATTTTTAATTTTCTCTAAAAATTCTGTACTTTAATTGGCAAAACTCTATGGACTTGAGTTTTTTTAATCGTTTGCACTGTGTGTTCATCTTGGAACTGAGCTTTTTCTTCCTTTTTTAATTGAAAACTGGGTTCCTTTATTCTAAATATTAGCCTTTGTATCTTTTTATTTCATAATTTTGCAAATTCTAGATGTCTTGTTTCAACGTGCTATTAAATTTTTTCTTATCTTCTATATATCCTAAGGAATGTAATAAGAAAACCGGTAATTTTTATTGCTCTTGATTCTTCCTAATGGTGGCGTTTTTATATTCAGCCGTTCATCAGCCATGGTGGTTATAGGCATAGGGGTATGAGAAGTTATTCTGCAGGAAAGTAATGCAAAAATTATTCCTTTATTCTAAATCTTATTTATTTGAAATATTTTAATTGGAAACCAGTATTAAATTAAGAGTCATCAACCTTGTTGCACATTTTGAATTCATAAAGCAAAACACTTCATATGTCGGAATAATTTAACTTCAGAACTTGAACTATCAATATCTGGTTTAATAACATATTAATTATACTGCAATATCTTTCGAAAACACACACACACACACAAAAAAAAAACTATGCAAAATCTTTCAAAACTATGAAAATAATCTCATGAACTGAGATCTCATAAGGCACGTGTTCCTGAAAATTAATTTTAAGAAAACGAAACATTAGACTTATTTGTGCTTTGCCTTTCAAAAAAAATGTATGTATAAAATTTTGATTATTTGTGGATTCCTTCCTTATCTCATTACAACTTCCAGATAGTATTAAAAACGCGTTGTGTAATTACACGTATTAAAATCACTAGCCATAATAGTCTTAGAATTTCCTTATTATTCGATGTTTTAAAGAACAAGTTTTTTTTTAAATTAATTTATTTTATTTACTTAACCCAAACCCCAAATTTGTCTCAGTGATGTGTTTAAAGATTTTCAGTCTTTTTGTTTTGGGTTGGACTTTTAATACAACAAATAATATTCATTATTTTTTGGTAAATTTTAGAGTAATTGAATATTTGGGTTTAATATTGGTGTGTAGTTAAAATATTTAATGCATCGGTTTTAAAAAATGGCGGCATAAGTTGAATTGCATATTTTTATAGGCCTGAATTTTTCATTCTTACACTATTTAAGTAGTTTAAAGGATATTTATCCTTCTTGTATTATTTAAGGGACATTTATCCTTCTTGTACTATTTAAGTAGTTTAAAGGA
>JAPMOQ010048006.1:3141361-3165978 GCA_026543055.1 Argiope trifasciata | reverse complement strand
CCCCCCCCCCTTTTTAAAAAATCTTACTTTGCTTTTTGTTTCAATATATTTACTCCTGATTGTATTCCTTTTCTGCAAATTGTTTATTTATTGCTCCTTATTTTATTCCTTTACTGTAAATATTTTTATAGAATACATAATACATATGTTTTATTTTTTTACTGCAAAATTCATTACTTTTTATATTACAAAATCCTTAAATACAATTTAGGAGTTCCAAATCTTATCACTGCTATGTTTCTACAGAGTAATTTTATTAAATACGTTTCCAAAATTGCATCAATTAGTTTTGCTGATAATTCAAAGTTTACATATATGTCCTCTGGTTATAATGAGCAGAATCTCTATATCTCATAATTTGCTCCTTTGCTCTAACATAGAGCTAACAAATATTTGGCCATTGCCGAACCTTCAAGCTTCATTTCGAGAGTTCATGAAGTTAACCGTAGACAAATACGTCTGAGAGCTTTAGATGGACGTTTTAAACAGAGCTGTTTGTTCATGGTTAAATCTGTTTGCTATCCGATAAATATTTTGACGAAATATCTTCCTCGTAGATATTTTCCAGCTTTATGATCTGAAGCAGAATTAAATTGAAGTGTTGGTGAACACAGCCGCGTAAAATTGCTTTCATAGTTATTATATAGTTTCGGTGAAACTATTATATGGAACAAAGCATTATAATTAAGTTTCTAAGAATCACTAAATTAGAATTATTTCAAACTAGTTGGTCAGCTGGCAAGCATGAACTATATAAAATGAACTAAATAATTTATTCTATAGATATACTATTTAAAAAATAGGATTCTTTGAAAATTTAACCTAATAAATAAATGAAAAACTTTTCAGTTATTCATTTATTTTTGACAAATCTATAAAAAATAGTTATGTCTAAAAATTTCTCTATCATTAAATTCTCTGATATTTAATATTTGATAAATGCTAACATGATTTGCATTTTTGATAATTATTTTATAATTATTATTATAAGAAACAATTTTCGTCAAAAAAAGTATGAATATAGCCAATTTATTTAAATTATTTATTGCCTCAGAATATCTGAATTATTAATCTGAACTAACAGCCAAAAACACTGATTCAGTTAATTTAACATTATTTATGAATATGGAGCATCATATATATATAGAATCATATTATTAATTTTAGAGAACTTGGTCACATATTAGTAAATGAAATGCATTATCTGAAAAACAGTTTGGTAATGTCACCATCTGAAAATTATATTTAATTTTCACTAAAAACGTATTAGGACTTTCAGTAAAGATTCATAAAAGCATATTTTCTTTGAATTTTTTGAATATTTTATGCTCAAAATATATAACCATTATTATATATCATTCTTTTAATCCATTAAAAGAATGATTCAGTAGCAAAACTGGTTATTCTGTTTCAAACAGATTACTGGCATTTCTAATTCAAACAGATTAAAATAACTTTCTCTTCACCGATATCATTTTTAAATTTGAGATTTATATTACTAGTGACATAAAACAATAAACGTTGAATGACTTCATTAACTATTGACACCATTATTGAAATCAAACTTATTAAAAGAAAGATGGTTGAAAGTGATATTTAATAGCTACTTTAAAACATAAATTGCAGAAATGAAACTCGAAAATAGCGGTGATAGTGTACAATCAAAACCTTTCAAAGATTTATATGCTTAAAACGTGCCAAATTGTTTCCCATTTCCATTGTGGAATTCGATATTTTAGAATTAACTGTAGAAAATAACCGAGAATTAAAATTATGCACATCCGGCTGTAAACCTTTCATGGAAGTACTTATTTTTCTTGTATTACTCATGATACTATCACTCATACATGTTTGTCTGAAGACGGTTTGTTTTGATGATAGAACTTAAATTTGATGGAACTAATTCTAGTCTCAGTTCTTATACTTTACATACTTGGATACTCAAGTTCGTTTCAGTTGGACAGACCTGCTGATTCCAATTTGCTATAAGCCTGAACCGGGGGGAGGTCTAGATTTAGTAAAAAGATTTTGTGTCTATAGGTTAGCTATTTTGTTGCACCATCTGCTGGTAGAATTCCAGAATTACTCGTTGAGTTGATAAAATGAAACGATTAATCACAATCTTGTTGAGAATCTTCCTTCCAATAAAAATAAGATAACTTGCGCAATGAATACACAGCAAATCACCAATGTAGTGGAAAATATTGCTTGAAGAAAAATATTTTGCAAGTATAGTTATTTTGTACATTTAGAAAGAGCCTTGCAGTTTTAAAGCAAAATTATAGCTAATATAATTTAATAGTGTACTTGAAGAAAGCATTTAAGGATCATGAAGGATTAATTAATGATATGCAAAATTTTTTAGACACCATTGCCGTATGACATCATGTGATCCTTTATTAAAATGATAATAGAATGAAATCGAATTTGCTCGTAAGAAATCTAAGGCAGTGTATAATTTTATTGTTTTTCTCGATTTTAATATTTTCATATAATGAAAAGCACCAGGAAAAAATTCACTTCCTCTTCCGCTTTCGATGAGGGAGCCTCAATGATAACGCTGTTAGGAAAGTTCTTTTTCTGTTGCAATCACTAAGAAGTTTTGGTAAACTGGTTCCGTCTCTCAACTAGCCAAACAAATGAGTAAATTTCGCTATCGATCTTTTGATTATACTTTATATATATCTGAGTAACGAATGAAGGTATTTGTCACTATAAAACATTACAAGGTAGCATACTAGCACCAATTGCAACTTCACTTTGATGACAATAGCTGCCATCGTTCTGACATTAAGGGTGTTTAAGATGATAACTTGAACAAGTACCCTATACATTTATTATGTAATTATATTCAAAAAACAATGATTTAACAAAATTGAAATCACTTAAATAAATCTATATTTAAACAAAAGTATAAAAATACTCTGACTTGTAATTCGAATATTTTGTATAAATACTTATTGCGCACGAAAGTAAAAGAGAACTTTCTTAAATGCAACGATTGGTTCAATGTAATTGAAATCTATCTTATTGCAATTTTGTAAAATATGTACGATATCTTACTAATTTTCTTTTAAAATATATAATACAGAAATATTGCTAGATTGATTGACGAGTTTTTACGAAATCTGGCTATCTCTGCCACCTGCTTTCATTTATTAACCTCAGTAAATTCAGTTCTATAAAAGACCCCAGTTCTTTCTAATTCCCCCAAACAAACATTGGAAATATATTTTATCCTAAGGGTACACAATTCCTTGTTATCAACAGCAATGTTACAGATCCCTTGTAACATTGAATTACGTAGCAATCAAAGTGCTACTAGAAAGCAGTCTGAGAGAAACAGAATAATTTTGCAAATTAAATAGCATTTATAAAAGGAATTTCTTATGTTTCTTTGGCACGTGTTTACTTATGCTAATCACTTCTCCGTTAAATTAATTTTTTGCTACTTTAGGTTTTTTTTAGTTTAAATTATTTTAGATTTTTTTCTTTATATACAGTGACGTTAAGTTGAAAAAAAAACATGCTTTATTTAAATTTTGGTTAATAATTTTTTCTTATATGCATATACTCTACAGCATGCTAATGATTTTTACAACTTTTTTATCCATTTAAGCGAGAATTCCATAAAAATCTTAAAATAAAAACCCTTAATTGCAATAATGACGGAAATAGTTAGACATTTTTTTTTCTCGAAAACTAGAAGAACTAGTTTAGCGAATTCTTATTTTTGATCCTATTTTTAACTGAAAGCTCAGATAAAAATAAAACATGTTCCATTAAAATACTTAACACGTGTGTAAATGGTTTTTTGTTCTTTTAAGAAAGGATTAAATTGAAAAAGTAATATATATTAATTTGTGTATTAATTAAATAATTATCACTTAATTATCGAAATTAGATTGAATAAAAACATATTCCCTGAACAAGAATAGATTAATTTTGCAAAAAATAATATCCCTATTAAATTATATATATATATATATATATATATATAATCAAACTAAAAATTAAATAGAGAAGGAAATTAAAGGAATTTTTTTAAAACATACGCATAAATGGAAATCAAATTGCTTTTATCATATACATATCATCAATTATCAAAACTTATTATAAAACTTTAAGTTTCGGAAGAAAAAAATTTGGTACTATAATTAGACAATTTTAATCATCATACTACCATTTTGCAAATACAAATAAAAAGATTAAAAATATGATTAATTTCATTTCTGCATGATCCATTTTTTTTCTGCTTCAGATGAATGGTAATTAATCCCTCCAGATTATTTGCATTAAATAAACTGTATTTTTGTATGAAATGCCATATTTGGTACAAAAAATAAAAGGTATTTCAAGATTTCAAATTCTAAGCATTTTTATTAATAAAAAAACTTAAATAAATTAACAATTTTATCCTCTATCTTTCATCACTCAACAAATATTTTTTGAATCTTAATATTCCTGATTAAAAGGAAAAAAGAAACCAAACAGTTCTCTTAATGCCTTACAATTATATTTCTAAGATTCACTAATTGTTAATTTTTTTCAATGAATGGATAGAATTTTGAAATTATAGAATTTTAAAATTAATTTACTTCATGTACAGATAAAATATTAAATCTTTTCTAACTATTCAGGTGGAACTACAGATTTCGCTAAATGAAAGCTTTTATGACGGTCCAAGTATTATATGAAATGTATTTAATAACAGAACTAAAATAAAGTAGCAGAGGACAATGACTAAAAAATGCACTTTCCTTAGAAAAGAGATAATAATCTATTTAATGATATTAAACAATAACAGAAACATCTGCAAGTGAGGAAAAGGATTTTACTAAATAAATTCATTTTCACCACTTTTAATTTGTTAAAGAAATTTGACTTTTAAATTCGAGGTAAATGTTTAGAAAAAATTGAAACTGATTTACTGGGTATTAAATCTCATTGGAAATTTTGCAAAAAAAAGTTTGATATAGATTCGGTTGACGGAAAATATATCAAACTAACTTTCAAAATATTCATTAGTTAAACCTTACTTCTTCTCTTTCAGAAACTTTTCTCTATATTTTTTTAAATTTAGAACTACACCCTGAATACCTTGGAGACAAAAATATATTTATACTGAATAACAGAATATGCGAGAATTTGGATTGCAATTGATAGAATTTATATACAATTTATGCAAGAACATATTTATATTTATTTCAGCATGAATATTCTATGTGTCTACTAAAGAAATCATATCTAAAAGTTCAGAACATCATAAGTTCTAAAACAAGAAACCTAAAAATATTCAAGAGCTATAAATTTTTTTTCACTTCTCATTGTCTTTAGTTTGTTTTCAATGTAGTACTATAATCTTCAATATAAATAGAGTTCTGTCACATAATTTTTAGGTGTAGACAAACTTTATATCTATTCTTTTAAATATGCTGATTCAGAAACATAAAATAGTGCATTTCGTATTATATAATAACCTTTCATATCAATAAATTATGCTTTATCATATCTTAAATTTCTTTCTTACTAGGTATGCAGCAAAATGTTACATATTATTGGAAAGATACATTACTGAATTCTGCTGATATAAAATTTTATAACAACAGATTATCTGAATCGCAAAATGTATACAAGCGTAAGGTGAATTCGGAATTATATTATATAAAATGATAAATCATATTTCGTCGAAAGATGACTGGATTCCATCATGGGAATTTTTTTATATCTTAGTCTCACTGGTGCAGAAAAATGGTCCACTATTTCTTTTACATCAATAAATCGTTGCAGCAAAAAGAAAAAAAAAGAAGTAATCCAGTTGGCATAAGTCGGAAAAGAGAAAAAAGAACCTTTTCGGTTACCCTATGAATTAGCAGCGACTTACCAGGGAGAAAAACCAATATGTTATGGGTTTTTTATTAGAATGGGATGTATAATCAGTCAAGAATAATAAAGAAATACGCTTACCGATACTCCTGATACTAGGAGATTCGGCATAGTTTTAATGAACGATTCAATGAAAGATAATGTATGTATTGCAATCTGGTAAAATAGACCCGTTACGAACAGAGCATGTACAGATTCCTGAAAAGAAGGTATGAACTGTGTTTGGCAACAGGACCTTTTACCAGTCTCATCAAACAATGGCATGGTGCACCTCGTAATTGAGGATGAGATGCATCCTGCATGGTGATTGGATCTCACCAACCCTATGGGTGCACATAAGGTGGGGGATCTGGCTCCTCCAATTGATGAAGGAATGCACTTCCTACTGGGTGGGTTGTACCGTGGCTGGTGATTGCCTTCAGGACTCAACCGCAGTTCCAGCCAGTATAGCTGTTGGGGCGGTCCGATCATTCAGTATTTTTTCTATATACCATGGGGCCAATCGGAGGGACAGTAGCATGGCTTACCAGTCTAATCAGTATTTCTCTAATATCCAGGATAACGTAACCTACGTATTGTTACAGTCAATTTCTCATTCCTGTGCTCGAATGTTTCTCTGGGAGAATAAAATGAGAGAGTAATAAAATCTTGGTTTAATAGTCTTTAAATACCTTCTGGTGTAGACCAGTTTAACCGGCATTTCTGTATTCTCAGGAGAAGTGTGAGTCTGCATATTATTTCAGGTAACTTCTTATTTCGAAGTTAGAGGTTTTCTGCGTGGAATAATGTGAGAAGGTAGGGACAGTTTTTGTTTATCTTTAAATACTTTCTCATTTAGAGAAGCAAACATGTGTAAAATAAAAAATTCGCCCTTCATCAATATTGTGTTGTAATTAATCTGATCAAGAGAAGTAGACAATTTGAATAGTTAGATTTGTTTGCTATTTCATTTGACCATGGAGCTGTAGTTGATTTCAAATATTACGCAAAGACGATTTCATAAGCTGATGTTTCACCCCACTCTTAAGGGACAGGTATTTTTTGTGGTTTATTTACAATCCTACAAAAAGTTTCTGAGCAGAACTCCAAAGTCCATGTGTTGAAAAAATCAAGCAAACAAACCAAAATCTTCAGGTAGAATTCAAAATAATATTAAAGACCCATTCCGGAAAAAGAATGATGCTTTATGCTGACACTGCAAAGACTTTCTAAAGAAATTGAAATTTCACAGAATGTTTCTTATCTGAAAACGAAAATAGAGAAGTTAGAATATTTTCTTGCTTTTTTTAAATGCGGCTACATAATCGTATAATCGGATGATCTTCGCAAGGAAAGAAAGTCTGCATCTGAGTGAAAAATGAAAAGTCGGATTTGGATGAAACTTCTTTTGTAAACCAACACACTTCGCTAAATTTTCAATAAAAAGATTTTTCCTTGCTTTAAAATACTTCCATATATCTTTCTTTCAAATAACAGAAGACAATGACGGACAACCTTCATGCAATACATTCTCAAAAGTTTGAAATCTTAGATCTTGAGAAATACGAGCAAATGAGACCAAAAGAAATGTAAGGATCCATATGTTGACAACTCGTCTCCCTGGACACGAAGTGGGACAGTTGAGCTCGTTTTTCTCCGGAAAAAAATAGCAACCGAGAAGAAAATCAAGTAAGTCTGAAAATAAATATAAATATTTCGAATAAACACGATTTCGTAATACGTAAATTCCATTTGCGTAAATGGAATTTACATATTAAGAAATCGTGTTTCCATTTAGAGTAAAAGGTAAATATTCTGCCTTTTATTCTCAGAGGAAACTAGAAGTAAAGCTTTAAGATTTCTTTGTATGATTTTTTCTTTCTTTGTGAAATAAATCGGGGTAATATAATTTGGTCTCGAGATTTAAGGAAAAATGTTAAAAAATTCTAATATAAATAGCTAATATAAAATGATTAAAAAATAGTATGAGGTAAATATCTATCTTTATACAAATTTACATGTTAAGCTCAGTATAAAATTTTCAATGCTTCTCACTTTTCCATTCATTATCGCTTTTATCACCAAAATAAATATCAAATTAGTTATAAGAAATATTCAAGAAATCGCACTTTTTTTGCAGCTACAGCTAAAAGTGGAATGACAGGTTCAAACCAGCTATAATGGTTGTGACATTAGATTTTTTTGATAGTTGCTCAATAGTTTACGTTATTTATTACTTAAGTCTTAAAGAAAGTTGCCCTCCTCAACTGATTCACGGCACACCTGTTTGGAGCACAAGATTTTGTCCACTAAATGTTATGATGGAAATTCCATCATTATGCAAAGAAGGGTTAAATTAGGAAGCAATTTTATATAATTAGAAAATAAATCGGTTCTCTTACAGGGAGCCTTTGAAAACCTCGGAGCATTTTTAAAGCAAAATATGATTTATTTGGTGGAATAAAATTCGAAAATTGGATGTTTTATTTAAAAAAGTTTTGAAGAAGATATTTCTTACTTTATTATTAAAAACTGATAAGCATCATATAATTAATAAAAAAAATCAGGTATCTATAAATTCTATCTAGCTCAGATGATAAATGTGTTTGAAGTTTAGGTAAAAATTATTATTTATATTTGATGCTGAGTTTTGAGTCAACAGAATTTATATTTTAAACATATTTTCTGCTGGTAAGATACTAACTACTCTAACACTTCAGAATATGAGAGAATTATTTTAGCAATGGTAATTTTTCTCTCAATTTTACTATTAACTATTTTCTATGAGCACATGTGCGTTTCCTGTATAAAGCAAAAGCTTAAATTTATTACTTACTAGCCGCCTTTGGCGACCAGCTGGTTCGCCATGAGTAATGCGTTCTAAAATTTTCAATTAAATCACATATTCATTAGCCTAGAAGTAATTCTGGGAATTGATTGGCCTGAAAGCAATATTTTCTTTAAGATGATGCACGAAAAGTTCTAAAAGAACACCTTTTCCTAATAATATTCTTTAATTTTATGAATCAATCAGTTTTAACTATCGGTTATGCTTCCAAAATATTAAAAATGTTTTTTTCGATGATGTTGCCAAAATATGAAATATGTTTTTTTTTTCAAAGAAAGCGAGAAAGGGAAAAAAGTATTGAATTAATGATACAGATATTGCAAACGATTACATAAATATGCCATTAAGTCCGGATTTCAATGCATATCCTGTCTAAATTCAATCAGGTTTACTGTAAATAAAGATAATTTATGGAATTAATGATACAGATATTACAAACGATCATAGAATCATTTGCATTTATTTTTTAAAGAAAATATCACATTTTATATTTCTTTTATTTTATCCTGTCACGTGCTGACAGTTGCATTTATGTAGATTTATTTTGCGATAATTTGTTTTTATTTGAACTTCCGGCATTCTTTTATTTTATCCAGTCACGTGATAAAAACATGGTTAAAATATTTCTTTAAAAATTTGTTAAAAATAGGAGCTTACGTTATAAATTAAAAAAAACCGATACCGTTAGAAAGCTAATTTTTTTATCTTTAAATTGATGTAAAAATCATGTTTGTGCAATTATATTTTCGGAAGTTATAACGGAAAAACGTCGAAATTTCGCTTAAATTTTAATTAATTCAAATTCTAATTAAAAATTCGAAAAAAGGGCTCCGAGGTGCACATTCCGAACCTCCAAGGTATGCATGTACCAAATTTGGTAGCTGTAGGTCCAACGGTCTGGCCTGTAGAGCGCCAACACACACACACACACACGCACACACACACACACACACATTGAGCTTTATTATAAGTATAGAAATAGGAATCGAGAGAACTTTATAATTGTGAGTCGTCTGCAAATAAAAGCTTTAAGCAATTAAAAATCTATTAATCAAAACATTTATTTCAAGAACTGTTAATCGATCATTGGATACAAATATCTACAGATTGACTTAGACTTGATTGTTCGAGTCCAGTTCGTAGGAATGGACATAGCAAAGATTTCTTGAAAATATTCATTATTTAAAATATTCTGCTGATAAATGGCTGCAGAAGAGAGTGTGAGTCATAGAACTATGGAGATTATCATAAAGGAAGATCTAGAATTTCAATCTAATAGCAAAACAAAAGTTAAAAATTTGACTGCTACACAAATGTTAAGCATGCTATGAAGATTGCCGAATTTGTTGAAATTTTAAGGGAACAAAAATATTGACAAAACAATATTTTATGAAATGTCTTTTTTCTCTTTTGTTACATAACAATATTTTGTATCAAAAATGTTATGTTTAGAAAGCTTGCGTATATACCAGAAAACCTTATAATCTTAAACATTTTTTAAAACAAGAATTCTGTTATAGTTTGAATTCCAACGTCAAACGATGGAAAATTACACCGAAAATTCATCGGTGGCAAGGTCTCGGCTTCGGAACCGGAGGGTTTCAGGTTCGAGACTCGATTCCACAGAAGAACCTTCGTGTGAGGGGGGTCTCTTGCACGTTAAATCTGTCAGGCCAAACGTCCTCCCGCTGGTGTGGTGTGGAGAGGGGGTGCCAGTTCAGGTGTCATCCTCGTCATCTGATCTTGGTTCAAAATTACGAGGTCCGCCCCAAAATAGCCCTCGTGTTGCTTTAAACGGGACGTTAATATAACTAAACTAAAGCAAAAACTAAACTGAAAATTCATCGGTAAACGAATCTAGAATATTAGAAACGAGACATATTAGCGAAATTCTACGTGCTGACAGATTACACCCGAAAATGATCCGAATACTTTAACAAGACTGTGAACCATCTCACCAAAACATAGAAACATTGCTTCATGTCAGTTGTGAACATTTTATCCAACAAGAAATGCGAAGATCTTCTTCTCCCTAACAATTATACCATTGCTTTTGGAGATTTTAAAGCCAAAAGAAATGTTAAAACAGAATATTGGACTCAAAACAGGACTTTTGGATTACTGAAGATTGGACTCATTCAAAGATTTCATATTGAATGAATAGGAGACACTAAGACTACAAAGGTTTTCTGCCAAAATCGAATAATGCTGAAGCAATTATCTTTGGTCAGTGGTAATGATGATGAATGATTGAAATAAATTTATTTCAAAATATATTCCGATTTATGTTGTTACTCAAATGGCTATATTCAACATTCAAAAGATGTTTTAACATTTGTAACGATGTTTAGTAGTCACTAGGTAGTTTTAAATTGTGATCTCAGAAATAACCTGATTCCAGCAAACATATGACTCTGTCCGACAACATTGAAACATTTGACCGACGCATTGAAACTCCACCTGAACAAGTAAGAAGCAAAGTTAGTTGGCAATAGAAAATAACAAAAAACTTAGCAAAAGTTTGTTGGCAATAGAATTGAACTTTGAACTAGCGAAAAATCGACTCGAACTTTATCGTTAAGTCATCAGATTTATATAATTTCAATCGAAAGTACATTTTTCTTGAGATGATTCATTAGATGAAAAAAGAACTTTTCAATGGAATTTTGGGATCAATAAATTGATGATTCAAGAATCGATTCCCTTGACACTATTGATTCCTTAAAAATTAATGAAACATTTTTTACGTTTCCGTTGAAAATTTATCATAATTTATTTGATTTTCAAAATTTTTTAAATTTCTTTAATGCTCACAAATTTTCTTAAATAGAAATATAAATAGAAACAATAATAAAGGATATTTTTCTTATTAAAATGTTTTTGCATAGTCGCATAATAAAAAGAATTTAAATAGTGCAATAACTATATAATTAAGAGAAATGATTATTCCTTATAAATAGTAAACGTGGTATAATACTATAGAGGAAATTCGACGATTTAATTCTTATATAGTACTGTTATAATAATTTGGATGAATAAGAAATTTTCAACTAAGAAAAAAATGAAGCATCTCAAGTATTATCCTTATTTGAAAGAATTGGTAACACGGAATGGGTAAGCAAAAGTTACTTTTCCTACATTTTATGCTTGGATTTTTATCAAGTTACTTTTCCTTTAGGAATATTTTACTTCGACAATTTTGTTACTTTTAGTGTAAACGGCTTTCATCCGTTTATTTTACTTCATTCACTACATTATGTAAGCAGATTTCCGAGTTCGAAAACGTATTTAAGTTATCTATTTCTGCATATTATATTTCCTCCCAGCTTATCAAATATTCAGTGAATATAAATCTGGATATCGAAGAATAAATTTTCGTTAAGGTAAACTTAAACATTTTTATCTTTTATGCAGAGTTTTATTTCGAAATATCTATTATACATTGTTCGAAGATACTCAAATCAGCTCTTCTTTATTCGTGTTTTATTATTTATCTTGTATAAACTACTTTATAATTTTAGTTCATCAATATTAAGACTGGTTTTTAGTTATCAGTTTTCTCCCTTAGTTTTTAAAGTTCGTTTTCATTTTATTTAAAATATATATAATAGTATGCCATACATTTCCTAAAAAAGTATACTGCTTTATAATATTTAAATGATTTATAGAATGACTTAATTTCATATTGCGGAAAATATTTAAAGCTGAATAACTTCCCTACAATGATAGATTTTCAATTTTTTGATGCTGATCAGAGTCTATCCAATACGTGATAGAAATTTTTCACATTGAATTTTTAAACCAATAGTTCAAAGGAGTATTTAAACTATTTGCTATTCATAGCACTCATTTTGCATGCACTGAAATGAAATGTTTCGACAGAGGATCAAATCTGCCATAATAGGCTAGAAATATTTCTTTAAGGGATCATTCGGAAATTGAAATATGCACTAAAATTTTTTAACCTGATATATCTGGTTGTGAAAGAAATTTTATAGCATATTTGTTGTTTTCTTGTAAATTAATATGCAAAGGAAAAGTATTTTATTTCTTCGACTTACAAAATAAATAAATAAATAAAATGAGGCCTAAAGAGACACCGATGAGAATTTGTTTGAATAGTTATTATGTACAATCTAATTTAAATACTCACATAAATTGAGTGTACGTAATGGAAGCTTCTACAGTGAATCATTTTAATCATGAACATGCGTAAGATTTTAAAGCATGGCTTTTTATAAATACTTTCAAATTTTTCATGTTTTTAAAATTATTCCTTTATTTTCTTATTCTCCACAACAGTTTTTTTTATAATCGGAGATAACTATAGATAATTTTTAGTAGTAACAATGTTTTGAAAAAGATGTCAGAATAATTACGTAGTTGATAAATGATAAATATGATTTGATAAAAATTTGGTATTTTTTTCGATGTATATTATTTATTTTTATAATACCATCAACCATTAGTTTAAAAATAATAAAGTAAAAGCCTCTAAAATCAATTCTTTATAATTTTTACTGAGCATTATTTTTTAAAATACATATTGAAGAAATTATGATCCGACTATTCAACGATTTGAATATAATTCCTTTCCAGTTGTGAAAAATAATTTTAAATCATTGATTCAAACGAGAATTATGTTAAAAAGAATTGAAAAAAATGATTGATGCTACATTTTTATAGAGATTTTTATAGGTTTAGTCATATGTATGGCCATTAAATGATTGCAAAATAAATGTTATTTAATTAGGCTAATAACGGCTGTTCTAATTTTGGAATTAGACAGATTTTTTCCTGTCTTTCATAAAGAAATTTTTATTGTTTATTATTTTCTCCTGTGCTAGCTTAATTCCTTAAAGTGTCTTCTTTAATTGGAAATATGTAAAAGATAATTGGTTAAGAAGCATATTGTTCTCAAAAGGACGTCAAAAATAATCACGAGTTTGACAAGTGATAACTAATTATATTCTTTTTTAATTAGATTGTTTAATTTCTTATCGACCAAGATTGTTTATAAAAGAATTATGTCAGTTTTTCAAAGTTTGAGTATAATACTTTTGTAGTTAAGTGGATTATTTTAACAATTAACTATGCCAAATTGGCATTCTCTTTCCTTGATTTTAAATTAAGAACTTTGCTTTAGAAATAAGAAATTTTGATTTTATGTTCTCGTTTAAAAACCTAATGTGTAAAATATTTTAAATCATTCTAAACATCATTCTAGAAAATTTTATGCTGTGTTTTTATTATTATAGAAGTAGAGGTTTTTTCCCTTTTAAATTAAATGGTTAAATTTTTTTTGTAGAAGCACCTCGACGCTGTAATCTATCATAAGAAAGATAATTTTCTGTTAAATTATTACTTAATGTTAAAGTAGGAGGGATTTCCGGGACAATTGCTGATATTATGCTTTTTGAAAATACACAAATTATGTTTTTTCTTGAGTTTAGTTTAATTATATTAACGTGCAGCGCTATTTTTCGACAGACCTCGTAATTCTGAACCAAGATCAGATGACGAAGACGACACCTGAACTGGCACCCCCTCTCCACACCACACCACACCAGCGGGAGGACGTTTGGCCTGACAGATTTAACGTGCAAGAGACCCCCTCACACGACGGTTCTTCGGTGGAATCGAGTCTCGAACCTGAAACCCTCCGGTTCTGAAGCCGAGACCTTGCCACCATGGCCTATATTTTTTCTTGAAATATTTTGCTTAGATTTTTCATCACCTTCTTATCACTAAAGGAGCTTTACATTGGAACTGTTTCTTTACTCTTCAATTACATACTTTGACTCAACATAATCTATTTCATATTTGTAGAAATGAAGTTTTGCCATCGATTTTTCCGCCGCTTTCTGATATAATAGAGTTTTATCATTTGTACGTTCTTCAAGACAATGTACTATTAAAATAGCTTCAGAACTTATTGATCAATACATCAAAAATCTATTAAATTTTTGTTCCATACTCGTGACGCCAGCTAGTTTTAATTAAAAAAAGATTTATATTTTCCATAATATTAGTCCATTAATTAAGAAGTAGAGAATCAACAGAATACAAAAGTATTTTAATACACTAAATAAGAACGTATTAAAATTTTTTTTCATATTGAGAGTAATTATTTATCACTTTTTAAATTTATTGTCAGCTTGAAATTGTGAAAGTTTTAGCAAAGATTTCAAAACATTTCTGAAAGTATTATTAAAATGAGACGAAGAGAAATGATTCAAGAGAAATCCATAATTTAAATTAGCAAACGATGACTTGGAAGCAAATCCATTGCTTAAGGTTCATTCAGATATAATTACTTTAATAAGGATATGATAGATATATTTTTTACATACAATCAATATTTAGAAAATGTTGAATCATCTCATATTTTTATACCATTTCTGGCAAGTCAGAATCAACATATATCTAAGAAAGCTTTATAGGGAGCCTTTTCATTTACACTGGAGAAATCCTGTAAATGTGATATAGAAGTAACGTGGAAAAAATTTAGAATAATTATTGCTGAAAGTCACTGAGATATTTTTTCATTGTACAATCTGAATAAAAAATATCTGAATGCAAATCATTACTTCTTGATTGACCAAGTCTAGTGTATTTGTCACAGTACCTAAATAACAACCAAAATGTCTATTAAAACTATCAATATGACAAACGTTATTAATAAATAAACTCCGAAATTAAATATGATCCGTATAAATACAAATTTCTTATATTTAAAAAAATAATGCCTTAAAAGATATTTTAAAATTTAAAAAAAGTAATGCCGAATCAAAAATTCAATGTCTTTTGATATATCCTTAAATATTATCAGGTCTAAAAATTATTGTTTTGCATTAAACTGTTCACAATAACCTAGGAGGGAAATTTTCAATTATAAACTAAAATATTATAATCTTTTAATAACAATATTTTTACCTTGAAAATTGGAAAGAATAAAACGTAGCAATTTTGTTGTGTAGCAGTTTATTAATTTTTTCAGTACTTTTTTAGATATGCTAAGGTATTCGGAGATGTTAAGTAAACATGTCAATATAGCGCAGCTAAATTAAAGCTTTTATTGTAGTGTAGGATCTATTAGCACTCCTAATAAATAAGTTTATCCATTAAGAACAAATTCTCTTCTTCGTCATTCACGACGTTAGTAATGTTCCTAATATTGATTCATCTTAAGCCATAGTTGCCATACAAGATTATAGTAAAGAAATCGCCAAGTTTTTACTTCCTGGAGTTCCCTAATCAGAATATTCTCAAGATCAACCTTTTCATTTGCACGGAAAAATAAATGCCCGTCTATTTTGCAGACGTCACCAGTACAAACAACATTAGTTAAATCGCTTTATAAGGAACCAAACCAAATTAAGACTCCCAAAACAAAATTTATAGGAAACATTAATCTCCCTGTAATCTGTTGTGATTGCTAAGTGTTTCGAAGTTTCCAAAACCGGTGAGCTTCAAGGGGAAGGTATTTAACGCTTAATGAATATTTATCTGCAGCTAGAAGTTCCATTTCAGCTGCATGTCACGAAACAGGGGCATTCTCTAACAATCCACTTTAAGTTACGCTCTGACTAATGGGATCCTTTGTTTCGGACATTTAGACGTTGTCTCTCTCAATCACAGGGCGACAAGTCTTGCCTTTGCCTTAACGACTAGAGGCCTATGACATCTTTATTAAGAGATCAAGCTATAATGTAACCTGGCATGACTACAATCCACTGAATGATGCACTTGAGGTAGCAGGATTTAGATTAGCTTATTTCCAATTTCGGTTTTCAGACAGTTTTTACTATCAGGTGAGGGAGTTTAAAATTTCTAAAGAAATGAATTAGAATGGAGAAGTCATTACATTAATTGGAAACTTCCAGCTTTTGAAACAATCCTATAAATTTTTATAGCATTTTTTTCTGAGAAATCTACATTTCCAAATCAATTTTTATTGTATGTTCTTTGAATGATTTTTTGAAAATTTACATAGTTAGTACATACAGACTTTTCAGTTATTTTAATTTTGAGAAAAAAGAATACCTTTTCAGAAAATGAATGAAAATAGAAGTGTAATTATTTTAATGAGAAATTTTCTGTTTTTTAAAAAAATCATTTCAAAAAACGTTTCCTTCCGAATATTTATTTTATGATCATTCGGAATTTTATATAGATAGTATATCCAAAAGCTTTCTGAGGTACGTACATAAATCTATTTATTTGAATGGTGAAATTTTTAAAAAAACATCATCAACTGTATGCTTTAAATTATTGCATTTCTTAATTTTTTTACGGTCTAATGCTTGCAAATTGTTATTCCGCAATCATTTAACGGGAAATAATCCCACTTCGAGAATGATAAAATTTAAAATAATGTTTTAAAATTTCTCAATATTGTTTGAAAAACTACAATAGAGCACAGGTGCTTTTTCTATACAAAACGAAGTTCTTATTATCGAATAATTTATAATTTTGCACATAAATTGCTTTCAATGCAAATGTTTTATAATGGCCCACGGAAAGTATGATTAGATACATTTATTGAACACTTTAACATTGAATGTTTCAATTATATACAATTCATATAATATAAATATGTATAGGTAGAGTAAGCAATTATAATAATATCGTATTCTTTTTACATAAGTAAAATGTACTATTTCTTTAGTTTGATATCGAAGTTTTTTATGAGTAAATAATCCACATTGTTTCACATCTATTTAATTGAAACTTCCCCAGATTTTGAGAAACAATTGCTAAATAATGGTCAACTATTATTAATTACGGATGTTGCGTTATACATTAAAGATCATAAAATTATTGTAATAATTTAAATTTAAAAATAAAAAATTCACATTTTTTAAATTTTATTTGGAAAAAGTAAATAAAGCTAATTATTTCCTTAGTTTTTTTTTATGACTTCATACTTTTGTTTTCAACTCTTTACCCTTTCGGAATTCACTGTCATGAAATCACTAAATAATAATCAAAGTGAATATTATTTAGAGCAAATTTTTTCATTAGTAACTTAAAAAATGCAATAAAAAAATTCACGAGACATGGAATGATATGATAGGAAATGACCTGATCACTGAAGAAAAACAAAGAATTTGTATCCTGGTGGCAGTAATGATAGTATAGTAATTATGAGTAGTACGTTTGAAAGCATGTTTCTTATATTTGATTTTCAGTATTTTACCTGTTACAGAAAAGTACACATAGCTGATAAAATAAACTACTATAAGACTCGCAATGACCTCATTGATTCAAGTAGAAATTGATAAGGGGAAAAATAATTTGCTGCAACAAAAGACAATTAAGTAATATTCTAAGACACCTTTTAAAGTAAAACCTATTTTAATTTCGAAAGGCGAATTGTTCCTCATTAACAAAATGATACTTAATTCTAGAAGTCTATTTATTCTGTCGGACCTTTTAGGTAGCAATTTTTGCACTCAAATGATTAACTGACATCGTTTTTAGATAGGTAAGAGAAACAGCCACCCACTCCTCATCTTAAGATTTGGTAATTATATTTGAAAAAAAAAAAAAAAAACACCGTCAAATACTTTGGAAAATTAATCAAACCGTGTATACTAGTCAAATCTTATATTTTATTAATAGTGAACACTCTCACATACAGCAAATGATTTGTCATCCAAAAGGACAACTTTCAGAATGATTTCTTATGGATATTTTCTTCAAAGCTTATTAACTTATTAAATGAACAGCTCACGCAAAATTCTAATCAACAGGTAGTTTCTTTTCATCGTGCTGACATTTCCTGTCAATATTCATTAAAAATTTAATGCTAATTAACTGAATTGCGTTTCTTCAAATTGCTCTTTAGGTATTTTAAAAACTGACACACTTATTACGGGGAAAACTTTTTTCACGACCAAATTAATGTGTCAAAAAAAGTAATATGTAACTCGTACAGTTTTAAAATAACGTAAATATGAAAAATTAAGGAATGAAATTTGTCCTCAGTAAATTTTGAAGCCTAGTCTTACCAAAATATTTTGCTTTCGCTCCGTCAGTAATCATGGTACATTGATTTGCAGGAACTTATTTAAATCTGAAGAATAAATTAACCCTTTATTCATATGGACCTGCCTATTTAATATAAAAGTTAATAAGACATGAAATTTCTCATGTTTATAATTAGATTTTTTTTCAAAAATATTCAAATAAATACTACAGAATATCTTTGAAATATGAGAATTTGAAGCTAATGACAATTTGAGTTGACAGCAATGAAAAAGTAATGCAAATTATTATTATGGCCAATAAAAAATCTTGATAATGATGGAACGTATTTAAAATGAATTTATTTATTTTAACATGTTTTATTTTTAAATAACCACAATCAATATCGCGCTTAACGAAATTATATTTAAAAAGAATCATCTTATTTCTTAAGCTATGTTTATACTTTGAAATCCTACTTGAACACTTATTATTCCTATCAACAGTAACTAGATCAATTTTAGTCTTATTTGTGTTACCAAATTGTTGTTGTCTTTTATAGATTTGGTATGTATTTCACAGAAAAATTCATGACAAACTAGCTAGTTTAGATAGATTTAAACTTTCGAGGATGGTAACAGGTAACTAACTCTAGGAAATCCTGAAAATTTCTTATAAAATATTTCAAGCTAGGATTATACAGTCGTGTCAATTTGTAGCGGAAGTCTCAGAAGGCATTTATGACCATTGGAAATGACTAGCAAGCAGCTGGTAGGCCCCTACACCAATTAGTATTACACTCTTGAAGCACATATTTCAATAATTTTTTTAAAAGAATTATTTTAAAAACAGTGAGATTACGATTACTATAAAATAAAATGGAATTTCAAAACATTTCGGGTGTCTCTTTTCCTTACCTCTTAGAGAAAATATTTAAAAGTGGGTTGAAAATGTTAATTTTTTATAGATATAAAGAATTTTAAATATTGAAAACAAAAGATAATATTCGAATTCCTGACATTTTATAATATCTCGGTATTAAATGAAAGATAAAAAGAAAAATCTTTTAAATGACGTCAGCTTTACTCGAAATCTGGCTTGTGAGAAGTACTAAAAATTGTTGAGGGACTTTATACATTGAGTTGCTAAAAAAGTAAACAATGCAAAGTAATATATTTTAGATTCATATAATTGTAATATAAACAAGTCGGTGAGCATTGAAGGATTAATACGTTTTGTTCAGCATTTTTAAAGTCATTTTAAAGAGCAGATTTGAATTCTATTTTATTCAGCAAATTAGAATTAAAAAGATAATAATAACAGAAATTTTCATGTTTGTAAAAAGTTATTTTTGATCTGTCTTTGAAACTACTTATTTCTGCTCAATATAATAAGTTAGCCATTTATCAACCACATCATCAATTCAATATATTCTTGTAAATGTATTTATAAAGATCAAACTTTTCGAATACTTAATCTGTAACTTTCTATAAAATCTTAAAAACGTACGATTTAAGAAATATTCCAAAGTTGTATTTCTCCAAAAGTATCGTCAATTATATAATTGGATAAATCTGCTAGCATATAAAAACTTGTCGAGAAATGCTATATTCATTTTAAATATGTAGAAAACTGAAGTAAGATTGCAATGATAAAAAATTTTGGGGAACCGCCAAGCTTCCATTTCATTGAAACTTATTTGATATTCTTCTCCGAGACGGTGTGGCATGTTTTCCGGAGTATACTTTCAAAGACAGAAAAATGCATTCGATTTCAGTTTCTTTCCCAGTTTTCTTTACTCATTTGGAATTATCTGCACTATTTCCAATATTTATGAGTTCATTTTCCCATTTCCTTCTTACAACATTGCAAATAATACCACCTAAGGTATGAATAAAAGATGATGTTATGTCCTTCTTGAGCAAAAAAGAAAAACACTACTTGTGATGAGAAATGTTTTTATCTTCTCAAAAAAATTGTGTAATTGATACTTGGTAAACTTTCCCTACATGTATTTTGTTAGCACATTATTTAATATATAGTTCCTTGAATACTAGTGTTTGAATGCTAGTGAATGTCGAATTTAGTTTAAAAATAAAATAGTTTACTTCTTAACGAGTTTAAGATTAAATAAAAATATGTAGAAATATAGAATTTCAAAGTTAGCAAAAAGAATTTATGAAAATAAAATAATATGTAAAACGAGCGAACTTTTCTCGAATTTTATTTATTTTCCATGGTTGTAAGTATTAACTCTGACCTTAAGCATGAAACACTAAGGCATTTTTGTATATTTGAGTTATTTAATAATTTGTTATTATAATAAATAACTATGTTTTTATTATTTATATAACACAATAAAAGACTGAATTTGTAGGAAATCAAAGAGTATTTGCTTAAAAAGGAATAAGATGTTTTGAATGCAATAATCAATCATCTTTTCAACTTAATCTACTGTCAATACTAAATATAAAAAATGAAAATAAAATAGTTAATATAAAAGCATTGATCAAGAAAATGTCCTACTGGATTAGGGAATTCTCTTTGCTATAGTTAAGAAGTTGAAAAAAAAAATTCTATGACTTGTTAAAGAAACTGTATATTTAATTAAAAATTACTGACTTATAGCTAAACCGATTTTTAAAAATGAATGGTTAGATAAATAAATACAAGGTGTATATTTAAATAACTTTATTTTTCTGAAGCATTTGCAGAAAAGCAGCTTTTTTCTGAAGCAGATTAAAATTAATCCGCAGACAAAATAATTGCATATTCACTTTCTACAGACGAATTCATTTTCAATAAAGATTATAATAGGCAGGAAAATGAATTTCGCATAAACAGTTAAGCAACTAATATCATATTAGGAGACATTTCAGCGCTATTTGAGTGAAAGCCGATCAGAAAGAACATACGCCAAATGCATTATACAAAATTTAATTAATGCTCTATTGATAATATGTATTCTTATATAAATGAAGAACGTACAAAAATAAAGTCACAGTAAGTAATTTTTATTAATAAACGTTAAGTACCCTGACTCATGGTAAACATTTTCAATGTTTTTCTCAGTGAATACATATTGCATAGAAAGAAGATCAAAATATCGGAAATTCCTTGATATTCGACCCATGTTTGTTTCAGGAATTCATGTCTACATGCCTTCCACAAAATGTATAGGAATTCTGGTTTCATTCCTTAACTAGTAGTAACAGCAGACGCCTCGAAAATGAGAAAGTTATTTTATAGTCACCCGATTTGATTTATAAAAATGTAATTAAAATTTGAAATCGAAATGCAAACCCATATTTCAGTTAAAACGTCGTTACTCAAATGTGTGGAAAATTTAAATCGATGAGCATTGCAAATTTTATTTAAAATCAATAAAAACTACCGATTTTAATATCCTAATCAATACTATTCGAATGCATCCAGATATTTCTAAAATCCATATGAATGGGTTGAAAGTAATATTAAATACATAATGATCAATCAAAAATTGGTGGGTAGAAAAATCAACACTTGAATATTTCCAGGAATGTAGCATTAGCTAAACTTTGTAATAAAATGAAAATAAAAATGTAAATTCTTGAATATTAGTTTATCGTTTATCAATACTTTAAGCGTTTATAACGCCTTCGTTGTTTAAAGCGTAATTTAATTTAAGAAGAATTGTATTATTTTAGAGGTATCGGAGTAATGTGATGAAAACGTTTTAGAATAGATGCTCTAATATGTGGTAACTCTAATTTATAATAAAAACACGAACAGTATTCCACCATTTAAAAACGATAAAATAATAAATGAAAAAATCTTTTTTTCTTTTCAATAGTAAAAGGATAAACAAATTATTGTTTTATTTACTATTTATTACACAAAAAGCTGTAGTAAAAATCTCATTAGTAGAAATCATACTCACTCGTAAGTTGTTGGGCTGACATTGATCCGCATAGAGACACTGCCTGACTCAAATTTATTTGCCAAAGTGACATCATTTCCAAAGAGACAATATCTTGGCATTTTCGTTCCCACAACACCAGCAAGTATCACGCCTGTATGAAGGCCAATGCGCATCTGGAAAAAAGAAATACTTAAACTGTAGCTAAGAAAATATTGGATACATAATTTTTTTCTTGAAATTGATAGTTCTGTTAATCTAGAGTGATTGAAATTCAAAGAAGACAAGAATCATTTTCTTGCTATTTAATACTACCGATTAGTTTGATATTTAAAAATGTGATTACTAATAGTTATGAATAATTTCAAGCATTTTATTAAAAAATGTCTATAAATTGTTCTCAGTTGAAAGTTAAAAAATATTAAATATTACATAAAATACTGTAAATTATGACAAATGGTATTATATATGTACGATGATTTAAATCTAGAGAGTAAATATATTTTCCTTCACAGCAAATTCAATTTATAATTATCTATCGCCCATTGTTGATACTAAGAATCTAGATATGATGTTATGTATTTATTGAATAAAGTAGTATCGTTATCTTACAAATTTTCTATTACAAAAAGTCAATTTATTTGATCAGTAAAATTGCAGAGCAATTCATTATTTTTCTTTCTTTTACGAATAAATGTTACGACTAAAATGAATTAGCATATTCTTGTTTTAGCATTGCCTTTTTTCATAAACCTAACTACACTACAGATTAATATACATCATCATATAATAAAACACTGAAAGTAAATCGCCATACAAATTCTAAGCATACAAATATTAATTCGTATCAGAAATACACCATTGCTCAGTTAGATACGACGAAATTTGATCTGAAAACTTAAGAATTTTTTTTTCCAAATGCTCAAATTATTTTCATATTTTCAAAAAGATTTTCAGTAAAGAGAACTCTTACCTTTGAAATATTCTTTTTAGATTTGTAAATTCTTATTTAAGATATATGAATCCCATGGAATACTCCATACTGTAGAAAAATGTCCCCATCATTAATAACTTTGCACTGCTCTCCTGTGCACTTCATAAGCTACCAGCTTCATAATAAATATTTTTTACCCTCACTAACGACTTGCTTTCGCTTTTATCTCCTTTACTGGATTAACGACTTTGAAGATACCGTGCAACTTAAGATGTTCGTAAAAAAGCTCCCTAAAAATAATGATGCTTTTGCAAGAATCTTTAATAACACAGCCGGGTGTACGTGTTTATAACGTTGCCACTAACATCATCTTATAATAACTAAATGAAATTCTCCAGTTAATGCGTTCATATTAGCTAAAATCCTCAAAAACTTCCTCATCTTTCTATTACGCTGAAATTGAAATTATCTCATAATTAAACGTCTGATAGCGATAATGACTCCGACTTTCTTTGTCGATGTCAAGAACTGCATTTCATATGATGGGCTAATGTTCACGATGAAGCCTCTTTGCACATAGAAGGAAGAATCTGCAGGGTTTTTTGTTTCCTACTTTGACAGGTTATTTATTGAGTAATATCTCAGTAGCATATTTTCAGGCATGCATTTACTTCCGAAATAAAGAAAATAGTATTACTATCAATTAAAATTGATAGGTATCATGCGTCACTACGAATAAACAAAGGTACCTGATGCTTTCGGTTGAATAAGCTTTGAAGGCTAAGAAACCAATGCATATGAAATGCTAACAGAAATGGCACAGAAAGTCCTCTTATTACTTATATCGAATGACAGTGAAACATAAACCATCATATGCATTTCAGATTACTTCATTGAACATTGTTATAATTGCAAAGAAATCAATGTTTTACGTAACTAATTAATGGAACAGCCAAGTATTATTAGAAATGTTCTTGAGATTATTCGCTGTTTGAAGGAACATTCAGTCAAAGAAAAGATGTTATGAAGATAAATGGGTTATACTTATGACTTGCGTTCTTACGGAAATTGATATATATATATATATATATATATATATA
>JAPMOQ010048006.1:3099453-3138223 GCA_026543055.1 Argiope trifasciata | reverse complement strand
CAAAAGGTATTAGACCAGAATGGCAATTTTATAATTTAATAAATAATTTATTCATTAAACGAAAATTTCTTTTCATTTTGACAAAAAAATACGAAATGACTTTCCGAACAACCCAATAAAAATGAAGCGATCTTTTATTGAGGATATTCTCACAACGATATTCCCTCGCATTTTGATTTATTCGTACAATTATTATATAGACTGTATAAAGATAAATATACTTGTTGATACTTTATGAATACAGAACAAATCTAATGTAGATAGTTTTATAATAAATACACCTGGTAAATATACGTAATAGCAATATGTGTAGTGACATATTAATGATAATTGTTCATATTACACTTTAGAAACGTTTTGGACATCACAAGAGATTTTCAAAGAGTTATGCTATGCGATCTTATACTCAATGTCGTTGGATTTAAGAAATGTTTATTATTTATTAAAAAAGAAATAAATGCATCAGTTTTAGAATGCTTATTAATTAAAAATATAATATAAGCATCTTAATTCAGAAAGATATGTCTTTTATGTAGATTAAACTATTTTTTAGTGAACAATACTGCAAGTAGTTTTAGAAAAATACATGAAGAAGTGAAGCGCTTCTTAAAAACAACCTTAAAATATTCCAAATAAATACATATATTTAAGAGAAATATATTTTCTTAATTCTCTATTTCATTATTTCATTAACTATATTAAATCAAATGAATTTATACCATTACATCGTACTATCATGATTAAAAAATACTTACTTTTCCTAAACCGCATTAATTAAATTATAATTCGGTAGAATTCTCTTCATTTCACCTATATGCATACGAAAGAGACCTTTTATAAATTTTTATAAAACCTTTATAATGTCATTTACTTAATTGCATTATTCTGGTTTTTGTAACTTTACCAAATACTATTGCACCATTTAGATAAAAAGTGCTTGGAAAAAGAGATGTTCTTTATAAATTATCTCTAAAATTGAATTGAAGAACATCAAATTGAAATACTAATATTAAAATGAAGGAATTGAAATCTTATTAAATTTAAATTGGAGGATTTTGAGATGGATAAGCAATAACATTTATGTATAAAAGAAATACATCTTGTTCATTTTTAAAAAGTTGGAATATTTGTGAAAAAAAAGGAAAGTACAATCAAATTCATACGTATCTGCAATTGTATATTCTATTGTATGTATACATCTGTGCATATCACAGCCTCAACTACAATTTTCTTTTAACAGCTATTTACTCAAATATTTGTACGAAATTAATTATTTTTGCAATGCAACAATACATAATGAGTAGTTGTGCTGTGAATATTTTTAAAATTCAATAAACTGAACAGAGCAATTACATGGATTTTTTTTCCTAATGTATTTATCTTTTAACTGAGAATTAAATGTACTTTCTAATTCTATCGATTTTATTAATTTCCTGAAGAAGAGCTTCATTAGGGTATTAATATAATAATTTTAAACATCATTAGAATTTTTTTTTGCGAAATGAAAATAAATAATTTGTGAACTTTTATTTTTCTATTTCAGAACTATAAACCTTTAAAGAATAAATAGTAATGTTACTGCTACTTGTTTATATTCGCGAATATTCCGAAATAAATGATTTTGTAAGAAATTATTTAGAAATATATTTGAAGCAAATGAGCATCATTGATTTAATGTGTCACAGCAGGAAAATATAAATAGGAAAAAAAATAGATTATGTGGGCTGTTCTCAGCTTATGCTCTCAAAACTTTTAGTAACTATAGGCAATTTACTTTTTCACAGAAATCGGATGAATTTTGGAAACTCCCCAGCCTCTTCTCCAAGCTAAACATAATGACTGCTAGTTTTATCTGAAAGACCTATATGCAATCTTTACCCATTCATAAATGAGTTAAGTAAAACTTCTACCTGTGTAATATCTTTAGACTCACTAGAATCACACTCGTAAAATGTAATTCATTTAAGCTCTGAAATTTTCGATACCTCAAATGTTTAAAGAATTATGAAATTCTCATGCAGAGATTTTCATTTATAATAATGACATTAAAGTGATACCTTAGTAGAATGAGGGAAACAAACAAACACCTTTTCTATAAAATCCATCGTTATTACTTTGTTAACTGTAAAATTGAATTATGAATAGAACTAAAAACTTCCAAGCTTTTGCGATTGTTATTATATTTCTTAAGTGAAAGATATTCAGGGAAAGTGCTTAATCTTATTTGTCTAGAAAACGCTCCATAATATTTACGACCAATTGTGGAAGTTTAAATATATTTAAATATGAATGAAAGCTATATATTTGGGAAATTTAGGGTGGAAAGTAAGTGAACGGAAATCAATATCGGAACGATAGTTGGCGGAAGAATTAGGCATTTGATAGATATCTCAATAATATTTTTCAGCAGCATTGCTCCATTCTATTAGCAATAACTGCTCTCATTGCTTCTGTGCATTTTGTAGATAAGCACACAGCAAAATATTTCAAAATCCTTTGATTTGTTGTTATGTTAAAGCTTTCATAAAATATAGAAGACATTTAAGGTAATATTTTGGATCTTTTACAATTATTGAAACAGTATACAGTTATGAGGAGAATGAGAATTTAGGATTGTTGTCAACTTGGAAACTTTGTGTAATTTAAATACTTGATAACTGAAATGGCCCACAACAGCCAAAGTGATTATTCAATGCATTTTAAATACTATTTTAGCTTCACATATCATTGAAACTATTAATCCAAAAGAGTTTCAATATTTTTTAGTTAGCATTAAAATTGGTAAAGAAATCTGAACAAATGCAGCAGTTTTAAAACAACAGAATTGTTATTATATTTCTTAAGTGAAAGATATTCATGGAAAGTGCTTAATCTTATTTGTCTAGAAAACGCTCCATAATATTTACGACCAATTGTGGAAGTTTAAATATATTTAAATATGAATGAAAGCTATATATTTGGGAAATTTAGGGTGGAAAGTAAGTGAACGGAAATCAATATCGGAACGATAGTTGGCGGAAGAATTAGGCATTTGATAGATATCTCAATAATATTTTTCAGCAGCATTGCTCCATTCTATTAGCAATAACTGCTCTCATTGCTTCTGTGCATTTTGCAGATAAGCACACAGCAAAATATTTCAAAATCCTTTGATTTGTTGTTATGTTAAAGTTTTCATAAAATATAGAAGACATTTAAGGTAATATTTTGGATCTTTTACAATTATTGAAACAGTATACAGTTATGAGGAGAATGAGAATTTAGGATTGTTGTCAACTTGGAAACTTTGTGTAATTTAAATACTTGATAACTGAAATGGCCCACAACAGCCAAAGTGATTATTCAATGCATTTTAAATATTATTTTAGCTTCACATATCATTGAAACCATTAATCCAAAAGAGTTTCAATATTTTTTAGTTAGCATTAAAATTGGTAAAGAAATCTGAACAAATGCTGCAGTTTTAAATAACAGAATTTTCCTCGGTAATTAACCGTTGAGATGAATTAGCCAACTCAAAAATGGAGTGAACAAGTTTATACGAAAATAATTTCATAACATATTATTTTATCATTTTGCAATTTCAATGATAATGATTACACAATAACGCAATCATAAGAAAAAATACAAAAAAAAAATTCATTGCAAATAATTATTGCGCATATGAAGTTTGACATTAACAAAAGAGAAACAAAAAAGAGCTAGAATTTTCAAACCACATAAATCTTTTACCAGAGAAAGGGAATTCATATTAAAGAAATATAAATAAATCATTATTTTAATGATGCTCTGGTATGGACATTGGTATATTCAAGAATAAAATCTATTCTTTTGTTCGGAAATGTATTGGATATTCAATATCAGATAGAGGATTAGGATATGAAACGACATAGCATTTCTAACTAGGAATATGAGCATTACATAAAAGAATGAAAATATTTTGAGATTATTAAATGTTTACTTTATAGGCATAAAATGTGGTATGCTATTAGTTATAGTTTCAGCTTATTTCTCTATTTATTCACATGATATTACATCAGTCGCTTTATCAGCTACTAGTATGACTGCATGTGTTTGATTGGAGTCATATTATTAAATGCACGTGAAAAAAATTTATCTTATAGCTTGTAGAATACAAACTTAAGTATTATATCGTATTTTTTCACTTTTATGTTAAACGAAGAATATTTTTATGGCTAGCATGAAATACTAAGAATTTTTAAATGAAACTTAAAAAACTAATTTTAAAGATTTTATTTTAATCAAGAAATCAAGAATCAAGAAATTTATAAATTTAGATTTTATTGCTTCATAGTTATCTCGAATGATGGCGCTTACAGAACAAAATTATAAAGCTCCGTTGCTATGAAGTTTTATGAAAAATAATTTCTTGATTTATCTTAGATGACTTATTAAATTTTGAGATCCTAAACTAAATATTCTTCCATCACAATATAACTGATGTAAATGGATATTTTGACATATATGCCTTAAAGAGATACACTTTTTCAGTTTTTGTTTCAACAAGAGTTTTATTTTTCAATGCCACTGAACAACAAAAGCAGAAGGAATTTATGCGATCTTAAAAAAGTCTGATTATAAGAAAAGACACATTTGTTGTTGAACAAAAAAGTTTCGGTTAATGCATGCTAATTAAAACCAAAATACTCGGATCTGATATCCGTGTGTGTCTTAAAGTTTTCCGGTTATAATTTCACTGAAAATATAGGATTAGAATCTCTACATCAGTTCTGCCGGGGAAAAACATGAGAAGGATGGGTGAGAAGGATAAATATATCATCCATGTTCTAAAATAGAAAATCATAAACTAAGAAATTTATAATTTCCCTTTTATTATTATTTTTGCTTCGTTTATTCCCAAAATCTAAAACAGGAGAAAATAATTTCGTTTAAGTTCTGAAATAAGATAATGCTTTGGGATTTGCCATTATTCCAATTATTTATTTCTATCATGATCTCTTCTCTTTGAATTGAAAAAAATGATAACAACAATTAACTAAAAGTGAAATTTTATTAAAGATTTCCTCAAAATAAAACTATAATGTCATTAGAAAAATGAATGTGCAATTAAATTTTTTAAAATATTGAAGTAAAAATAATTATTATGAATGTGTCCTTTTTAAATCGATTAGAAAAATGACACCCAAGAAAGAAATCAATTATGAAATTCGTCTCCGCTAAAATACTTTAATGGTATTTCAAGAACATCTTTAATAATAAGTTTTTAGAAGAGTTTTTACAAGTTAAAAAAATGATAACAACAATTAAACAAATTTTAGAAAGAACAATTTTTTTACCTGCATATATAATAGAGATAAGGGGAATATCAATTTTATTGAAATACAATTTAACTATAAAATTATATTAGTCAACTCAAAAATAGTGGGCAAGCGATTAATTTTAAATCTAAGAACTGAATACCGTTCTAATAATCATTTATTTAAAAGTTAAATTGTATAACAAATAAAAATGGTGATTAACTATTTACTTTTGCAAATTTGTGATATTTAAAGCATAAAAATGAGAAAACTGTTTATCTTTTTAGTTGGTTCATTTGGAATTACAAAGGGCCCCATCATTTTAAAATATACTTTGCTTGTTGCCACAATTGACAATTATGAAGGCACCAAACTCTTCGAGGGTGAGCTGTTGAGAAGAAAATGAGGTAAAAGATCATACAGACAATTTCAGACTTAAGTAGATTACTTGAACATCTCAGAATAGATTGTAACCTAACCCACATAAATGTTTAAAAAGTGACATGTTTTGGAACATATATAGACTTATTTAAAGAAATAGTGGATCGTTGACTGCTAATAACTGATCTGATAAGATTTAAAATATTTTTGAAGTTAATTATACCCAATGAATTGATTATTTATCTACTACTTTACATAAAAATATTCGGCGTATATCTGCTTCATAATTTAATTTAAATGTTAATTTTTGATATTTTCATGAATGGAGCACTTCAAAAAACATTCATTCACAATTTTCAATAAACGTTTTTTAACAAAAACATGAGATAAAAATAAATATAACACAGAGTCAAAATATCCAAGATAATTATCTGATAATAATAATGTATGGTAAGTTAAACTTTTATATATTTTAATTGTTCCGTTACGACGTTATATAATCAGATGCTGGGCAATACTTTGTAATTCATTAACGTATCTTTGATTTAAATAATTACTTAAGTTAAGCTTATGTCTTAAGTCATTTTAACGCTATTAATATTTTATACAAATTTCAGTAAGGAATTCTAGTTAGTAAAACTAATATTCTTATTCATATAAGTTTCATTGTGATGCATCACATTTAGAAAGACACTGCAGACATATCATTATTAAGGATATAGAATAAAATAAATGGGGTATAACGACAATTCGTTCTATTAGCAAGTTGATGATTGTGATTATAATTATAAAAATAGACTAGATATAAGAATTATTAATAGTCAGTCACATTATAAAAAATATTTTTTTCAATATTATTCTGCTAGCTTTTTGCGTTCATATTTATAATTAACAGAATATAAAATATTCATATTTAAATTTTGAAATGTTGGGCTAATAACAGTCGAAGAACTGCATAATTCACTAGTAATTGGTTTTCGACAATAATTCATTTGCCAATAATGGCTCATTTAGCTTATTGAAATTATACCAGTGTATCTCGAATAATGTTTTGATACTTTATACGAAATTTGCACATGAAAGAAAATCATAGATATAATGTTAAAACATAAAATTTAAGCAAATCATACAGGAAAAGAAAATGCAAACAGAAAATATACTGAAAATTTCAAAGTAACTAATTATAGTTATTATTTAAAATTATTAAAATAATAAATATTGATTATAGTTTAGACTGTTTAAAGTTATTCAACAACTTGATTTAGAATTGGTTATAAAGTGCAGAATAAAAGCAAGTATGCAAGTTATTTTAAAGAAATGAAAATAAATAAAAGAAGACAACATCCTTAAGATTCTAGACACATTAAATTCATGGAAAGCATTTTTTTTATTTCAAATATTAATCAAGCTTTAGAAGAAAAAATAGATTAAATTTCGGCTGCATGTCAGTTTATTTCTGGGAAGAGGGAAAATGTATGTATTATTATTATAATTTGAATGAAAAAAAGGAGCCTAAAAGAATGTACTGAGTAATAATCATTATAATTTTAAAGCTAGAATGACGAACCAGAAATTCTTTTGAAAATCCACAAACACTAGAAAATGCTTCCCATTACGATTGTCATGAAATGCACATCTCTAAGAGTTTGAGTATAGTCTTTCCCCCCCCCCAACATTAATTAGGAACTGAATAAGAGAAAATTTACTTCAAGAGCTAGAAAAGGATTTAAACATTTCATACCATGAAAAAAAATCCGGTAATGGCAATGAACAGTATTTCAGCTGCAATTATGACTTTGGAATTCTAATTTCCAGCATTAGCATTTCGAACAAGTAAAATAATAATGAACAGTACGATTTTATTTTGATATACTTCCTTTGTAAGGGAAAAGGACGTTCTTGCAAACGTAAACGAAATAGAAAATTTCGGTCACTAAAACATTTCTGCTTCATTTTCACTGAAACCAGAGCTGTTACATTCATAATTCGCCACCATTACGAATTTCTTTCGAGATCATTACGATTTCTAGAGAAAGAGAAAAGAAATCATCAGCATCACCAGATGGTTGCGTCGACTCGATAGAGAATAATTGCAGTGACGAAGTTCGTGTCTACTTTCTTGCATATGAGCAGTAATCAATTTGGGGACGGCATTTTATTTGTACTGAAAAGGAGTTGAGATAAGACCTCTCATTAAGTAGAAAAACTGTTGCAACTAAACAGATGGTGCTAAATATTGATTTAATCGAAAATTTTATTTCAGTAGTGGTCTTAATGCTTTGAAAGCTTGGATCTTAAAAAAATCAGCAAAAATAGGATAATGTTATTACGAAATATTTCCTTCTATAGTTTTTAATCGGAGACAGAAATAAGTGGTGAAAATGTATTGAAAAAAAAATGTTTTTGTTAAGTATTATGCGTCGAAAAGCATCTTAAAGAGGCGATGTATCTTAAGACTCATTTCTCTCTTCATTTGAAAATTCATAATTTTACTTTTCCAACGATATCAATTTATTTTCAGCGTAATATTTCTTTCATCTAATATTGTTTAAAACGCATTTAGAGCAAACGAATTTGAAAAGTAAGGAGATATATGGAAATATTGCTTAGTTAGGCAATGTTACGAACTTGAATTATCATGGAACTTTTCTTTTATTCCTCTTTTGTTTTAATACATATTTGTTTATTATGTTTTTATTGATTTAAAAGTAGCAATATAATGATGTCTAAAACCCAGATCGGTCGTATGGAGGCAAAAGCAAGTGAAGCTTTTATAAACATATAAAACAGATGCTCGACAACAGCAACGGTTTCAAACTATAAGAAATGAACCAAATTTGCCATTTCTTCCACTGTAACTTTCGAGAAAATTATGAGCAAATGTTTTTAAATATCTTCTCAGTGATAATAATTTATTTTCAGAGTAGTTTTTTCTCCAAATCTTATTTCTGTATGAAAGTATTTAGCGCGTGTGTTTTTTAAAATGTAAAATAAATATGTCCTCATTCGCTGAGCATTAGCAAACTTAGAAATAATCCTTCTGTATTTTTTTATATATTAGAATGCATATTTCTATAAAGTTTATAAAAAATTAAACTGTTGATTTAACGATGTTTAAAATCAGACATAAGACACTGAAATTCATTCGAAATTAATGAAACTAAATATTCCGAAAGTAAATTAAACATTTTTTTTTTACTTTTGAAGAACAATAATATATACGGTGAGTTGATCCTAAATTCTAAAATAAAACTTTAAAGACATATAATTATCGATTTGCTTCAGGGATAATTATTGATTTGGTTTATTTTCGTGTTTTTTGATTTATGATAAATGAAATACCAATTAATTTATTAATTATTTACAAATGTTCTTTTTCTTTTCTTTTATTTCAGCATTTCAAACCAAAATTAACAATGTAACAAATATTTATAAATGGTATAGAAAATTAGATATAAAGGAGTTTAAAAATCACCTGGAACACTAGTATATTATTATATAGAAAAGTAGTTTCCCTTTTTAAAATAGAATACATGAAAGGATTTTAGCTCCAAGAAATATATGTTAGTTTTGTTTAATCAGTGCCATTTCATATATGATTTTCTTCCAATACGAATATTTTTTGATAACATGGCATTTTTTAGAAATTAAATAAGGAATCATGATTACTAAAAACGTTTCCTTATGGTTGTACCGATATGGTACGACTCGATAGAGAACAGCTGTGGTTACAAAGTTCTATCCTAACGTGCTTGCATAGAAGAAGAAATCAATAAGTTTTAAGGAGTTTTACTCCCTCTGAAAAGGAAGTTGGGATCAAGTTTCACCGATTAAACAGAAAAGGTGTTTCAACTAAGCAGATGGTGCTGAAAGTTAAACGCTTTCATCTCAGTAGCATTCACAGTTCTTCCAGCGTTTGGAAATGGTAATAAAATTTGCAACAATGGAAAGTTTGGCTGTAGAATACTCTCCTCTGAACCGTAGTTAAAGGAAAGGAATGTAAAAGAGAAGGCAAAACGCGAATGAAAACTGTATACTTAATGTTATTACATATCGTAAAGTACTTAACTGGGTATATTAACCTAAATAATATTAGTGGAAAAGATACATTGACTTTGAATTTTCACGGCTGTTTGATGTTAGATGCGAAATTTAAATAGTGTCGAGTTATTTTGTTTACTTATTCGTATTCAGTTGCAAAGATGGTCTCGATATCATAAATCCAATCACAGTAAAAGGGTTTATATAATGATTGGAAAACATGTGCCACAAAATAAATAATGATGAAAAAGAGAACATTCTTAGAAGTAATTTTTATAGGGTGCTAAAATGGAGAAAGTAAAATTTTTTAACAGAAGCATTAAAAACTAAAAAATTGGCAACGGCTTTACTAAAAGGTATTACATTTTTAGAGAATGGTCAGGTAATTCCTTTCATAAGAAATACTTTCTAGTCTACTCTCTTTTTGGTATAGTTCCACAACATCATAGCTATCCTATTTCTTTTTTATATTCGTATTTTTGATTAACAATTAGTTTTATTTTCCACTTTTCAGCACACAATTAAAAACAGATATTTTTATAGCAATTACACTTATTTTTAAAAATATTACACAATTAAATTTTATGAAAATTAAATTAAATTTTACGAATTCATCACTGGATGTCACCACTCATGTGGAATAGAAATTTAATTAAAATATGTCAATCAAATGATAATTTAGCTCTACAAAAATTAAGACATTGTATTGTCAGCGGCAACACATAGGGTTATAATTTTTAAAAATCTCTTTTGAAGTTTTTTCTAGGATGTATGAAAAAGAATAAAAAATCAGTTACAAAATTACATCTCTACAAATCAAGTTAGATAAGGGCATAGCAAACGCTTGAAAAGAGGAAAACGTAATGTCGGAACTTTTCTTAAAACATTCGTTTGGGATTCAAAAATTGTGAATATCTTGTTTTTACTAAAATGCTTAGAATGGTGCAATACATCAGTAAAAACACAAAATTTAAATAAAGAAAGAAAATCTTCGAAAAGAGCATTCTATCAATTTTTTGCCTGATGGAAAAGTATTCAATGTACTGTTAAAATCAAACGAACGTAAGATTTATTTTTGTAACCTAGAAAGACAATTAACAAACTGGGATATTTAGAATTCACCATATTTTCAATTGAGTTACTACTGTTTTTAAATTGTAATAAATTGAACTCTATGTTAAAAAAAGGCTACGGATCCTTGAAAGTTTTAAATGCTTTATTTAATAAGCTTTTTATAATAGGATAAAAAATTATTACTGTTTTAAATTACGTGCTGGCTATTGTTTTACTGCATGCATATCTATATGAATAAAAATGAATATTTGTCTGAACGTTTGTCTTTAAGTCTCTTACGCCCTGCCATACAGCTCATCGGATTGTGATTAAACTTTGAGTACTTATTACTTGCATTTGCAGGATGGTTATAGACATAGTAAATTTATGTAATGTATAAACATTATTTTTGGATTTATTTATCGAGTCAATTAACCAAGGATTATTGCCAAATTAACTTGCCAAATAGACACAATTGTTTTTCCACATTACCAGTTGTATGCTGGATGCAACGAGTCGGACAGTCAAGAAATTAATTTTTTTCTGTAGAAGACGAAAAAACAACAAAAAAATAATATTGCCTACTCTATAGCTCATTAATAATAAAATAAAAAAGAATAGAATAAAAATTAGTTACACTTCTCTTTTAAATATCATTCAACTTCAATGAATTTATTCATTTACGATATTATTTCTAGTTAAACAAGACAGTTATTTTAAATTTCAAACGATATTTCCAAAATTATTTCCTCTGCGGCAGCATCGCGCTGGGTACCAGCTAGTAAATAATAAAACTGAAATTAAAATTAAGCTCTATTTTTATAAAATTTTCCAAGTTTAATTCTAATATTATCATTCTGAATGCCCAATATCAAAGGTGAGCAATAATAACCATAAAATTCTTTATGAGATTTGTGGTTTGTAGTGCATAAAACACCTCTACCGGATATACAACCCTAGTTTATAAATTTCTTTGCGTGATTTTAAAACTTTAAAAAATCTGCGTAATGATTGCTTGGTTCGTTTAGATTATGTTTCCCCCCTAAAAGCTGCTTATTATCTTATTTGTAATCCTCTTTGTTTTTCAAATTACCGGTGTAAACAGTAAAGGTCTGTAAACTTATATTGATAGTTTATTTTCATCAAATAACTTTATATCTTGTAATTTTAAACTACTTTATTCGTATTAAATGTATGATAAATTCCAGTAAAGTTGAATTTTACTTTTTTATAATTGTAACTAAACTACCCTCATGCTTTTGATAATATTCAGAAAACAAAATGTTTAAGAATTTTATCTAGGAATTTAGTTATTCTTCAGGCTTTTTAAATGCATATGTGAAAAAGGACAAGTAATCAGCAAGTAATATAATGATGTTAAAAACATTAATCGTGAATAACAAACTTAGATCTCTTCAAAACTATGTTTAAAAATAGAAATATTTTAGGAATTTATATAATAATTAATTAAGAAAATAATTTGAGCAGAATTCAAGATACAAAACAACTTTGATATAATTAAGCACAAAACCATTCGAAAAATACGATTTTTTTTAATATTAAATATAATTATTGAACTCCAAAGCTTCTGAAATCACAAACCTCAAAAAATAAGAAAAAATTAAGGTTTTAATTTGTATTAAAGCGAAGTGTTTTGCAAACCTTTAGCTTTAAAATACACTCATATACTTAAACATAATTTAAACAAATATATATATATATATATATATATATATATATATGCCCAAAACCATTACCCCGATATTTCCATTTATAAACAACATTTTCGTAATTCTCTACCTTTGATTTGATATTGTGAATTTGGAAAACGAATTGAAAAGGAGAGAGGGGAGAGGAACAGAATAAAAACAGTCAGATTCGGCAGAAAAAAATACTCAATGTGATTACAGAACACAAAAGAAGCTGAAGCAGTTTCTTTCCATCTTCCTACATAAGGACTTTTTTTTCGTTCTCCTACAGAAAAATTCTTCGCTTCACGCTCCCTGAGCAGTGAAAGAAAAGTGGTGGGATTTTCAAATGTCCTCCCTAGAGCTCCTTTTTAACTTATTAAAGAACCTTTCCTCCCGAAGGAAAAATAGGTAGTGAATTTGCCACTCTTGTATTTGATGTGATGAATAATTCAGAGCTTGAAAGCTCTTCACATGTATTGTGTTCGAATGTGCAGACGAGAGTGATAAAACACATTTGTGGACAATTTTATATTACATTTGGAATATCACCAACTAAAAAGCTCAGTTTTAAATGTTGGCCGCGAGTATTTGAAGTGGTTGTTAAAAAATATTAAAAAGGTTTAAAAAAAGGTCTATTTGTTTAGAACTATATCAATTATTTCACTAACGAAACTAAACTTTTCAATTCTGATTTCAGCAAATTTTATCACCAAAAAAGCATAATTTTTAAACACTTTAGTTTTTCAAATTTTTATCTTTTTCCATATTTCTTGTTTTTAGCCGTTTTTTGTAATTTGTGTACTGATAGGTTCTGAAGTGTATAAATAGCGTTTAATAGGACTAGATCCTCTAGTCTACTTATTTAACTTCCAGCTGTCAAAAAAACCCAGCTTCTAAAACAAAAAGGAACGCGATGATTTAGATTAATTAACTTTTAACTCCTGACAAAACATTAGGCAAAAGACTTTTGACAGAACTTGTATTTTTGAAAATTTCTTTGCTTCTTGAATTTAAGTAGAGGCTGTATTTCCATGTGTTAAAGTTGATAACTGGCTTCTGAGGTATGATTCCGCCGCATAACATAGGAGCCACAACAAAATAGAAATTGATGATTCATAAATGTTCGGTAAAGTATTGAATATTTCTGACTTGAAATATATAAAGAAAATAAAATAGGATTCGATTAATGGAAGTAGTTCTTTCATTATCGGGCACATGAATCAATACCTCGTCGAAACAGTTTGGAGCATTAAACAAACTTTCTGAGAGAAATGGTTTAATTTAGAGTAATTATATTATTTTCCGTTTTTGAAAGTAAGTAAGAACCTAGAAACTTCAAGCCAAAGGCAGATGACGAACTTGTTGGACCATATGAAATTTTGCAGATTTGGAACGAATATCGTCTAAGGCCGCATATAAATAGAGTGTTGGTGGGTGTAAAAGGCGGTAATGCCCTAGAAATATTGCTGTAGTGTTTGAATAAGAGTAAATGATCTAAGATCTAGCTATACCTCGAAATTTTGAGTTCTTCTTTCAAAAAACCTTTCAATTTTAGATTTAAAACAATAAATTAAAATTAAAAAATTTATGTGTTTTAAAAGTTTTAAAGCAATTTTTAATAATATCGAGGATTTAACTTATTAAAATAATGTTGCCTTTCACTGTTCTAAAAACATTAACAAATTAGCTTTTATTTGGAAAAGACTAATAATATGTTAACCATTTCTATTTTAAATGAAATAGTGGCTTTCTTTTTTATTCACTTAACAATCCTATTTACCAATTCAGAAGACATTACTTTTGTTACAAAATAGCTTTAGATTTTTTTGTTTTACTTTATATCGGGTGTCCCAAAAAATTTAGCAATTTTTTGTTTTTTGAAATGTTACATCTTGATAAATACTTCACATGTTTTAGTATTAGATATCTGTGGTGGCTGATGGTAAAATTCTTAAATAAATTAATTTTTATATGCTTTTTTCTAATGTAGAATTTTCATCATGTAATTTTTTTTAAAATTTCATCCGTGTACATGCAACATTTCTCCTTTTTGTGAAGATATGTTCATTTTAAAATTTAGAGAGACTAATTACAAATTTAGATGATGATATTTACTTCATAAACACGAATTTATTCAATACAGAAAATCTGTCATATGTAAGCATTCGTCTAATAGAACATCACCATTCATCATAACTTCAAAGAAATTTGCTTATCACGTTGAGTTGCAGACAATGGCAACTTCGAGAAGAATAAAGAAGAAAATCTTGAAAAAAAAACCGGATGCTGTAGAATGCAATGCAAGAAAATAAAATTCTTCACTCTGTTTTGAGTATTTTTAAAAGAACGCCATTTATAATTAATAAGGTGAGCTTGGATACCCTGACGAGCTATAATATAAGTAGTCATAACAGCAGTATAGTTATAGAATGATTGTAAATGTCGATTCCCGATCTCTCGAAAAGACAGTGTGTTAATAGAATAGTTCAGGAATTACTTTACCAGAGAGAAATGGGATGTGGTAAAGTATTACGCATCTAATGTAGAAATTGATATTTGACTTATTTTTCAAGTTTCAATCATGTTAGCGTATGAACAGTTAGCTCGGAGTTCAACGTTTTAAAATGAACTGTGTAGAGAATATTTGATAGTTTGAAGGGAAAATTTGAATAGTTATTTTAGAGTTTGCATTCATTAATTTTTCGAAGAGTCCAAGAAGTGATATAAGAATTATGCTGGCAATCAAACATTCAACATCTGTAATTTAACATTTGGGTTCTACCTTAGATAAAGTTAAATTTTTTTTCCCCGAGGATTGCAATTTCTACTGACGAGTGTTGATTTTATTTTGCTGGAAAACGTTAACTTTCAAAACTGTCACTTTTATATCAGTGAAAATCCATTGTACAAGAGACTCTTCATCAGTAAAGATTTTCTTTAAATGCATTATGTATTTTAATTTTTAAAAACTCCTTAATTTGACTCATTTTGCATAATTCTATGCTCAGCGGTAACCGGCATATTTAGCGGGTCTTAATTTGCAGTATGTCTGAATTGTGAAATGAATTGCCTTTGCAGTGCACGCTCTGTATGTCTTTGCAAACTAATTCAAAAAGCCTGTCTGTTTAAAAACCGATGAGCTTGGTCACATATACACATGTATTATCGAACTAGCCGCCTTTGGTGACCAGTTGGTTCGCCATGAGTAATGCGTTCTAAAATTTTCAATTAAATTACATATTCATTAGCCAAAATTTAAGAAATAGTTAAACTTAAAAGATTCAGTTGTTAGCAGTTAAAGAGTCGGTAACTTAATTCGGAAAAAATTTTTGAGTTTAATGCTCTAATAATTTATCGGTTATGCTTCCAAAATATTAAAAATGTTTTTTTCAGTGATGTTTCCAAAATATTAAATATGTTTTTTTAAAGAAAGCGAAAAAGGGAAAAAAATTATTGAATAAATGATTTAGATGTTGCAAACGATTATAGAAACCTTGGCTTTGCATTTATTTTTTAGAAACTATCACATTTTATAATGAAAAAAAATTATTGAATTAATGATGCAGATTTTGCCAACGATTATAGAAATATGCCATTAAGTCGGGATTTCAATGCATATCCTGTCTAAATTCAATTAGGTTAACCGTAAATAAAGAAGATTTGTTGAATTAATTATTTAGATATTGTAAACGATTATAGAAACCTTTGCTTTGTACTTATTTTTTTAGAAAATATCACATTTTATTTATTTTTTATTTTATCCAGTCACGTGCTAAAAGTTGCATATCTTTAGATTTAATTTGCGATGATAGCTGTTTTTTTTATTTGTACTACCGGCATTGTTTTTTTTTTATTTCATCCAGTCACGTGCTAAAAAAAACACGGTTAAAATATTTCTTTAAAAATTCGTTAAAAATAGAAGCTTGAGTTATACATTAAAACACTAATACCATTAGAAATCTAATTTTTTAATCTTTAAATTGATATAAAAATCATGTTTGTGCAATAATATTTTCGAAAGTTATAGCGGAAAAACGTCGAAATTTCTTAGAACAATGATCTAATATATAAAAAATATTTTTAAGCCTATTTACCTCATTTGTTAACTAAGGATTAAGGATTTTTTTGTTCGTATTTTATGGGCTCATCCGATTGCAATAAAACTTCGACTACATATTACTTGCACTTAAGCGAAGGTTATAGGAATAATACAATTATCTGTTGTACAAAAATTATTTTCAGATATATTTCCAGCATCTATTAACCACCAAATAACTTACCATCGAGAAACAACAGATTCAGTAAGGATGATACATTCCAGCTAGATGTTAACATTTCGTAGCTATTGTACGTAAATGCTATTTAAGTCGTTCTTTGATGAATTAGTTTTATTAGAGAGTATGCGAGAAAGTTTCAGGGGAACCAATTCTATAGATCTGAAATTTTAACTAAACATTTAATAAAATTCTAGCGTTTATTTTGCCGTATTTTCTGGAAATATTAGACTACAGCAAAGTTTGCAATATTTTAACTTAACAAAATTATTAATTCAACTATATTAACGATTTTATTGCAGAAATATGTTTTCTATGTTTAATCAATTTTAAAAGCAAATATTTTAATCACATTTTTTTACATTAATCTTGAGAATTCTGACTGAATATTAAATGAATCTTGAAAGATACAAAAAATAATTTCTTCTCTTACAATTCTCAAAGGACACTAAGCATTAAAACTCCAAAATATACATAAATCTATTATATACAAAAGAATTTTCGTTCGTTCGTAACTTATACGCTGTCGTACAATTCAACCGATTTCTATGCAATTGGTCAACTGATTACTTGAACCTGGGCGAAGGTTATAGACATAGTATAATTATTAAATCTATTACATATAAATGAATTTTCGATTGTTCGTATCTTATGCGCTACCGTACTGTTCAACCGATTGTGATGAAACTTAATAAAATCTATTGACAGCATTTCCGAGAAGGTTATATTTTAAAATTGATGGTTAAAAGAACTATAAAAATAAAAGGCATATACCATTCGGAATTAATCACACATATATCAAACAAAAATTATTATGATTAATGTCAGTCAATATCTTCCACACAGGAATGTTTTCACTCAACGTGCTCACTAATTGTCTGCAGCAAGCCTCACTTATTATTCTGAGTTTATCTCCTACTTACAAAATCGATGCCGATTATGGTGAGTTATATATAATAGAAATTTTCAAATTTCAAACTGCAATTTTGCTACTTATTAAGTGAATCTACAAACGGTATTTCGATTATACAAATGTATATCATTTTGATTGCTTCAACAAAAAATATGTTCCCAAAAGTTTGTCACAAAATAGATTGAATAACGCAACATCTAGAAATAAGTCAATTCGATTTTCTCAAACAAACGAGGAACGAAAAGAGAGCAATGAAACATATCGTTTACAAATTGCAAATTCACGTATTTTAGAGCCTCAAGATCAACATGAGGCAAGATGTGAATGACTGCGTATACATGCTACCTGATTCCGAGAATCAATATTGTAAAAGAAGCTTGACAACTATCCTTATAGGAATGGTGATTGTTGAAAACGTGCTCACACCAGGCATTCCCAATATTTCCACCAATATCTCTTTTGATTTCAAGCGACTTCAGTTCCTCATTCGATTTGCATTCTCAATGATCATCAGCACTTCAAGTGTGCAGACCGTACCCAAGAAACTATCATGTTTTTCACATAACCAGTTGTATGCTGGATGCTTACGAGTCGGGCATTCAAGGAATTGATTTATTTCTGACGGAAAAAATTGCCTTTCTGAAAAAGTGCTGAATAAGAAAGTTAAAAAATAGAATAAATATTATTTACTCATGTCCTTTATATGTCATTCAATTTCAATGAATGTATTCATTTCCGATACGAAAATAAATATTATTATTTCTATCATTCCTAATTACACAAGACAATTATTTAAAATTTCAAACAATATTTTCAAAATTATTTCTTTTGTGGCAGCAACGTGCCAGGTACCAGCTAGTATTCAATATAATGAAATGCAACTTTATATTCAATTAATATAAAAGTAAAATACAAAGATGCATACAAAATAATTATTTTAAATGTAAGCAAGACAATTCTTGATTAAAAACTAAATGTCGCTTCTCTTACTGCAGGTATAGAGGTGATTATTTAGCGACACCTATTAACAAAGTAATTACAACTTCATCCTCTTAAAAAAATAAATTGCTTCTTTTATATAAAAATTAAGTAAATAGGAGCATTATGATACAATGCCAGAATATTTAATGAGATGTTATAGTCCAAGCATCCAAACAATGTAAATATTTCCTCATTGAATAATCTTTTGAGTAAAAACTGAAATATGACTCATCGCATATTTTGTTGGTGAATAAAATTTGCACTACATTACCATTTATAAATAAATCATAATGACCCCATTTATCCTAAACAAGGGAAATGCGTAGAACAAAAACTCGGAAAAAAGTTTTTACAGCAAAAAAAAGGAGTAGTTTACATAGAAAGGCCGTAGGGAACTTGAAGAAAAATAAAAGAGAAACTAGCATTTCTTTTCTCTTTTTAGTTTTTTTTAACGACAGTAGCAATTTTAAACTTATTCTGCAAGCGATTTCGTTTGGTTGTACTGGAGAGGTTTATCTTACATCCAGGGAGTTCTTTAAAACTTTGGTACTCTTTTAAGCTCCGTGTTATATTTTCTCTATATTCTGTTTGCAGTGGTTTGTTATTTCAGGTGAAATAGGTCGATACGGAAAGACAGAAAAGAATAAAACGGAGAAACTAGGAGTTTTTATAAAATATTTCGAAGGTAGCCTTCAAACGTTTCACAAAAAAGGTTTTTTAGTTGCTTGTTTATTTCAAAAAAAGGAGAAGCCCTTGAAAATATAATTGAAACATACAGGAAGCCTTACACAAAGCATCAATAGAAAACGGGCTTGCCATTTCAAAAAGGAGACTCCAAACAATTGGATTTTTTTGGTATGTAGGGTTTATTTGATCAAATCCCGTTTGTTTGAATGTTTATGTGAATTTTATGAGCATAGTTTCAATATTGCACTCAAATTCACAAAAAAATTCTGTCATAGATTTAAAAACAACAATAGAAGAATTTATAACAGTACATGATCAGAATGGATTTGATTCATGTGACATCACATTTTCATTACATATAAGTTAATTTTCTAACTTATAAATTCATGTTTTCTTACCTCTTGCTGGGCCAACTTCTACCTTAAAGCTGTTCTCAAAACGTTCTCCAAATCTCAATTGAAGCGATTTATTAGATGTGATTCCTTAAAATATTACCTCACCTTGCTCTAAATCATTTGATCCATTTGAATGATATCCATTATGGATACTGTAGTTTGTTAAAAAACATCTATCACCGATTCAGCCATACAGATTTTTTAAAAGAAAGTCCCTGTTATACCATTGTTGACCTCAAGTGAGCTGAAAGCAGCATACAAAAGCGTTCTACCTTTAATGCATTTAATATCATATGTGATGAAGAGAACATAAAAATCTATTTATGAAGGATCAATTAGAAAGTTGGGAACGAGTTTGCCTTCCAATTTGAATAAGGAAAGTTGTCTTGTACTTCGATTTAAAGAACTTTTATAAGATAGAGAAAATATCTACAGTTTTTAATGCATAATTAATGTTCTACTGGGTTAATTAAACAATGACCTGTTTTCTTAAAAATTGTTTAATTAACCAGCCTCTCTTATAGAAATATTTCCTCTTTCCCCAGAAACAATGGTATAACTGTGGTATGCATATCGTTTTCCGCTAATTATAACGAATTTATTTCATGAAAGTATATTTGAAGTAATAAGAAACCATTTTGTTATCTCAAAATGCAATTTATTGTCTGATCCTGTACTATTGATTGACTCTTTTCTATTATTTGACATTTTTTCTATTTCCGGAAAGGCAGAATACAAGGCGTCATAAATATTTGCTATTTTCTGTTTGGAAAAGTTTAGGGTAATTTGGTCTACACTTTTATTGGAAAATATAACTGAAACAATGTATATTGAAAAATAAACTTTCATAGAAATAGAGATGACAGAATTAGGGCATATAAAAAGAAATAGAGTATTTTTTATAACCAAATATTTTAAATTTATTTTATAATATAATTTAGAAAACAGGATTTAAAAAAAGGGATTAGATTTCCAAACAATTTAAATCATTGAAATTAAAACTGGCATTAATATCAGTTTAAAAGGCAACTTCATTTTTATCTTATTTTCCAACACACTTTTAAAATATTAATTCAATTTTTTTTGACAAAATTAAATAATACGTCATAAATTAATATATAATTTTTACATAGTAATATATGGCATACATAATTTATATATCAGTGCAATCATTATACTTTTTTACATATTATAGATGTCAAAGCAATTCAGTAATAGACGAGTTGATATTTTAAATCGCCATTTAATACTGTAATAAAAGCCTCTGTTGAATAAAAATGTTATGAAAACAATACTTCTGAAAGACATTTCGAAAATAATACGTTTTTTTAACTCTCACCTAGGAGTTTTTTACTATTATCTTAAGTATTACATTTTAAAAAAATAAACTTTTATAATCTTTGAGTTTTGAATATAAGACATTGAATATTTTATAAAATATATTTGAATTTTTTTATCATAATGGAAAGAGATTTTTTTTGGAAATTAAATTTTTAAAGAAGTTTTCACATTTTGTTTCCAAAAACTTATGCATACTTGTTGTTACTTAGATCAATAAAAAAAAAAAGATATAAATATTCTTTCCAAAAATATCTTTCTATTGAGACTCATTTTTACTAATCTTATTAAATTTTTGTCAAACCAAGAAACCACAATATGTCAAATGTTATATTTCTCATGCATCAAAGCAGTAAGATTAATGTAACAGCACCTTCTTAAAACTTCATGTAATACTGACATACAATAAAAAATTCAATAAAATCAGGGAAAAAGTTTACTCGTGGGGGGGGGGGGGGGGAATACATTTCACATTTACATTCCTTCAGTCATCAGCCTGGATATTTTACTGAAGTTCATCATAAATATTTTTTAGTATAAATTAAATAAGTCTTGTTAAATTTTGCATGCTGAATTTCTGATTTTAAAATGTTATTTTAAGTTCTCTTTAGTATTGTTGAGACAAGATCTTATAAGAAATTAAATGAATTTTAGAACGAAGCTTCCATATCAAGTGTCCACAACTTTAATCGTGAATATATCACAGTTAAATTTTTAGTAAATTCTTTTTCGATCATTCAAATGAAATTTGAGACAAATATCTATATAAAAAAATCCTTATTTTTCATCACATTTTTATTAAACTTATAAAATCTTATTAAAACAATCGTTTGTCAATGATGGATAATAGGCCATATATTACTTCTTAATTCCTGACTCAGAAAATAGCCGAGATGGTTTTAAAACTTCATTTTAGATTGAAATAACAAAATAATAAAGGGCGTTTGAGAAAAGATTTCAAACGATCAGCTAAAGCATCATTTTTTGGCCAATCATCATCTTCCCTTGAAAAATTATTGCCACTTTCATCAGTGGCCGATAAAATTGTATTAATTTTTTCAACAATGATTTCTAGTTTACTTTTACTTATAATGAAGAAATAATAACCCTTTAAATACAAATATAATTCTGATAATAATAGTTTAAAAAAAAAGCCCGATTCATAGTACTTAAAAATAAAGTGAAGAAATTCGTAACTGAAGAGAATTTTCAGAATGGCATTCGTGCAAGAAACTCTGAAACTTATTAACTTATCTCACTCTATAAATAAAGAAAAAAAAACAGCCTCCAAATCTTTTTTTTTTTTGCTTTTTTGATGCTATTTGAAAGCCGTAGTTTGTTTTTGTTGTTTGAGTTAAATATTCCAACGGTTCTTTAATAACGAAATAAGACGTTGCGAATATCAAACGACTCCCCATCTCCCACCCACAGTAACAAGAGTCACTGCCCATTTTGTGAGAAAATTGCGATATGAATAATAGGTCGCAGTGTCAATATAATAGTTTGTCTTTGTGTCATTACAATTGTTTTAATACTGAAAAGAGCTTTTGATGCTTATTCAAAAAATTAACATGTATGTGTCCTTATATATAATTCATCATTAATAGAGAAACTATGAATGATATATGTGGAAAATTTCTTGTATGAATAACTGTACAAATATTTCCTATTTCGAGTTAACAACATGTGGAAATAGAAGTTAAAGCCGCTTCAAAACACAAAATAGGTGCAAACAACCTATTGAATGAATCCCTGCCCGACACCACTACCTTAAGGCACAGGGGAATCAGCTGCAAAAAGGCCTCGACTGACCTCCTGGAATTTGTAACACAGTAGCCGCTGCTTTTAATACCCATCTCTCCTAAAACGGAACTCTATATATATATAGATAGATAGATATAGATATCTCTCTCTCTCTCCAGATATATATAGATATAGATATATATAGATATAGATATATATACACAATCAATTGGTCAACTTCTCATCCCCATTTCTGAGTTGGAACAGTAATTTGATAATTAGTAAGCCAAAGCAGTGAAATCATGTAATAATTTTGAATAAGAACATCGATGATAAATCAAATACAACCAATGGAATTACTTGTCAAAATCTTGATTTTTTTCTCAGTTTTGAAATTTGCCAATACCATATAAAATAAAAGCAATATAAAGCAAAAGCAAAGATAGTTAAAAAAATAAGAATTAAACTTGTTCACAGTGCTTATGTTTTAATGGAATTTTCAATGTTATTTTTCATTGGTATTTCTTTTTCTTGTTATTGAAATTATAAATAATATTATTTAATTTATTGGTAGTTAGTTTATTATGTATTTATTTTTTACTAATTGATTTATAGTTATCAGGGTACATATGAATAGCTGTAAAAAATTGATTTAATAAAATAAGAACATTGAGTTTTAAGTTTCTCACAAATCAATGTTTAACACTTAATTATCTAATATCCATTTATAAAACTGGTTAACTTTAATTTTCAACCACAAAACTGTTGACTTGGTAATAAATCTTTAACGCTAAAACCTACCTGCAAATGGGCTTTCAGTGCGGCTTTGAAGAAAACTTTCTAACTATATTATCGTGTAAACTTTCTGCATCAAAATGCAAGCTTTCAGTTTTAGTGCTGTAAGGCTAAAAACTTTTTCGTTACCAAAAGTTGCTGGAAGTTTTTACCTCTCAGCAAATTTTTTTTCACTGTCACCACTTTCTCGCTAATCAGTCTTTCCAGTTACTTCAAGTGCCTCTTTTTTATTTCTTCTGATTCATAGGATAAGCCCACTTGAAAGGGATTGCCGATCAAACTTATCGAGGATAATGAAGGCTCAAATAAAGGAAGCTTAACTTTCCTGGTACTTATTATTCACTTTGGTTACAATCGAGGCTTTAGAGATATCCTCCCAGAATACAAATAGTTAGGAATAGAGAAAAGGAGGTTCCTTTAGATGTGAAAAGATGTGGAATGTGTGCTTAAATGGATAACTTTCTTACGTAACTCTTTAACACTTCATTCATGCTGCCTTATTGTAATACTTTTACACTGGCTTCACATGGAGAATAAGAGACGGATTTTGTCGTATAAAGCGTTTTAGCAAACTTAGAATAATTGAGTTAAATTTTAAGAAATGTGTTGAAATAAATCTTGTTTTCTGACTAATTTAAGAAGATAAGTAACTGTCCAATCAATCATAAAGTAAAATCTTAACTTTGGGTCAACTTTTAGTTCTTTTTATATTTCCTCAAACTTATCTCGTGATTATGTGAAAGGAATGCGACTTAATTAACTGTTTTCCTGTGCTTTCAGCCTTTCATCGATTCACACTCGGAAATTGACCATATTATATATTAGTTACGCATTGACAATTATTTTACAAGTAAAAAATGAAAAAGATAAAATGCAAAGGTTGAACCTCAAAACATTGTAGAAATGGTTAATTTTCTGTGTATTTTAGACTCAGAGTAAGTGTTGTAAAATAAGTTTTTTCCGAATTATTATGGATTCTAAAGATTGTAGGTTCTAGCTTCAGTTTCTCCTTCAATTTCTTTCAACAATGTCTAAAATATTAGTGCATCCGAATTTATTTTCAAACGTTAGATACATATTATACTTTATGTTACAAAGAATTCTCTCTATTTTTCAATTCCCGTTATTATTCACACTCTCCTTATATATATTTATATAACTTGTTCAAATTTTCAATCGTTAGTAAAAAACTTGTTATTCATCCACTCAAGTTCAAATATACTTTTTTAAACTTGTAGCGGATGACACTTGGTGTTAATTTTCCAGTAATTTATATTTGGTCACCAAATCCGTCTCAAAATCGCCAAATGTACGCTAAGTTTCGCCAAAATCGCCAAGCTTTGAGATTACTGATGTGACAATAATATAAGAAAGTACAAATAATATAAGAAAGTAAGGAGAAAAACAATTAAAAAAATATTACTTGTTTAATTTAACCCCTGCCAGTTTCATTTACCATAAATTATTTCATATTTAAGCATGCGACAAATCAATAATTAATATAAAGCAAACTCATTAGAATTTCATATGTTCTTGCCGTTTTTATAAGAATTGAAATATCAATAAATATACTAAATCAGATATGCCATCAAATTAGAAGTTTAAATAAAGCTTTGAGTCAGGGGTAGAAAATGGAAATCTAGCTAAATTGCAAGAAATAATTTTCCGTTTTCAAGTCACTGGAAGACTAGAATTTCGGCTGATTGTGGTAACCCACGAAGTTGCTGATTGTTGGCTTCCCTAAAAAGTATTATCTTACTATCTTGCACACTATCTTACTATCTGATAATATAAGTGTTTGAGGGTATAAAAATATAAAAAATCTTGACTTAATTTCAATGGAAATATAGCTATTATGACTTCAAATAGAAATGAAATAGCAATAATTGATTAGTATAAGTGAGGGCATGTCCTTATGTGGAGGTAAAGATTTTGTACTAACCATAAGAACAAAGTTAAGAATGAGAAGAGAATCTTAAATTGTAAATAACCGTCCAGTCTGAGATAATAACTCAAATTCAAATCTGGAATCTGAAACATCGTAGCATGAAAATATTTTAAGTTTGATTCATTATTTTCTTTTTTCTCAACATTGGCACAAGCCTCTGTAACGATTTTTGAATCACATTTGCAGATATAAAGCCGGCCAACGATATTATCAGACGAAAGGGTTAAATATTTTTTAATGTGAATACTGAAATTTTTGTTTCAAAAATTAAATTATTTTGAATTTTATGAAATTTTTAAAAATTACCTGTATTTACAGCCAACTTTATTTTAGAAAAAAAAAATGTCACGTTATCTTAATGTTATCATCTCAGGTTTAGAGTCAGATAAATATTAATTCAAGTCTGTGTTTCTCTAAATTTCAAAAGGACATATTGATTTGCATCAAAATAATTTAGGCAATAGCTCAGCTGTCATTAAAGTGTCGCCCTTTCGCTTGAACCGTGTTCAAAATTGCTTTGCATCACTTCAAACACTTGAAATAGCTTCATCTAACATATGGCCACAATTTCAGAATTCTATTTGAATTTTCGAATGAATTTCGGTATCTGGTAAGTTACGAAGTGATATACTCTCTTATAAGCTGGAATCTCCAGCTTTAGATAGAGAATTTAACGAAACAGCACAATGAAATGTCATAGATATCATCAAATTTGTCCTATGTCATAGTCATGCAAGATTACATTACCGTTCGATGATCTAGAAACGAGAATTTCATTATTTACTTCGAAGTGGCATCATGTTTCGTCGTTTTCTGCTAGTAAGCAAACCCTTTTTGGGTATATTTTAATATAAATTCTCTAAACGATATTTTCTGCATATCTTGCGAATAGTGGTACCGAGATGAGAATATTTGATTTTTTCCCTTGTATCACTACTCTATATCATAACAGAAAATTTGGCGCTACTATAAAACTAATTTTGTTTTAGAGACTAGCAACTGAGACTTACGTTTATATTTCAACTGTTGTTTTTGAACAGCTTTTATGTTTAAGCTGATTGATTTATGGATGAGCGAATAAAGCTAGGCACATATAAAAACAAATTATGGGATCTCAGAATTCATATTTTATTTGCGGTTCTTATGCCGAAATGTAGCAAAGTTCAATGCACTGATATCTATAGTTTTTATTATTTTATTGTAGTTAATTATTTATGATTCTGGGATTAATTTCGATTTTAGTGTTTATGAACAAACATTGGGGGTGGAGATCTTACTGCAAGGAATCAAAAGGAAGGGATCAAGGAAGCAAAATGTTATGTCATTAGATGTTAATGTATATTTGCCTCTAAATTTTGTTGCAAATTTTTTTTTAATTTCATAAGCACTCGTCCAATGTGCATGCCTTTCGTTAGTTATATTATTCATTAGTTAGTTTGGGGCAACAGTGCTTAAGATATTGTTAACATGATAACATCTCGTCTAGGAGGGTACATTGTTTAGTTATTGTTTTGCATTCCTTTGTCACTTCTCAATTCTATATATTTATTTTTTTCATTAGTAATTTCTTCTTGGATCTTTCTGATGTTTTCACGTCTCCTAGTGATCTTTTCAACACTGAAAAGTTAAATACATCATTACACATTATAAATTCTGTTTCTAAACTTTTTTCATTCATTCAATGTTTAGATAACGTGAACATTCTCTCAAAAAGTAATACTTTATTTTTTTACATGTATAACGCGACACTAGTCGACAAATGTTTCTAGGAGGATCTAAAGGAAGAAAGAATATACAGAAATACAATAATTTATTGTTTGTAATTTATTAAATTATACAGACACCTCTCTATTATTAAACTTTCTAATTTTTGGCCAGTTTTACATTTGATCCAAAACGTTATAAGTTTTTTTAAGTACTTCCAATAGATTCAAATCGATCTGCCACAAAAAGTTAATAGAATGTGGCGTATGTAATAAATATAATCATCCACAAATTTAAATTAATTTGTTTCTAATTAATAAAGATTTAAATCTGAAAATAAGAAAATCATTAGCCATCCAAACATTACTTAGATTTGTATTTGCATCGATAGCACAGAATCAGAAAATACATGCTATGAATAACGCAGATAATAAAGCCCAATGAATCGCATTTCAAAAGATTACCACCATTTCTAAAATTTTAGACAAACATTTATGATTAATGTAATTTTTCTACTGAAACGCTTCGTTTGAGGGTGCTTTCGTGCTAATAATATCCTACATCTTGTGATTCCTTAGAGACGATTTCTCAAACACGATGCGTATTCCTTGTATATCTAAGCTTTTCTACAAGAATAACAATGGAAAAAATTAATCCCAGTCTTGATTGTAATGTTTATGAATAGAATCACTTAAAAGTTTTCCCTGAAGGCGGAAAATGCTTGGAATGAAGAATGTGACATTTGCAAGAAGTGAAAAGCCAAAACCGTAAGCCAAAATGTAAAATAATGCTTAAGAATGTATTATAACTTTTGTTACATCTCGAATTAGTGAAGCTGGAAAATGAGAGTGTGGAAGAGCATTCGACAATCAGAAATACATTCGAGGACTTTTCGAGGATTAGAAATTTAATTATGGTAACTACTTATTCAGCAGATAAATCTTCTTCCGTGAAATCCCCTTTCTGAAATTGAGCTTAGGAGACAATTGAGTGCGCATCAAAATCTCTTTGTGGAATTGGAGTGCAAGTCAATTCCATTGGACTTTGCTTAAATAAAGAAGCTATGATTTGGGAAACAATTGATTTGGTTTTTTAAAGAGGAGAAGTTCAAAATAAGAAGGATTTCTGAATCGAAATTGAATATGCAATCCCTGGCTTATAAATGATAAAACGTTTTTAATATTTGGTTGAACGTGCCTTGTAGCTCTAATTAAAAGACATTCAACGTTTGTGCTTAATGACATATTCGATAAATTATTCAGCTTTGCAAAGTTGTTGCGTTTCCTAACCAGTGACTAGTCTCGTGTAGACATAACCTGACAATTCTAATTGGGAATTCGTTCGAAATATTGTTTAAAATTAATTATTCCATTAAAATAGAAGTTGAATGATAAATTAACTGATTATTTCGCAAATTAAGTTTAGTATACTTAGAATGAATGGAAATGACATGAACACGGATGTATATGCAAATTAAACTGATAAATAAGATAAACATCTATGTGTAAATTTTTCACTGATAAAGGATATTCATAATCTCATTAATAATACTAATAAAGAAATGAATAGCATACATGGGATGTTCGCTTATGAATGCTCTCATGACCAACGCGCTTTCTCAAAATGTCTAATATATTGTTTGGAAGTTAAGATTGTTCAATTTAGAATATTATAATGAATTCAAAATTTTTATGCATATTTCTGTCTCGATTTAGATTTATAGCACAGAATCATGTGCAAAATGGAAATCTAAAATGTTTTTCGCAATAACCATTAAATTAATATCTTGTTTTCACTATTACTTGAATCTATGAATTGGGATAAGGTTGAAAAATTTATTGAACATCATCTTAAAGTTAATTATCCAAGTAAGAACTGAATTTTTTATTTTTAAGTCTATTGACATTAATTTAGTTATTTAATCATTCTCTTAGAAGAATTTATATTTATATTACTTTATTTTATTTTTATTAAAGTTTCATTATTTTTAAATATTTTAATTACTTCTTTTAACGGCTATGTGAAAAAAAAATTAATTATGAAATACAAAAATGAACTTAAATATGGACAAGAATGGCCAATATTTTTCATGCCGTTTGCTAAAAAAATGCTTGATTAATTAACCAACTATTTTTAACAAAACTTCTGATCCAACGTATATATTTTTAGCCAGTTACAAATATTTCGATAGCATATATACTTTTTAAGCAGGGTTTCTAGTGAAACCTTAATAATCTTTAGGTACCCAATATATCCCACTTTTTTATATCCTCCAAGTTTTGATTTGGCAGAAAAAAACATCAAAATATTTCATTTCATTAAAAACTTTTAGTAAATAATAATGGTATTTAGGCAGCTTAAATTTTATTACATTAATCCTGGTTGACCATAATTATTTTAAAAAAATTAGTTAGAAATTCCCATTTCTTTGGAAATCGGGAAAGTTTCTTCTGATATTCATACTTAAAGCTTTAATTTTTTTTCATGCTTAATGCTTCTGCTAATAGAAGCATCAACATTTTAAAAGCTTTGCAGGATGTCTGCTGAAAAGTTAGGGAAGATATGAACTAATACATCCTTTGTCATCTAGAAAAATAAGCCACATATGATTTCCCGTTTCTGCTTACAAAATATTTTCAGTTTTTAATTTTTTTTGTTCAAAATTAATATTGACCAGTATTACATTTTTGATAAGTATATCTGATAAAATATTGGGAAATCAGCATTTGCAACGAAATGAAAATACCTGTAATGCACCTCAATAATCGTAGAAAAGTGTGGAAGGGGGTGTATAATAACAAATTCGTACATTATAAAGTGTTGCAAAATTTTGATATGGATATGTATTACAGTTTTTAAAATTTGAAAACGGATCATAACCAAAGTGTCATTGTCAGGCAGTTGTAAATCACAATATTTGGTCAGATATTTGTAGAATTGGATATTTGTGTATTCGAATATTTGTAGAATTCAGGTGATCTTAATGTGATTGCATGCATCATAACTCATTTGATTAAACCGTTTAAACTGCAGTTTTATAATGTTTTCCAATGCAACTGATAACTAGGTTCAGAAAGTACTGTGAGATTTTGAAGCTAATTGATGATCCAATTATGAACTTTGGGTATTAGCCCTTAAAAATAAAAACAACCATTGAATAAATAATTGGTGTACAAATAACGACCTCTCAAAGAAAATCTATTGTTTATTCCAAAGACATCTCCTTTACAAATCTGCAAAAATCTGTAACATATATGTTTTTGTAATTTTATTCAAATTTTTCAATGGCTTTTAATATTTATTTTAATTATATCATGTGTTTCGCATACGTTTTCATTTCATCTAATGCTTGTTATTGTACATAGATTCTGTTATATTTTTCTTTCTTTTTCTCTAATCACAATAAAGAATAAATTTTGTTTATTCACTGCCACAGTTCTTGCAAAATTCGTTTATATTTTGCAAAGTTTCATTGTTTTTTATAAATATTTATTATGTATTGTATTATTATATTTTGTTGTTCTTATTTCAGTATCTTTTAAAATCCATCTTACTAGGTGAGACCTTAAACATTTCAAATTTACTGTCCATGCTTTATTATTAATGATATATCTTTTGTTCCATATTAATAATCATCCTTTTTCTTGCTGGAAAATTTCCTTTGGTAAAACCAAAGGATTGAACCAGTTCTCCTGTGTGTGGAGAACAATGTTTAAACTATAAGGATTCTATCGAATAAACAGTTATCTGAGATGCAATGTCGTATATCAGTGTTTCTCAACCTTTTAGTATTCATGGCCCAATTTTCAGTCTTAATTTTCATCGCCCCCCTTCCACACCGCATACACTAAATAGTATACAATAATAATGTATTTTCAGTATTTTGGTGCTAAACCTACACTACAACCTTTTTTTTAAACTTTACAAATTACCAAGAATACGGAAATTTATTGACATTTTGCAATCCTGATCCTCAGTATTGAGAAAACAAGAATCCTATGCCTTTTTATTGCTCTTGCGTCCCGCCATGTCGGGCATTCTCACGGTTTCGTGAGAAGTTTCGATTTGTCTGGTCAGCTTAAAAGTTAAGTTAGGAGCGTGCGCAGATGTGAACAAACGTTTTCTCAAAAGGAGAAGGAGCAAGTTGTAAGACGCCAATTTCAATTCCAGACAATCTAATTCTAGTCGATTCTTAATCGCTATTGAATCTATTCTGAATGTGTGCGTTATATATATTTTCGTGTAATTGTAATTCATCGAATTAAATATTCACGGCCGCTGACTTATGCAGAATCATGGAAAATTTTTTAAGCTGGCGTAAGCGAGCATTAGACGATAGACAAGCATCAACAAGTACACAGATGAGCATGGTTCCGAAAATAAAATCAAGAATATATTCTCAAGAAAACTTAAATTTTGGGTTCACTAGTACTGAAGTAAATGAAGAAGAAAGGCCCCTGTGTATCATTTGCACAAAAATGTTGGTGGCAGACAGCATGCAACCTAATAAACTTAAACGACATTTGGAAACGCATCATAGTGAGTACGTAAACAAACCCAGAGAATTCTGCGAATTAAAATTAAAATCATATGAAACGCAAAAATCATCGTTTAAAAAAACTTTGTCTATGAATGAAAAAGCTTTAATTGCGTCTTACAAAGTTTCATATAAAATAGCCAGATGTAAAAAAGCCTCACACCATTGGTGAAGAGCTTATTTTGTCAGCCGCAATTGAGATTGTAGAAATTATGTTTGGAGATAATTTTGCAAAACAATTGCAGTCTATACCTCTTTCACATGATACTGTTGACCGTCGAATTGCTGATATAGCTGAATATGTAAAGTGTCAGCTTTTGTCGAAGTTACGTGTCGAAGTTGTTTTCAATACAACTCGATGAGGCAACAGATAGTAATAAAGATGCTCATTTCATTGCCTATGTTAGATTTTGTGATGATTTGTCAGTAGTAGAAGAATTACTTTTCTGTAAACCAATAGAACTCAAAGCAACAGTACTCGCATAGTTTGCTATCTAAATGATTTTATGAACGAGCTAAACATAGAATGGAAAAATTGCGTCGGAATATGCACCGATGGTGCTCGTTCTATGTCCGGAAGATTCCAAAGTATTCAAGCACTTGTGGAACAAAAATCGCCACAGTGCGTCTGGACACATTGTATGATCCAAAGAGAAACTTTGGCTTCCAAAGAAATGAGTCCTGGTTTGAATATTGTGTTAACTGCTGTTGTAACCGTAGTAAATTATATAAAAATGAGACCCCTGAAATCAAGAATCTTTTCCGCACTTTGTAAAGACATGGGTGTAGTACATTCAGCGTTACTATTTTATTTCGAGTCAAGATGGTTATCACGAGGGAAATTTTTGCAACGTGTTTATGAATTAAGAGAAGAAATCGTCGTTTTCCTAGAAGAGGAAAACAGACTGGAAGCTGAGAATTTTCGCGATAGTTTATTTGTGATGAAATTGAGCTACATGGTCGATATATTCAAGAAATTAAATAACTTGAATCTTTAACTGCAAAGAGCACACATATACAATTCTACACATATATTGGATACGAGTGATAAAGTTAATGCTTTTTGTAGGAAATTGGGAGCGGAAATTTAAAGCAAGAAAACTTAACAATGTTTGCAAATTTGAATGATTGTATTAAAACTTACAAGTCTGAAGACCAACATGTAAAAGTTGTTTTTGTAACCATTGAAAATCATTTGGCAATGTTAGCAAAGAATTTTAAAAAGTACTTTCTTGCTGACGACAAACTGATATCAAGCTACAATCGGGTGAGGGATCCATTTCAAAATACTCCCGAAGGATTCTCAATTGAAGAGGAAGAAACCTTCATAGACTTTACCACAAGCGGCAAAACCAAAAGACAATTTAGTAATAAATCACTCTTTGAATTTTGGGCAGGAGTGGATGATGAGTTTTCTACACTAAAAACAAGGGCATTTTGCATTCTACTACCATTTTCAACATCTTACCTTTGTGAAACTGGATTTTCTGAGGTGGCTTCTATGAAGACAAAATATAGATCTCAGCTAAATATAGAAAAAGAATCTACAGTGTCTATTTCTAAAATTAAACCCTCCTTCAAAAATCTTTGCTCTGCTAGACAGGCCCAAGGAAGTCACTAATAATTATTAAATTTGTTTTTAATTTAGTAGTTTTAATTTAACAGGTTAATTATTAAATATATCAAAATGTATTTTGTTTTGTATGTGTTCTGTGTGTTCTTCCCTTTCAGTCACTTAATCAATTTTTTTAAATAACATTTTCTCTTGGATATGCTCGCCCCCCCCCTCCATTAGTGTGATAGCGCCCCCCTAGGGGGGCGCGCCCCACAGGTTGAGAATCACTGCCGTATATAGAGAATATTTTCCTCCTGCAACTGTCAGCAGATGGAGCTCGTGGCTGTTTCTAATTTCTTCTCAAGGAAGGAAAGATTTGATGCGTCCAAATAATGCGTAATCAGTGCCCTATTGTGTCGAAGCCTTCCTAGGTTAGGAGCTGGGCTACAAGAAAGTATTCTGTCCAATATGTCGGTGAGTCTTCGCATCTCTCCCATTGAATAAAATTAGCATACTGAAATGAGCTAAAGCATTTCGAAAACAAGTTTTGTTTTATAGGGGCTGTTTAATACCACTAGATGAGAACTTTAAAATGTGATGACAAGTGGGTTATTCCAGTTCGTCTGCAATTTTTAAAGGAGCAACGAAATTTCAATAAATCCTGATTTTGTAATATTTTATCTGTTTTTTTTAATAGGGCGAATGCTTTTATTTCAGAAAAATTTCAGTAAATAAGTACCTACCGTACTTAAGAATAGTACAATGTCAATTATATGTTTACAATTGTAAACAATGTTTATTAATTTCCAAATTTATTTACATAATCTATAAAGTTGTCATTTAGATAATTAGAGTTTATTTAGATGATTAATACATTTGCTACTTCACAAGTATATGCGATAGCTAAAATTTGAAAATAAAAAAAAATATTAGAAAGTTTGATTTGGGATCAGAGAGAGTAATTGGGAACAAGAGGTAATTGGAAACACTGATGCACCGTTGAAACCTGAATGAAAAGAAAAGAATGCATCCTCTCTCAGGCTTTCTAAAGGAAGACAATAAATACTTTTCTGCCTTATTCAGTGACACTTTCTAATTTGACATTATTCGTTACCTACATCGCTTATATGCGTTAGTTGATAAGTTACACATTTCTTGGATTCTTAGAATATAACAGAAACACATAAATTATATTTTGCATTTTTAGAATTTTTTCCTGAAAAATTAGAAATTGTTTTCATTTATACTTGCCCTTTTTCACTTTGGTGCACTTAGAAACATGATTTTAAGGTAATTAAAATTTTCATTTTCATGCATTTTTGATAATTTCTTTTTATACTAAAAGTGGATTTTAAATCTAAGAACACGGTAGTGTCTTTGCCTACCAATAATTTTTATCATTTCATTCATGATTGAACTCATTTTTAATGAAATTTAAATATGATTTTCATACGTAATAACGTGCTCAGAGACATGAAGAAAAAATATTTTTCAGATAGTGTAAAAGTCTGAGAAAAAGGTGTTGATTAGAAGAAAGAGTATTTTATTTTTGAGATGGAACTTCTAATGTCTTCTATTAAATTAAACTTCTTGAATTTTTTTCTTTTAAAATGCCTTTTTAATCTTAGATAATTCCTTCTAGTGCCACATTTTGTTCAGACATAATATTCCTTCCCCAATTTTTCCCTGTAAAATTGAAGATAAATTGTTTATTAAGTATCCCAAATTGAAGGTATTAAACAGTTATGTCCATTTACGTGCTGTATTCACAGGGCCCGACTTAGCCTAATTGGGGCCGGGGCAAATACTTCCTTGGAGGACCTCATCTGTTTTTTTTTTTGTCTTTGAAACGCAATGTTAAATAAAGATCATTAAAGAAGAAAACGTAAAACAAACTTTCTATTCGATTTGCTTGCGCCCCCCTCCCTTTGATGTAGGTTCCCACAGCAACTGCCCAGTATGCCCTGCCTTAGTCAGGTCCTGGGTTTTCCTTGACAGAGATTATATTTTTATTGAAAAATAGTTAGAAAACAAACAGTACTTTAGGATACATAGCACAACATAACGCCATTTTGTGCCTCCGGTGCCTATAACACTAAGTTATCTAACAAATTGGAAGGAAGGAAAAAAGGAAGAAGGAAAAAAATTTTTTTTAAAGAAAGAAGAGACTGCAAACCATTCAGATATCTCCAGAGAGAATCCCATTGCTGACAAATCCTACATGATTGTATTAAATGTTTGCGGAAATAATAACTAAATGGAAGGAGCAAGAATACTTAAACAAATGGTGACTAGGGGTTGAACTTACATGGAAACGAAAATACTAATTAAAAAGAAAAGATTGATAAATTACATTGCGAATACATTTAACATATATCAGTAAGTTCCTGTGGTTTTGTTTTCCTTCTTGAGAACTGTACTTTTAAGGGACTTTTGAGCACTTTTGAAATTATAATTTCGGCTGATTTTGATTGGTGTTTTGGTCTCAGCTATCGTGTAGCCTTGAAGAGGTCATTGTATACTTTAGGATACACGGAAACGGGCAATAAAATAAATTCTGAAGCAATTAGCAATAGTCTCTTATCATTTCAAATATATTCTATTCATATCAATACGTTCCTAAATATATGTTCTAATTTAACTTATAGTTCCTAGGCTGATTGGAAATATACTAATATAATTATAAATGTTATTGTAACTTTGCATAAGAAATTGATTTGGATAATTAATGAATAAATTACTTAATGAATCCTCCAGAACATGTTTATGCTATTACTAAAGTTTTAGAAATTTTTTATCACTAAAAATTTTAAAGCCCCAAGAAGACGATAACGTCTGCAAAATCCGTAACTGTTTCTACCCTAGTATAATTTTTTTTGTCTTCAGAAATTCCATTTTGAGTAAATGATGTTCATTGTTCAAACATTTCTTTACTACAGAAGGTAATTAACTAGTAGCTACTGTAGAAAACAGGTTTAGAATCAAATTATAAAAATAATTTAAACACACGATACAAATTTTACGAAGCTAATCAAATTTCACACAAAAAAAATCTTTCTCTTCTTCAGAAATTATTCGATAATAGTGTCTTCAAAAAGTTTGTAATTTTTAATTTCTATTTTTTTTTCTTACAAAAAGACTTACAAACACAAGACTGCTTGAAGCAACACAATTTCTTATGCATTATTCATTGCATTTACAAAACTAGGACTATAAACATCTCTTGAACTTGAACAGATATAGTTATGGAAATAAAGAAAAAAATATGTGCATACTTTGACGAATGAAATGGCATTTTTCATGCATTTTGATAAACTAATCTTTGTTAACTACGACTTACTTTTTTCATTAAGCCAATATTTTCCATTTATGCTTTTTTTGAACATCTTGTGATGCTCATTGCTACCATTCACAATTAAAAAATTATTTTTCACATACTGTATGTAATACCAAATACTGCTTTAATTTGATATATTTAAAAAACGCAATACAGTCTGTACTCATTTTTATTTTCAGAGTATACCCCACTTGAATTTAATACCCCACTTGAATTTCAGCATCATTTATTTTTGGAATATATAATGCAAGAATTCAATTCAATGCAATTTTTCAATTCAAAAAGACAAGTAGAATTATGCATACTAATTGCAGTAATTCGAAAATATATGAAGCTTTGTGAATTTTAAGAGTTTTCCTTTTCATATTTTTACTGTTATGATATTAAATGTCTTTTATTTTAGAAATTATTTTTGATAAATCACATAGATTATTTAATTTTCCATATTTATTATATAACGAAAATATTGCGGTCCTGTTTCATTCTTTTAATATTTTTTTTTAATCCTTTATTAAATTACTTAGCTATATTTTTTAAAATTTATTTTCGTGATTTGGTGCAAATGCATTCGAAAAATTTGATACTGACAGCTAATATTCTTTTAATTCTTTTTCTTTGGCAATATCCTTTCATTTGTGCTTTATTCATATTGTGCTTATTTCATTCCGTAATTATTCCTTTTTTTGTTTGATAAAAGAGATGGTATTATCCTTCTTATTAATTATCTAAGTAACAATTGAAATGCTAATTTACTTAATTAGGTTTTTATTAATATTATGCACAATTTTCAGACAAGCAAAATCTTTTATAAAGTTATTTCGCTTTTTAAAATTACATTTGAATACCATTATTTTTTTTTAAATTTTTTGATATAATCAAAGTTGATTGTTTAATTGACATTTTTTATTAAATTACGCATTCAAAAACTTTTATTTGTGCAACTGGCTCTATTTTTATTTTTAAATTAATTAATTACATCAATTAATGAATTTTTTTCTTGCAATACGAATTAAAGCTTCTAGAGAAGCTCTTTACGAACTTTATGTGTTTTTTAAAAAAAAAAGAGTTTGCGCTTAAAAAGCGTTAGTTTAAAAAGATAAAAGATTGAGAGAGAATTCCTCTATATCTTCTAGTTTTGAGAATGTCTTTAGCTGTTTATGAGAATAAAATGTAATTGCCTTGATTGTATAATCGATCTTATTGAAATAAAAGAATACAATATTTTTCTTCATTTATATGCACTTTTATTTGCTTTTAATATTCCTGTTTTAATATCCCTGTTCCTAAGACAGAGTTTTAGAACCGAATTTTCACCCACTGCTAAAGTTAAGAATTCATACCTACTCTTGTGCATTCCCCATCAAAACAAGTTTCTTAAATACATTTAAAATTCAATTATTAATTAATTGATTAATTTAATTAAATTTTGATCCAATAATTACTTTCTTCTGGTGGTGAATGGGTGAAAAATTTGATGAATTTAACTTCAAGATTATATAATACCTATTCCAATGAATTATTAATTAAAAAATAAAAACCCTTCATTTTACAAACTAGACAGAGGATTTTTACGGAGCATGAATCCTCTTCAGACTCAAAGTTATAATAGTAATATAAATACTCCTTAGTGTCTTTTATACGTATACCGTGGCATCACAAATCGGAGAAAAAGCATTTTTCTGAAATTGTTAATTTAGAGTCAAGTATTTTGAGGTTCACATGACTCGAAAGCAGATCGTAACGGAGTAAGGCTTTGGAAAATTTCCAAATGATTAAAGTATTCAAAATTAATTTAAAATGGAGTAAATTATAAATACTTCAATGTTAAATGCAACTTTAACTATTTTGTTTATTATTATTAAGAATTTGCCAAAAAATTATTTCAAAATCTTGCTGATTTTAAAACATACATTTTAAATGTTTTTGAATCTAGAATTATATTTCTCAAAGCATTTATTCCTTATGAAACAGAAATAGCAAACAAACATTTGATGAACATTATTCTAGACATTGAATTACACCCTGGTAATCTGCATTTGGAAGTACTTTTTTCATCCCTAAATTTTTGCAAATATGTTACTTCACCTAGCATATATATATATATATATATATATATAT
>JAPMOQ010048006.1:2965071-3086354 GCA_026543055.1 Argiope trifasciata | reverse complement strand
AATAATCTACTCTATAGAGCACCAATCCAATATTCTACTCTATAGAGCACCAACTCAACAATCTACTCTATAGAGCACCAAAAAATAATCTACTCTATAGAACACCAAAAAAATAATCTACTCTATAGAGCACCAACTCAATAATCGATTCTATAGAGCACAGACTCAATAATCGATTCTATAGAGCACCAACTCAATAATCGATTCTATAGAGCACCAACATTGAAACAGAGACGCATTCGGCTTTATTAATGGCGCAGATAAAAATAGCAACGAAACATACTTGTTGAATATTCATTAAAAATACTTTTTTGTTTGATAAGGATTTAAGAATTTTAAAATTAGATGGGAATGGTCTGAGAAATTATGGAATCTCAGACTTATTTTTAAAATTTCAAAAAAAAAAAAAAAAAAAAACCTGAAGGATTAAGATTTTTCTTTTGCTACGAACTCTCTTTTTCTAAAGGTTTGAATTATTTGTGTATTATGTTAAGTAGCAGTGACTCCACAAATAACGACAAAGAAACGGCGCACTTGTTACTTAGAACTTTGAATTGCGTTTATTTTTTCTTTTTATTAAATTAAAAAAAGAAAGCAAACAGCTTTCTATGATTTTGAGATTCGCACTTTATTTTTATACTTAAAAACAAATCGTTCCTTTTTTTCTTTATTTGAACGCTTTCTTATTTTTTTCACCTTTGAATTTCTATGTGTTCTAATTTTACGCTCGAACAAAACATGTCCTCAGGGTGAGTCTTGTCTTTCTTTCCTATTCTTTTTTTCGGCGTGTAAATAATAAGAATAGGAATAAACAAATAAAAAAGCACTCCAAAAGAACACTTAACGGTTCCAGCACATTTCCAAGAGAAACACCTCACAGAAAATTGCCGGAAACTTTCTCTCTATAAATATAGCTGTATCAATGAATATGTCCGTGGAAAAAAAAGGCTGAAGCAAGCACACATACACACACATACACACACACACACACAAAAAAAAAAAAAAAAAAAAAAAAAAAAACGAAAATAGAAACCAGTTTCTCTTTCTAGCATTGAAGTTGGGAACAATTTTCGGTTGAGAATGGGATCAAACATAATTTTTTTTTTCTTTTCATAACTTTCTTACTTTGTTTTGACGGTAAAAACCGACTCTGCTTCTTCGCTGGTCAATCGATTCAAACAATTTTACCATATTTTGAAAGTCCTCCAGCAACTCTGTAGATTTAATTTCACCCAAAAAGGGATTAAAGAAGATCCCATTGGTAACTAGAAAACTCTGAAACGAACAAAGAGGAGTTGTAGTGCTTTTTTTTTTCTCAGAGAAAAACATTATTTTAACGATTCGTTAGCGCAATGGTTGTCTTTTTTCTTTGTAAAGGAGTTTTTCTTGAGAACATGTGACTGTTAGTGACTGAGTATTAGCGTTTTCATTTCAAAGAGGTCTTTCGTCCGTTTCGTCAAATTTAATTTCATTAAATTAAATGTGAACCCAGGATTAACGATTATTCAATAGATGAAAGCAGGCAGCTGTGTTTGATGTCTTTTTCGAGACATACGTTCATAAAAATCTTTTATTGAATTCAGAATTAAAAAATTCAATAACTCAATAATGGGTGATACGCATGTTTCTTTTTTCATCTTAAAATATGAAAAATGGATTTAAAGTGAGTTATTTCTATTTTTTACTTACATAAATGTTTGAAATAAATTATTATGTATTACTGTCTAAATAAATTTGTGCAAAACTGTAAATGCATGCACTTTGTGTTTTTTGAGAATCGATATGCAGTTTTGTATTTTCGATAAATTTTCTTAGATAATTTTAAATAAAAAGCATAAGGAATACGTATATTTTTGACAAAACATTTAATTTTCACTCTTTTTTGAAACGATGGATAGCATAGTTACCATTAAAAAAAGTGATGGAATATCAAAAGGTTTAGAAGGTTATTATGATTCCTTTTTTTTTACATTGGATGAATATATGCTTTGATTTTAGTTAAAATGCTTGTCTATATCCAAAATATTCCATATTTGGATTATTAAATTGCTACTAATTTTTCTTTCGTTCTGACGGGGCGCTATGACCTAGGGGTTTTGAACCATAAGTTTTCAGGTTCGATTCCATCGAAGAGCTGACGTGAAAGGGGGTCTGTTGCACGTCAAATCCGTCAGGACCAAATGTCGTCCTCTTGTTGTGAAAAGGGGGGTTGCCAGGCCAGGTCAGGTGTCATCCTCGCTATCTGACTGGGGTTCAGAATCGCGAGGTTCTTCCCAAAATGGCCCTTGTGTTGCTTTAAAACGGGACGTTATTGTAACTGAAAAAAAAATGTTTCTTTCTAACGGAAATTACTTATTAAAATGTTTGTAGTGCCCATCGCTAGTAAAAGCAGCTAAGATTATTATTCATATAACTTACAATAAATCAAAATAATTAGTCTTGAAATTTATTTTGTGTGCCCAAGGTTTCTAACATATTCAGGAAAAAAAATTCATTCTTCCTTCTTACTAAATATTATTCATTATTCCTAAATCCTATACAGTCCAGTTCAATCTTAACCCGTTTAGAGGTTCAATCCCGCCGGCTACAGATTTTGAAATAATAGTTCAATACTTAAAAATAATAGAATACTGACATAATTAATTCATCCAGTTTGAATCATCATGAGAAACTTTTAGAAATGTAGTTACCACTTCATTCATCATATTAGTATTACAGAGCTTTTAAATAATAACTTTGAATTGTTATTCATTTTTATAGTAAATTAACCAAACCATATTTCCCATTTTTAAATGGCTTTCTAAAACATATTCCTTTTGTAATCTGTTTATTTTAATTCGTTATTATTGCTTTAAATTCCTTTCTGGTTAAATAAGGAATGTTTAAAAATTTAAATTGTATTCAATTGAATAAAAAAATTGAGAAATACTGCCAATGGTTGGCAAAATGCAGTAAAATATTACTGAGCTTGTTTTTACTATAGGCTAATGCATTTAATTTTAAACAAACCGATCATATTTTTACTTATAAAATAGTATAAACTAATTATCTAAATACTAAAAGAAAGAAGGAAATGTATGTTTGTATTCATCAATAGTAACTAAGAGAAATTTAAGAAATTATCATTATTATATAATAAGTAGGTATTTATCTTGTTGAAGCAATGGCAATGGTTATGCTTGAAACTTCCTTGCAAACCTGTTATTAAATGTATGTGTGCATTATTAACTGATCATTGTTGGCAAATAATAGTTACGAAAGAATTTCAGCGATGAATCACTAGATTGCGGTTAATACTAAAGTATCAGAACAATAAATGAGTATTTTGGATTGTTTTTAATAAAATTCAAATCTGACACATAATTGCAACTTTTCTCATAAAATCACATAGCAAATTTCATATATTTAAGTCATACGCTTTGAGATGGCACTTTCACATAATTGTAGAAATGCCATGAACTGACGATCGACCATATGGCCAATTTGTATAAAAATTTGACACAGATTTACAATTTAAATGCTAATTCTATACACAAAATTTCTATATAGCTAGCTCTTCTCTTATGTTAGTTACAGTCTTACCTTGCCTTTGGGCAGCTAGGTTTAGATTTCCTCTGTGTAGATTTAATTCAAAATTTGATGTAAATAGACAAAACAAAAATTATATTCCGACCTTCTAACTCAAAGTGGCGTCAATATATAATGCATACGGGCAGACATAATTTGGAAATTTGTAATTCGGTCGTAGGAAAGTTTTAAATGTGGAGATGGATCAAAGTGCAAATTTCTTAATAATTAAAAATTTTTCTATAATAGATTCTTTCGTATATGAGACAATAAAAACAGTTATTGTTTTAAGGCGTCTGATGAAGTTCGAAGAAAAAATTTGATTTCTTGAAGGCTATTTATGATGTTTTTGATGTATTGTCAATTAAAAACACTATAAATACAAAATAATTATTAAAAATATATTTTGAGAAATAGAAAAGGTAGTAAATTTTAATGAAATTTAACCGGTTAACGCGCTACACAAACGTTAAGCGGTTAAGACGCTACTTATTGCAGCAATCCTATTTTTCATTGCGCACAAGTTATAGAATATATTAATGAATGAAATGAACGAAAAACTAAGAAAAATGTAGAGAGACAAAGAAGTTATTGATAAAAATATACGTATATAAACCTTTTTTTTTCATAAATTTACAACTTTAATTTTTCTAAAAATACCTATAAATGAAAAAGTATTTCACCAACAGTAAAAATTTTGGTTTTTATTTTTTGTCGATATTATTTAAAAAACAAGCTGAATTTTTTTTATGTAAATACCTCTATTATATTTTGAGATATCATGTTAAAAGTGGAAAATTTCTATGAAAATTAATGTTTTGTGAAAATTGAAGTTAAAGACAAATTTTAGCTGAAACAATATGTGAACCTGGATAATAGGTGAGGTCTTTTCTTTTCCTAGAAAAGATAAACTGCTTTTAAATGAGAAAAATCTGAACTGCAAGAAATAACAACAAAAATTCGTCAATGTGGTCGATAACCAGTATTTTTAACATAGTCGGTTAATCAAATAAAACATTGGTCTCCATCTGTATTTGATTCCATCAGATATATGATTTTTTTTATTTCTCAGTTATTGTAGATTCACCAAATACAAAACAAAAATACAAGATATTTTGAGAAGTTTGTGATAAAAATGAATGTTAATATTAAAAATAATTCTTACGGAACATTATTTATATATAAATATGTGGAATCGTGAAGAACTTTGGAAATGAATCATTACAGATATCCAATATCCATATTCTAATAACTAACAATAAAGTACTAAATAATAATAACAATAATGTACGACCAATATAAAATAAGATCAATATTACTTGATGAAATGTTAATATTATCCTAAAACATTATCATTCATGGAATTTATCTACTTTGCAAAACTTCTCTCTACCCCCTTCTGAATTCAATACTCATGTACGGCTGCTTTGTTGAAAATTCCCCACTGATTATTTGTCAACACAATATAGAAATGTTATTACATAATATCTGCTGTATAAGCTGGTTACTTAACAGAAGTTATACTAGTGTGTTTTATTAACCAAATAGCAGCAATTTATTCAGTAATTAAATCCCACATTACGCACTATGTCATCAAATTTTAGAAAACACCTAAATATTGTTTATTAAAAGTAAATTTAAAATTTAGGTTGAAATTTCTTTGCAGTATCAACTCGCTGGATTGTTTATCAATAGACATCTCCATCTAAATTGTGTTACAGAGACAAACGAATATCTGAACTGAAGCTCATCGAACTTTGAAGTTTTAATAATGTTTGTTTACTTAATCCTTCTATTTAGTTGGAACTACTTAAGTCGAGAATAAAGGTTGTCTCAGACCATTGTGTTCCGAAGTGAATCACAGTGAGAAAATATCTTAGAAGACAAACTTTCTCAGCGGTTACTTAAGATTAATTGAAACTCTAGTTAGGAAACTAAACCATAACTTTAGGAAAATAAATATTCCTCCATTATTCGTATTAAGCCAGAAATTCTTATTTATGTTATTTCATTATTTTTGTATAAGTCAATATTTGTTCAAGAGATATCGCCGCTGCGTTGATAGGTAAATCATTTCACTACTGTCAACATCATTATCGAAATATTATTATTTGATATATTTTCTATAATTTGTATGATTTAGAGTTTATGTTTTGTGTTAGAATTTAAAAGGATTGGAATATTTCAATGAATACTCGATTCAATTCAACTGAAAGGATGTACTTCTAAATTAAGACTTCCTTTTGTAAATGCATTCCTAAATTATGTAATTTGTTTAAAATTTGGCTTTAAATTGCTTTTTAATATTGATATTTTTCAAAGGCTAAAATTTTATAGAATGCAAGAGCTTGTCTTGAAGGTATTGATATGTTTTTTCTGTAAAAGAAATCAAAATGTGGTCAATTGATTGTTTCAAGTTATCGAGTGATCCTGTAAAAACTATGCATTCACTTTTTATGTATACATTATATATTTCTATTCCTGAAATTAAAATTCTATTCCTCAAGTTAAACAGTTCTGAAGAAAAGAGTTTCACTAGATAATGCAAAACAGAGCAATAAAAATTTCTATAGAGATAACAGTTCTATTTTTTCACTTTAAATCAAGAAAAGTATTTTCATACAGGTTTATTATATTTCCAAATTTGATTTTTTTCTCGTTTGTAGCATTTCACTTTTAAATGGAGATACTTGTTATTAAATTAAAAAAATTTTATAGAAAGAAATCAAGATAGCTTATTAAAAGAGTATTTATAATTTTATTTTTTCTTTATTTTCAACGTTTTCCATCAGAAAAATTATGCATGTAATTTGATTTTTAAAAAATCACAAGAACCGCACGGATATTCCATCACATTACAAATTCAGGCATCATCCTTATAATGTTAGAATTACTTACACATGACTACTTGTTTACTGCAATAATAATTCAAGGCGAAATAAAAATATTGCTTCCCATTTTTGCAAAAATGTCCGCAGTTTAGCTTCCTCGGCCGCGCTGATGATTTTATTCCATTCCGAAAACTGCCCTCGAATGTAGTTTACTGAACATGAAATCATCAGCGGACTGCTTTTCTGAACAATAAAAGCTCATGTTATGCTTTCCGTGAATGCGCTTTTATTTATTTGTTTATTTCAGTGGGCCATTAGATTGCTGTTCTCTACTGTGGAATCTAATGCCTTCTGCTTTATGCCGCAGCAATCAGAGAAGCGGTCGAAGCCAATGTTTTATTTTTCTCATTGGACTAGATTCTCAACATCAACGCTTTAGGCGAATGTTTACTAAATCAACTCCTATGCTTATTCATAAAAAGGTAATATCAAAAACTCAACTTGTGATTCGCTTTTTATCTCGTGAGAATAAAAATGCATTCTATAAATTTCCATTTAACACATTATAAAAAGACTTCGTGCGTCAGATGGCAGGATTAAATTACATTTTGCTCCTATTGTTATGGCCTGCGATGGCACACATAGTCTAGAAAAAGGGTACATATATAAACATCTAGAAAGTTCAAGCTCTTTTTCGGTAGACTAGTCAAAACAGAGCAATGCAATCTCTCAGCTGTTACACTTCTTTCATGCAATTCAATAAGAATGACATATTGATTCTTCGAAAGTGCACGCGTTATCATTTTCTCATATTCCTATTTTTGTTACATAAGTAGTGTTTTGTTTTTCTTATTTTCTTTGACGTTTCTTGTTATTATCTTAAAAATATTTCGATCAAAACAAATATGGATACATTTCATCATTTTAAAGTTATATACTTCAGTTTTATGCATTTTAAAATTATGACAATAAAAAGGATTATGGATATATAGTAATAAATCCAGAATTTAAAGCTTCTTTCATTAATTTCCTACTATTTTTTTTCTTTAGTAAAGCACTTGTTCGTAATGAAATTCATTTCAGAAAAATTGAAAGCAGATTTTGTTTTTAAACTTTCACAAGAGATTCTCTGTCACTTTATTTCTCAAAAAAAATTAATAACAAATTTTTACCATTTATTTCTTCCAATCTTTCACATTACAAAAATATGTTTATCTTCAATGTAAACTACAAATATCACATAAAAACCTTTGCAAAAAGTAAATTATATATGTTGTTGTAATTGAATAAGAATGATACAATGATAAAAAGCTAATATTGAGTTATTCCATAAATAACGAAATTTTCTAATATTTTTATGAAAAACTACATTCTTATTCTTTTCTTTACTAGTATTTTTTAATAATTTTCAAAATTCCAGAAAAGTTTAGTTCATGTTTCTCCAAGAGTACAATCTTTTGTATTTTTGGCAATTCTCTTTAGCTTTTCTGGGAAAATACTACGCTCTTCAAAATTTACTGAAACACCGGTGATATAGTAATAAAGTCTGGTCTTGGGATCGGATATCGAGTTGTTATAATTAGTTTCCCTCTTCAACTTTTAGTTCCATGAATTGAAGAAAAACTATCTTTTGTAAGATAGCTATCATAACGGCAAGGCATTGTCCCTTTTTGACTTACAAATATACTTGCTTCTTAAAGGAAAGATTTTGTTTTGGACATTTATTAATAGTTTATATCGATGTAAAAAAATAATATATTTCAGACACTTATTCTTGCACAATTGTTTTTGTCTTTTTATTATTTGTTATTTTGACTTAATTACAAATTTAAATATTAAAAATTATGTAATTCAATCAACAATGAGGTAAATCATAATTTATGAAGAAAAGTTTGTACAGAAACAATCTAAACATCCAAGACCTCACTGAAAACTACTCAGAAATTTTGGAAAAATTGTACCACTGATTATCTTCCAAGCTGCAAATGAATTACAATTAATAAGTTACTAAAATCAACTTACCCATTTTCTCCTCATATAATAAAAAAAAACCCTCAAAAATATTCAAACACTGCTGTAATGAAGTGATAAAGACTGCAAAACCACAGTGAAAAGTTAAAAAAACTTACGTATTCATTGACAGACGAAACTTGCAAAAGTCTTCTGGACTAAAAGAAGTAAATAATAAACATTTTCGTCAGATGAAAAAAGAAAAATGTTTATGGAAGTTATTATACTTCCAATTTTTTAAAAATTTGCCTCTTATTTATCTAGCTATTAAACCTATTTTTCTTTTTAACAAAATTTCAAACGTTTTCTTCTTCATCAAATAGAATTTTGCTCAAGAAAAGGGCAATGTTATATGGAAACTCATCGTTGATATTTACTCAGGGCATAAAAAAATTACTACTCTTTGGAACTCTTTTTACATTTGCTATTTACCAGCAACAGCTGTTACTGCTATAGGATTTCAGCTAACCCTTTAACGAAGTTTTCCAGGTTTCGATTGAAATTGTTTAAGAAATGAACTTAAAAACTGCAATCTTAAACTCATACAGAGGGCCTTTCAATTTCGATATTTTTCACTTAACAGAAAAATCCCATATTTTACAATTCTTAGAAATTTAAAATGTTTTATAATAAATATAAGCAATTTTGAAAAAGTATAAATGTATTTATCTTCATAAGAGATAGATTCTTAGATTTATTAGGTATTTTTTTCATTTTAATAATCACTTTTTAATTAATTACAATAAAAAAACGGCTTAAAAATAAAGACATTGAAAAGTTATTCAATTTTCATGTGTACAGAATAATTTTCAGAAATAAGTAAAATAAAATAATATTGGTGAGCGTGTTCACAACTTAGGAATACCTTATAAGGCTAGAAATTCTTTAGTAAAACTGTTTAGTTTGATAAAAAAAATTGACAAGCTAAGACCTTGTCACTTCAAGATAGAATTATAACTGCCATAATATTTTCTAGAAAACTTTAGAAATTTTGGTGTATTTTAGCAAAAAAAATGAATGACAGATTACCTAACATTCAATATGGAATGCTGACAAATGAATCATACTCCAAACACCCTTTTTTGTTTCAGAAAAAAATTCAAAGCAAAATGTTCCCGTTTTTGTTTTAACATACATGTTCTTTTTTATTCTTATTTATATTTTATTATTGTAAAATGGGACAAACTCGTATCGAAAAATAAGTAGTTTAATTTTTTGTTAAATTTCATATTATAGTATGGGATATACAGGTTGAATATACACCAATTATATACAGGTTGGATATACACCAATCTGAATTGCTCACTTATATTTAAAAGTGAGCAATTCAGATTGGTGAAAATACCATACAAAAACATTTATTTTGTTAAAGTGCCGAAGAAATCAATAAACCTTTCCTTAATTTTACTCAACGTGAAACAGAAACAATAAGTTTTTATCTAAATCACGTAAATTTCAGTATTTTGGAGTTTAAGTGAAATAATAAAATCCTTATCCATAATGGAGCTAATATGCATAAAACATTTCTTGGAAATGTGACAAACAATTTTTTGGAAATGTATAAAATGAGATGCAAAAGGGTTTTCAAGAACACCGTAACTCAGAATTCCAGGGATAGCCAATCTGAATAGAAAAAAAAGAAAAGAAAATGCTTATTCTTCTTACATGCGACCGCTGTCCTCCTTAGAACCATTTCTTTGATCACAGAAAGGAAAAGATAACATTCTTCCTCGCCTTAGTTTGCCACTTCACACTAAGGAGCCAATTCTCAATCCTGACAGAAAATCAGGAATTGCAAAAGTTTTATCATGGATTCTCCATATAAATGGATCTTTGAACTTTTTTTCTCACAGAAGTGCAAAGAAATCGATTCCGATGTGAGAAAAAGGAAAACAGAGGGAGAAGCTGTCGTTTTTCCAACTCTAATAGGTTTGGAGAAAATGCCTATTTTGAATCAAATCATCAAAGGATTAAATCCCATAATGTTGAATTTGGCTAGTGATTTTAAACAAAGACAAAAACAAGTTTTTAACTATTAAATAAAAGGCCTGATATCTTTTGAAAAACTGACAAAAACATTTCTGCTTGCAGAAGATAAATACAAAAAGAAAAAGATCAGAAGTTAATGTACCCACTGGAGCTTTGCTTAAACAGAATACATCCGAATGCAATGAATTCAGTTTGTTATAATTTTTAAAGAATAATGGTTATCTATAATAAGGTTATCTATATTTCATCATATTTTGATTCATGTTTTGAATTTATCTGCTGTATAGTATACTTAGATCATATAAAAAACCATTTGAAGTATGAAAATGGAATTTATTTTCATCACAAAAATTTGTATAATACATTATTACTGGCTAAAGATTAAAAATCACATTTCTGAGGTTAAAACCCTTTCGCAGGATCAAACATTTATTTAATCCTAAGCTGAAGTCAAAAGAATGAAGAATTGCTCAATCTCTTTATGGAATCATTTTACCTAGAATTACTTATTAAATTACCTTATTTTTTTTAGAGGTGGTAGATAAAATGTGTAACGATAATAGGAAGAATATCGCAGAGCATTAAAACTCGACTTTTACGTATACGTATGGTTTTAATAGGCTTTCGAGAAAGGCAATGCGTGTGACGAATACGTATTATAAGAATTTTTTCTGATATCTTTGCTCGTATAACAATCACTTCAAAATTCTTTTTAGCTACTAATTATTAGCAAATACTTGTGCTTAGGCTACAACACACTTCGTTTCAAGTTGTGGAATTTAGTTATTCTATTTCGCTGTATATTTCTTCGAAATAATAAGACACACGAGAGCAAAAAAAAGAAAGATCAGCATCTTTAAAATTCTTTTATATTCTTCGCATGACTCGCTGAAAGTTTTCTTGATCTGCTATTTCCCATGGGGCCCAAGTGATCATCTCTCCTTATGATCTTAGCGTTGGCATTAAATACTCTCCAGGGAATTCGGAAAATATTTCCTCACAGCTATTTTTATATACTTTACTTTAATCAAAGCTGATATTTTCTAGGGAAGGAAAATAAAAATTGTGTGTGTCAAGTTGTTGTCCATTTCTCTATAAAGCCGAATGTGCCACACTTTTTTACTTCACAAAATTTGATTCTTTCTTCCATTGAGACTGGAAATCATTCAATCAAAAGATAATAAGAAGCTAATCATTCTCTTGGAAGAGCAAGATGTTGCATGATTACTCACATTCAATTTTGGTCAAAGATTTAATATTTTTCTGCCTTCCCATAAAAATTCAAATTAATTGAAGTTTGCGCATGGATTTTACATCATCAGTAATTTCAATAACAGCTTTTTCTGCTAAGAACAATGAAGAAAAGTGGAATGTCTAATATTGTTTACTGTCTCTTAGGTATTAAAAAGGTTTCTAAAGCGTAAACATTTTTGATTAGGAATTTACTGGCCCATGTATTGTTGATTCGAGTCTAGAGCAAGCCAATACTAGAAAGTCAATATGACAAGATAGTTGTCAACTCTGGTATTATTACGACCCCTTCTGCATATCCATAGCAAAGAAGAAAATGAAAACTTAATATACAGCTCTATTTATACACCGAGAACTATAATGCACACTCCTTCCATAGCTCATTAAGCATGGTTAAGAGCTGGAGTGAATTGTTGTCCATCAGAATTTCGTATTAAACATAGATGCAACAACCTTTTTCCTAGTTTGACCTTAAGGAAAAAAGGAGAGAAATGTAAAAAGGGAAGCTGGAATGAAGGTGTTAAGGAAAGGGTAGATATGATTTTTAGCATACCTCAAGTTAGTGAAGCCCATAATATTTGGATAAAAAAATGCTTATAGGACTCGGCTCATCTGAATTTCAGCAATCAAACTATGTTTTATATACATTTCGGTGTTGAAATGATGAGTGTACATTCGAGAATTTTTCGCATTTATCGAAACATCAGTTGAAGTTTAAAATTATAGATTTTATTTAAAATAAATACTAGTTCTAGAAAACGTATTTTTCAGTGAAGTACAAAAAAGATATGTATTCAAATTCCGTGTGTTAAAAACAGACATTCTGAAAAATTTATAATTATTAAAATTTTAATTTAGTGAAACTGTATCAGATTAATAAATTTTTAACTTCTTCAATTGCCTGAAGTGGAAATATTGGTAAATAAATGTTATAGGTATATATAGGTAAAAAAATTGTCGAAGATTAATGAAATATATAGCATTTTAAAATGGTAATTAAACGCATTGTTTATATTATGGCGTTTTCAAAAGTAATATTAAAGAATTTTAAAACAAGAAAATAATTTAGAATCAGTGAGTATTTTCTTTAAATAAAGAATTTTGCTTTCATTATTCGTTCAGAATAAAATACTCTAGAGCAAGAAAATAAATACAAAAAATCTGAAATTTTGTGAAACTGATCAGATTTCAAAATTTAAAATTTTAATGTCATAAAAACTGTTTATCTGACGAAAGAATACCTGCATCAACTTAATTCAAATACAAACGCCAAAGTTTTATCAGTTTTTTTAATTAACCATTATTATGCGGGTAGATGATATTAAAATTATGTTCCACAGTTCGGAATTTTCGCTTTAATTTCAGTAATTAAAAGCTTTGTGGTATGCTTAAGAATACATCCTTCCTATGAAATTCCCTTATTTAAGCATTTCGAAATAACGTATATAATTTACTCTAAAATAATATGAATAATTATAGGAATAATAATAAAATAATATGAATTAAACTAATTGATTTAAATATTTTATCGTCCCTTTTAAAGTGTTACATTAATTTTTTTAAGAGCTGTATTTTTAGAATTTCAATTTTACATCAGATGCAAATATTTTTAACATAGTTCAACACATTAAACATTTTTCAAACAAAATATATCTTCAGTCATTAAATCTTGAAACGCAGCGTAATTAATAATTTTAATGCTTGATATAAATTTAAATTTTATATCAGATAATAATAATTCAGAAAGTTTATAATACAATAAATGCGAATAAAGAATGGAGAAAGGATTCATTATTGCTAATACAAACCTCTACAGACGTATAATTTATATTTCAGATTAGATAAGCCATTCCGTGATCACACGATTTCTAATATCTCCACGAGGCATATTTGAAAGGTTCCATACAAACATTCGTACCTAAGATAGTAATTACCTAATACTATTTTAGTAATTTTGAAAGCAGCCTGATTGTTGGTAAATGACCAAACGATCGATTGTTAATGACGAAAGATGTTGCCTCGAGCAGAAGCTTCGGTCATTAAGAAAGCTGAACTCGCTGATATTTAACGAGTAAAATATTCTGGGGTCAGAGGTGGATTGGTAATCTTGAAATGCTTAATAAGCAAAAAGTTACAACTGGCATATATGAGCAGGTTTGCACTCCAAACTGAAATAATGCTGGATTTAATATAGTGGGTTATGGTACACACCATCAAATTATCTAATGTCAGAAGTTAAATAATATATGCGATAATCATTTCCTAAACATATAGAAAAGAACATGTCCAAATTATTAATTAAATGATTCGCGGTGGCTAAATCTACAAAATTATTCATTATGTAAAAGGTGACTGAACTAATTCCTAAATAGTAATATTGAGAAAATGATTATGACTAACAAAAATATAATTAACCTGTCTGTTATAAAAAGATATTATGGTGTGATAATTTCAAATGTTGTCTTAAAGAAATGAAAAGCTTGATTATGAGACGCTAAATGTTGCGGGAAATGTATTGTCAGTCTCCAACGCTAATAAAATGGTTTCATTATTTGGATTTAAAGCAATCAATAAGATTCCATGGTACATTGTTAGACTATTTTATTCATGTGCATTGTGTTTAACAGTGCAAACCCAATGGATTTTTCAGTGTTATTTCTTATGCAAAGAACCAAAAATTTATATAACTAAAAATTTAGTTTGCTATAAATAAATCGAAGGGGTCTGCTTAATAATTCTGAGGATACTGTTAAATTGAAGAAATCTATATCTATAAGTTTTTCTATAAGAAGTATTTTCGTTAAAATTCATTATATTTGGTGAATCTAATGCAGTAGGAAAATGTGATGTTTATTGAAATAGATATATTTCCATTTCAAATTGGACCTCTGGCTTCAAGCATAAGTTTCAACTTTGTACAGATGGCGTCCTGGTTCACATCTCGATTACATAAAAGATTAGTCGTGAAGATGGGCCTGCTATACTCTAAATGTGACATCAGGGTCTAAACATTCTACCCTTGGTGTGGTGCAGAAGGTTCGAGAGGAGAGTGCTAGTTATCATGCTCATAATCTGATCCGGGTTCAAAATAATTCCATTGTTACTTTCAAAATGAGAGTCAATAAAACTAAACCTATTTCAATTTATATAGGAACACTCCAACTATTCACAAAACCGCAAGATGAATGCTTAATAATATTTTTAGTTTAGTTCAGTTACATTAAATTCCCGTTTTAAAGCAACATTAGGAATATTTTGAAAAGGACCTTTAATTTTGAGCTGACTCCCCCATCTCCATACCACACCAGCGAGAGAAGATTGGTCTGACGGATTTAACAGGCAACAGGCCCCTTTACATGATGGTTCATTGAGGGAATTGGGTCTCGAGCCTGAAGTCTTACAGCCCACAAGCAGAGTCCTTACCACCAGGCCACAGCCTCTCAATGCTTAATAATTAGACCGCCGTGAATAGCAATATTTCGGGCTAAGCAGCAAAGCATCCCCCTCCGTATTAGGAAACATTCATGCGCTTTTCCTGACATTGAACTACGACCAGTCGTCAGATATGGGCATAGAGGATTGCTATCCTTTTATAGCCAACAAATAAGCGAGAACTAACCACAATACCGGGAGTTTCTCCTCCCATATCCCATCCAGTAGGATATCCTAATTCAAAATATAAAATAACTATTCTTTGTATCACGTAAACTTTTAAAAGTATATTCTGTAGATAAAATGGTAATCAGATAAACATACTAATTGAATTAAAATAATTTAACATGGAATTATAAGGAAACTATAAATATATTATTTTAAATAAACAATCAAGTTATCGCAGAATTTTTTGTGTGACTAAAACGGTATTATTTGGAATATAAATCGAAAAAAATATTGAATTGATGCTTCCATTTTTCGTATTTAAAAAATAAGAATAAAAAACGTATTTTTCTAATGTTTCATCAAATGTTACCCTTCAGCTAAAGAAGATCTCTAAGAAGTTGGTTACGAATTCAAAAACCCCAACATTAAACAGTTTTTAAAGTGTTTTTGAGATAATTAAATATTTTTAATGAAATTTCAAAAAAAAAAAAATCAAATCGTACAAAATTCAGAAAAAGAAAGAGTTCATTTGCCAAGATTGGTTTTCTGCAACAATTGTTCTAAAAAAACATATTAGAGGTCTAATTTTGACTTATTAATGCGTGATATAATAAAATATCGCTATTAATATTCATTAGAAGCAAACATAAGTTAAAACTTTAAACTTTGTTTCCCTTTATGGGATTTTTGACAGTGGCTCAGGCAGTAATAAAAGCCCTTAGGGTTTGAACAGAAAAATATAATAAAATTTCGTCATATCTATGCTTTATAACTAGCCTTGGAAAATGAAAACAATCCACGTTTACTGCAGAGATTTATAAAAGAAAAACCACTAAACTTGGTAACAAAGCTGAGTATATAAAAGAGATCAAATGCACTCAATAAAAGCATAATTTTTATATTTCAATGTTATCCAGGTGGTATTGAATTTATTTGAATAATAATAAGCAATAAAAACCCAAAATCGATAGCTGAAGAACTACATAAATTATGTTTCCCTTTAATAACCAAGTTCAGTAACGGTGGAAATTCGTATTTTGAATCATTGATTTTTTTTCCTCTAGACTGTAGGACGAATTATTTTCCATCATCAAATATGTTTATAATTCAACGTCAAAAAATACAAGAAGTGATACAATAGTCGACATCTGTTTTTTTTATTGAAACGAATGATTTTTTCCTTAATCTTAAGGTGCTCATCATTTTCAGGTCAATATAAAAGCCTGATTTAAAAAAGTAAATGATTTCATATCGTGTTTGAATGTTGAATGAAATTCAATGAATTTTTTGTTGACAAAATGTAATAATTGTAATGAATGTATGAACTTACATTTTCAACTTTAAAAATGTAAACAAAATGTATTCATAATGTTTAATTTATTTTTCTCTATTACTATTGCCACTAACATTTATTAGTCGCAATAGTAATAAAGTTAAGTATAGAAATATATGTATTATCATTGATTTCAATAACTTGATATACTAAATTTAAACTTTTAATAAAAACATTCACCTAAAATTAGTAATGCAATTTAATTAATCGCATTAAAATACTTAATACTCATAAAATATATATTAAGGTGTTAAGTGAAGCACAGGAAGGAATTTATCTAAGATGAAAATCAATTATTAAGCAGTAAAACGATATTTTATGAAAAAGCGAAACGGTAGGTTGAAAACATTTGAGACGGTAGGATGAAAACAGAGTTAAACTATGTTATCATTATTCTAAATTATCTCATTCAAAAATTCAAACAGCAAGAATTTAAGTGCAAATATAAAGGGAAAAAGCATTTACATAATTACATTTTCTTAACCAGATGAAATTATCTGTTTTATCTTTCAAAAACAGACAAAACAAAGAAATCTTAATTTTGATTTAATATTTTCCTTTGGAGTGTCGTATATCACATATTCAATTATTTTATAGAAATGATATCCACAATACAGTAGAAATAAAAGCAATTCTCAATTAATTGTTACTTCTATATAGTTTTCTTAAAAGTGCTTTTACGACATAAAATTTTTGCACTTACCTAATTGTTTATTCCCCCCCCCTAAGAAAAACAATGAATTCATTCTTAAGAAAATGTTTTATTTAAATGATTGTTTCCGTCTCTAAAATATTTTCAAAATCTTTTTTTCATATTCATGATAAAGACTCCACGGATTATTTCCATTTTCAAATTTTAGAAAAAAAGCTAGGTTAGATACTGAAATATATTTTTTCTATTTGTTGAAAAAAACAACTTAAATGCATTAAACTTTGATTTAAATAAAGTTTGTTGTTCAGATTAATATTTTTTCTTATATGAAATAATGCAGGCTATTATGTTTATGCATTCTTAAACCCAAAGAAAAAAAATACAAAACTATTTTTTTTCATAGAGTTGTGAACTATTTTTTTATAAACTATTTTTTGTTTACACATGTAGTCATAATTTTTGAAAAAGAAATGCTAAGAAAATTCAGATTTCAAATATAAATTTCATCTATTCTTTGCTCTGGCATATAACTTTTTTGTAGTTTTTAATTCCTACCGTTAGTTCAAATTCTCCCTATATGTATATTTATATATCTTGCTCAAATTTTCAATTGTTAATAAAATACTTTTCATTCATCCATTCATGTTCAAATACATTTTTTTAAATTTGTAGTGGATGACACTTCATTTTAATACAGTTTTTGTTTTAAATATTATTTAATTAATTGAATTTTTACATTCATTTCTATTTGGACGCCAAAGTCGCCAAGCTCTGAGATTACTGACAAACAAATTCATAAATAATGTAAGATATATATAAATAATTTAAGAAAATAAGTAGAAATAGAATTTAATTTTTTATATATATTACTTGTTTATTCTTCGTTGGTAATATCGTCTGGGCATTTTTTCATATTGAACCAATGAGTGCTAAAACCCCTGAAATAAAATATATTTTGAACCAGATATCCTAATTTGAGTTGATTTTTCCTGCTTCTGTTCTTATTGTGTAAATAAAATCACGTTTCTGAAAGACACTTTTCATGATTAAGAGAAAATGCCCCATTAAATTCTAGTATCCGTGCTGCGCTCCCATATTTTATTGGTATGCTGTCAAATTTTAATGATGTAATTTGAGAACTTCGAAATCTAATTGCTGATGATATTCTTAAATTTGTTAATAGCCTCATTTAAAAAAAATGGAATTTATCTAAGCCCTGACGATTTTCTTATCATTACGGATTTTTTTTGCACATAATGTATACATAAATGAAAACATAAAAAATAATCAAATGCTCTACATGACTCACATTTAATTGAGAGAAAAATAAGGTTGAATACTTACAATTAAATAATATTTAAACATTGACTTTAATTCAACACATTCCTGGTTCCTTTTGAAACGCTGCATCTATCATATTTAAATCTTTTTTCCTAATTTTTAATATTGATAGGTATACTATGAACTTACATCCTTTCTCTCAAAAACATAAGAATAAAAACAAAATAAATAAAGATGAAAAAATGTAGCATTCTAATGTAAATAAATAAAGTGTTACAATGCATTTTCTTCTGAATAAACGAAAGTATCTACTAAAAATAATTGTAAACCCTACAAAAAACATCATGGTGCCATAAAGCGCTTAGTTTTGTTATCAATCAAGAATCACTTTAATGGACTTGACATAGACAGTGCATCAATTGTTTTGCCGATAATTTTGAACATTAATGATCATATTTATTGCAGAAAAGCCCGATAACTGGCATAATTTTGATAAGTATGTCGATACAAATTTGTCAGCAGTGTCGATGAACTATTTTTTTAGTACTGTATCATTAGTAAAATAAGCATTTAACTGTAATTTTTCATTCATGATATTAGTAGCACTTAATCAGTTAGATTAAATGGCAACTATGCTTACTAAATAACTTGGAAATGGACTAAGAGACGTGAATTCCTCAAAGTCATATGCTTTTATTTAAAGGATAATTTAAAGAAATTACAAGGAAATTGTAAAAAGCAAAATCCAGTCCTTTTTCTATTAGAAATTCTCATTAATTATTTTCATAAACTGTGAAGAGATCTGCAATATCTTACCACGATTTTGGAACTTCTTCATCATCTATCTTCAGCCATATAACTTCACGCATTTAAAATATTCGAATAAACATATTTGTTTATGCAATTGTATTATGTTAAAGCAATGCTTAGAAAAATTTCAGAAATCGCAAAATATGTTTTAATGACTTACACAAAAAATTCTTATCACTTATTAGTTTGGCATCTATTATACTAAACATTTTTAGAAAAAAAAAATTGTTCAATAACTCTAAAAGTACATCATATTAAATTTGTGCGTGCTACTCTTATTTTGTTTAAGCAGGAAATATGAAGGCTCCACTCATCCGCAACTTTCCTAATTCAATTTCTGAAGATGGCAAGAAAACAGATCTTATTATGTCTATCTATTCCATTGAAATATTCCTCTTATAATTGTCCGGGGAAATGTCGAAATAAAACTACTCAGGGCTCCCTGATTTGACAGAAAAACAAGGAAAAGACTTAAATATAACATAAAAGACCGCAAGTTTATTTGAAACTACTTCAGTAAGAGTCTTTTGGCAGTTTCAATTTCAAAAGACAATCTCGAACCGTTGGTCGCTTGAGTCTTCTTCAGAACAAAGATGCAGCACCGGAATGAAATTCACCAATCCGCTTGGGGACAAACCACCAACAAATAATGGACAGTTTTAAAATCGCTGAATAAGAGATACAAGTGTGGTAAAAAGTTCACGGATTCTCACCACAGAGATTACATCCGCCAGGGTTTGAATTTCAAATCCTTCAACATCTTTTAGTTTAGGAAGGAAATTGGAACTGGAATTGAATCAACATAATCTACAAATTTGCACTAAAATGCAAACATAGGGAATAAATTTAACTTACATTTCCTATCTGAAAGTCATAGATTGTTTCAAAGAGTTTTGTTTTAGGAAGAGATAAATACAAAATTTGAAAAAGACACTAGATGTAGTTATAGAGTAGGTATTTTTAGATATAAATGCGTTCATTTTAAAATGTTCTTATTACAAGAAATTTCAAACGCAGGATACATTTTTTCCTCGCACATAATCTGATTCTATTTTGATACTTTTTTAAAGTACTCAGATTAGTATTCGCTTTATTATAGAAGTCTTAGAAAAGAGATTTTCACAGATTTTGTAATATTTGTAAGAAAATATAATAGTGGAACTCCTATTTTTCTCAGAAGATTCAAGTTAGAGGAATTTTAGTCTTCCTCGCAATCTATTTTTTAAGCATTTGCCTAGAAATTTAGAAGAATCATTTTTTCCCCTTTCAAATCAGTACAAAACAGAACCATATTTTGCAGCCGAATGGCAATTGAATAAGAAGTATCCTAAAAAATTATTTTTAGAAAGTTAGAATATTATTTACTTTAGTTTTTCTGTAAATGTAAAAAAAAATTGCATAGTGTTTGAAATTTAAGAACGAAAATGAGGTACGCAAAGAATTCATTTAATAGACTAAATCAACTTCTGGGTTTTCCTTCAATTATTTTTCATCGTATCCGCTTTTTATAGAATACACATTGTATGAAATTGTTTTAGACAATGCAAGCTAAGGAAGTAATTCTAAGGAAAAAAATGATTGCAAGCCAGAAATTGATCCTGCGTGATAAATGTCTTAATAAATTCACCTATGTTCCCTAAATTTTAATTGAAAGGTATGTATTGATTTATAATTCTTATTTTCCTATGGCAGGATAGTAGCTAGAGTTTATGGATACTATTATAACAAACTGAAATAGAACGTCATATAATGAACGATATTAATTCACTCTTGGAAATATTTTCTTTATGTTGTAAGTTATTCCAATGATCTGTAGCAAATTAGCATACAAGGAAAAATGACCATGGAAAAAAATTTCAATTTGAAGATAATTTGCACTTTTAATTTCCAAAAAAGATACTGTTTTTTATCGCATTTCAAATCTTCAATTTTGTAATGTACAGTTTTATTTTATTTTTCTGTTATAGAAACTTACATTGCCCTATTTCCAAAATGTCTGACACAAAATAGCGAATTAATAAAAACCAGAAAAATTATTCAAAGAGTAATTTTGTTGTAAAAACTTGACATAATTTTGGGATATTTTAGTGTTTCCTCTCTTTCTTGAAACAATCTCTGTTTGATGCTTAGTTTCATACATTTTATTGTTCTTGTAAAATTAATAAGAGCTTCAACATTTTCCAAGAACTAATTCGGAAGATACTTGGAATCAATTTAAAATGATAGTAGTAGAATAATAATTCAAACTCCAAATTTGAGCAATTCACCCAGAATATAAAATATTTTAAATTCATAGTTTTTTTCATCTTTTTAATATTTACTGCTACTGATGACATTTGATTTTCATTCTTTATTCACAACGTTCGTATAATTAGATGACCCTTTATTATAATTTAGATACAATAGAGAAAGGTCAGCATGAAGATGGGAATCATAATAAAGAACATGTTAAGTATACTTAAGATAAATCTTGAGAACACTATTCAGTCATTGACAAAATGATTAACAGTTTAATAAATGGTAGTCAATATTTTTGTGAAAAAAATTAATTTATTCAAATACATAGAAATATTTTTAATAATCAAACAGAAGTAGTAAGCAAAATAAATGTATTGAGCCTACTAATGATCCTATAAATAGATTTCTGAAAAATTGAGAATTACAGATATCGATTTTCTTTTGAATCTCATTTCATAAGCCATCAAATGCAAAAAAATTATACAGTAAATATCAAATTACCCAACAGGAGATATTTCATAATCTATCAAATATTTAATTGTATTTCTTATTACAGTCATTGTTTTGTGCATTTTACCATTTTTAGTAATTAATGCTCCCTACAGCAAAAATAGGCTTAAATATATGGAATTATCATAAGCTATAAACATAAGCGCACTGTTAGATAATTGAAACAAATTTACACAGTATTCTAAAGCTCTCCAAGAAACAAATTTTTCTCACATCTGGCCCATAAATATGTGACGGTTTAAAAAATCAGGAAAATATCTCATTTTGATAAAAAAATGTTTTAACTTAAAAAACTATTCAGTCAAGTTGTGAGTGGCGTTTAGATACTTCAAAAATCTATCTATTCATTTGAAGCGAAAGTCTGCCGAAGAATATCTGAAAAGAGATGTAAAGCGGTGTAAATCTTTTAAAAATCACGTGAAGATAAAAGCAGTCTATTAAATTTCCTACAACACCATTAAAATGGCTCTCTCTCGGGATAGAGAAAATTTTAAGAAAATTGCAACCGACACATATCTTATCTAATCTCCTTTTACGCTGTTAGAAACAGCAGTGGTTTCAAGAAAGCTCGAATTGCCTGAGGACAGCTATTAAAATTTTCTTTAACACTTTTAATCTTCATTTAATGATCGAAACTGACACATCTCACGCTTGCCTTGTTAACTAAGCGTCGTTAATGTTTACTTTAAGACGTACTTTAAGCGAGACACAAGGTTTACAGAATCAAGACATACTCCACTTTTTTAGCGTTTAGCACTCGTAATTTAATTCAACACCATGACCCTAGATCAAATAATTAAGGGAAATAAACTTCGGAAGCGACGCTTTCCGCGCGTGTCTTGAAGAAGAATTTTAAATTAAAATTCCATCGAATTAATTCTCTGGGAGTAAATATCGATTTGGGACTTCATTTACAAGTCTGTGAGAATTCGTTCTAAGAATCATCTTGTTTGAATTTTGATTAGGAATGCATACATGATCGTAAGTTTGAACATGGGTTTCAAACTGAATACATTGTTCCGTTGGTACATTAGAGAGCGGCAAATTAGCTCTTAAGCGAATACTAAATGGGAACATGTTCACAGAAGATCCCCAGATAATACCAATTAAGAAGTTATTGGAAAATTGAAAAAGAAAACATTCATAGTAATAACTATTTTTACTCATGATTTTAATCTACACTTACGTCCATAAATTAAGGATAATTCAGACTCACGCTGAAATCGAACTCTAAAATACATATATAAAGCATAAAATGACTTTACACATCTTCAAAAATCATATGAAAATTCCAGGAAGCCACTACATGACACCAATAGTGCGTCCCAATGACGAGAATGTAAGAAAGTGGTGTATAAGGAATAGAGGCAAAGGAGTAAATTTGCTCGCAAGCACTTTATAAGCCTTTTAGTGCAATAACGGCATAGTACGACAAAAATGATACATTTGGATGATTGTAGTATAATCGGATAGTAATACAGGCATACCTAGTTCGAAGTATTCGAGAAATTTAGAATCGCCCAGGTTCAGGCTTTGGCAACGATTCCAAGATTATGGTAATGGGTGTGGCCGATACATCACAGTTCGCCTTCGAGTAACAACGCCCAATGAGAACCAGTAGGAAACAGACGAACAAAAGAAATGGAGCATCAGATACTCTCTTCAGATACTGGTGCGACTGTTTCAAGACAGACCGATGTACAGACGCCAAGGGAACATTAGCCTATATGCTCGCAGGCCTGTCAGATGGTTCCACTTGCTGCGACTCACTGTCAACTGATGGTAAACATGGAGTAGAGAGCATGCATTATGAATACCATAACAGTGGGCTTGTGTGATGTTTTCTGATGAATTCAGGGTCAGGTTGCGGTCTGATTCCCGCCGGTCTTTCATATGGAGAGCGCCAGGTACCCGTTATCACCTAGGTAGCATCATTGAACGACGCCGTTAGGGTGATGCAGGATTGCTGGTTAGAGGAGGAATTATTCTGCGTTCCGGAGCTCACCTGCATGTTCAAATTAGAGCCATGACAGGCTAAATGTATCAGAACGTCGTTTTGGAATAACCTGTACGTTTGCGTTTTTTTGTTTGTGGTATTTGTTTTGTTTTTTGTTTGTTGTATTACGTTTACGTTTGTTAACGGGCGCCGTTGGAGCAGAATTTGTGCTCATAGAAGACAACACCTGTTTTCACCGTGCGAACAAAATAAAACGAATTCATTTCGTTTGTTACTTTAAGTCTTCAAATGATTCCTTCGATATCAATGGAGTAAAATACTTAAAGAGAAACTCGGCATTGCCAAGAGCATTTATTTATTCAACAATTCACAGATCGTTGAATAAGATGGAATTACTCAAGGCGAGGTGAGAATGAGCTTTTGAATTATTTGTTTAAGCCGTCCCACACTAAAAGACAGCGTATTTTTTTCATCATTAGTTGAATTCAAGTTTATGAACAGCTTATTTTGACTATTAGCTAGTTAACAGAGTACCTTAGCACAAACTGATAGGTGAACACAATTAGTCCACTTGGCACAATTTAACCACAGTATAAAGTCTCAAGAAATAATACTAATAAAATTTTCAATTTTTTTTATAATTGAGCCACAGGATTTTTTGCTCCTTTTGCACAATGCCTATATGGTTTAAGATAATTTTTAAAGCAATGATAAAATAGGTTATATCTAAGAGTAGAATATATATATATATTTTAATATCTTTACATCCTGGTACAATTTTATAGGTCTAAGGGGCTGTAAAAATCATGATAAAGGTCTGGTAGTTAGATCGTAAGTGATCAGATGGAAAATAAGACACATTTAAATGTTTTTGAGAAAAAAATACATTAAAATTTAGAGTTGAATAAGGAGCAGAAAACAGTATAATATGCTTTCGTTAACTTTAATTATTGCTGTCCTGCTAGTGAATTTCTATGAATTCTATAATGATTGGGTCTCGGAAACTTATGCGTTACTGTAATATTATGCTCAACAAAATTTATAACACATTATTCGAGAAGATGCATTTAGCAGTCAGAAAGAGGAAGATTAATAGTTCTCACTCTGTGCAATTAAAATTCAGAAAGAGCTTTTTTAATAGATTTTTTTTAAATATGGACTGAAATGAGAATGTGGTGTGCGACGCTTTTTTGCATATTAAAAGGAACCAATAAGGGTCAGTTACTGTCTTCATTTAAAGAAAAATTTCCTTTTTAAATGATTTTCATCCAATGATAATCCTTAAAACAAATTCATTCATTTCAAATGATATTTATTTGAAGTCAAGAAAAACCACTCTTGGGGCGCTTCTCTATCTTGAATATGCGATGTGATTTAATCTAAAATTTACTTTCAGTTCATCTATCTATGTCTTATAGTCTTAAGGTCATTGCGTTGAAAGGGGAATCGTATTTATTTGAAGAATAAAAGAAACAGACACTCCATATCCACCTGTTTTTATTATGGAGGAAACGAGAGAACACACAAAAAAAAAACTAGCGGGAGTGGTTTCTCAAAACAAATTTCGTATACTGTCTGATAATAGTGTTATTTCTCTCTCACGCATGAAATTACGGACCTTAGATACGAAGGCGAAAGCTGTGCATTGCCTGTCAATAATTTAGAAACATAGATCTTTTTCATGAGTCCATGAATTTTGCTGAACTCATTGTGTTATCTTTGGAGATTAATTCCTGGTATGTGATTAATACTCAGCTTATATTTTGGACATTGTTTTTCTAATTGAATGAAAATAAAACTCGGCACGGTATTACAGCTGTAATCACACGATTTCATACCGAATTTCATTTCCCTACTCTTTTGAGCTATAGTATTTGCAAGCATGCGAAATCTTGATCAACAGATGCACAAATTGAAACTTTGTGCATGTAGCTGAATTTTAACGCTACTTTTGATGAATGTAAAACACTTCTACTCCAACTCATTGCTGTTGATACACTGCAAGCTATTAACTATTGTTATTAAAAATTATTGAATAATAAAATGGACAAGATTTAGTTAAAAAGAATCAATGATGAATATCTGGCGGCCCTTCAAGTATTTTTTTTTACTCTTGTATTCTTAAAACGGTAATTGTTTTTACAAAAATGCGTTTATTAGTCTGGGAAGTTGAAAAGACTTTTTATATTTTATACCATCTTTTGGTCGTAGGTAGAATAATGTAAATATACTTCTATTTTAAGAAATGTTTCTAGTTTGGAAAGTACAAGAAAGGAAATCCCGTGTTAAATACTAAAAAAATTAGCATTATTATATTTTAGAATATATTTCAACCCATTTACTGCTTTTTGATGCCAAACAAACAGAAAATAAAAGAGATTTCGAAACATATTTCTACTAAAAACGTTTACATATAAAAATGTATCCTTTAGCATAAAAAATGAGATTTTATTATTAATTAAAATGTAAAATATCTGCAAAACTCCCGTCATTTATTTCGCATTTTAATTTGGAAAATGCCAATATTTCTGTGACTAATTCTGAATTTAATGGAATCAAGTTTTCTAAATTAAACGCAAATTTTAAATTCTTATTTCAGAAATAGGCAAGAAGCCAAACGAAAATACGCAAAAAATAATGCAGACAAGATAAAAAATTCAGAATATTAAATTTTCAGCAAATCACTTAAAAGTACTTTTTATAATTAATATCATTAGTTTTCCTTCAGACATGTCTAAAAGCAATTGCTCTCAAATTTTCAAAGTAATTAGCGGTTCCAAATCCTTAATGAAATTCAAAAATACAAAATATATTCTATAAACATTATTTGCCATTTAAAGTCTATTCGCACTGATTTCAATGTTTTTTTTTTGGTTTTTTTTGGAAAAAAGCTAATGCGGTAGAAATAATTTAGAAAGAAAATTATTTCTATCACATTTCTATGGAAAACATAGGTTTAAAGGTATACGCATTTAATCAGATGAGTAATATTAAACTTAATTTTAAAGTCTAATATTAAAAAAACGCTAATTAACATCTTAATTTTTATAAGAAATGTGTTATGAGAATTATACGTTGGACAGCAAAAAAAACTATGACAGAAAAAAAATTTCGATTTGCATTTAAGTAAAGAGGAATGATCAAAACTAATATTATAAATGCTAAAATTTCTTTGGGTTTAAAGACGTAAAAAGAATTTCATGAACTTATTTCACGGAGTGGAAATAATTCACTGTTATTTGATCATCATTTAAAACACTTAACAAAGGAAAGAACAAATAAACGTCATTTAAATGAAAGACCCAGGATTCACCAAAGCTAGAAAATATAGTCATTTATGGAAATTACGCGGTACACAACGTTTCATGTTTCGCAATGAGTTATTTAAAAGCATTAATGTGAAATGCAAATACATAAACTTTCTATCAAACTTATTACAGTGATGTTTTAATCAATGACCAGAAAGAGAAATATGTATTTATCGCAAGAAAAAGCTTTCCCCCTAATTCATCTCGTTAAAGAGAAATCAAATAATTTAAGAACATGACAACGGTATGTAAATAAATGAAGCTGATTTTGAAATTAATGGAGTGAATAAATAATTCCTTTAATTAATTCATTACCTTTCTATACTTTGTTCAATTTGAAACTTCTTTTTGAAACACTTTTATCTTCGAAACAATAAATTTAATTATTCATCTCGATTTCTGAATACACTTACTGAATTGTTTAAAACAATAAATAACAATTATTTGCTCTATGAATCTGACAATAATTTAAGTACTCATTAATCTGAATCGCTGATTGTTAGTTTTAGCGTTTTGTTTATTCATATTCATATTCCGAGGACCATGTCTCTGGTTACTTACCGCTAAACCAGACATTTTAGGAATGTGTTAAAAGAAATGCGATTTTATTTAGTAAATGGTTTATACCAGTGATTCTCAACCTGTGGGGCGCGCCCCCCTAGGGGGGCGCGACCACACGATTGGGGGGGCGCGATCATATCCAAGAGAAAATGTTACTTAAAAAAATGATTACGTGACTGAAAGGAAAGAACACACACACATACAAAACAAAATATATTTCGACATATTTAGTAATTAACTTATTAAATTAAAACAACTTACTAAATTAAAAACATATTTAATAATTATTAGTAACTTCCTTGGGCCTGTCTTGCAGAGAAAAGTTTTTCGAAGGAGGGTTTAATATTAGAAATAGACACTCTCAATTCTTTTTCTATATTTAGCTGAGACTACATTTTGTTTTCAAAGAAGCCACCGCAGAAAATCCAGTTTCACAAACGTAAGATATTGAAAATGGTAGTAGAATGCGAAATGCCCTTGTTTTTAGTGCTGAAAACTCATCATCCACTCCTGCCCAAAATTCAAAGGGTGATTTATTACTAAATTGTCTTTTGGTTTTGCCGCTTGCCGTGAATTCTATGAAGGTTTCTTCCTCTTTAATTGAGACTCCTTCGGGAGTATTTTGAAATGGATCCCTCACCCACTCGTAACTTGATATCAGTTTGTCGTCAGCAAGAAAGTACTTTTTTAAAATTCTTTGCTAGCATTGCTAAATGATTTTCAATGGTTACAAAATCAACTTTTACATGTTGTTCATCAGCTTTGTAAGTTTTAATACAATCATTCAAATTTGCAAACATTGTTAAGTTTTCTTGCTTTAAATTTCTGCTCCACAATTCCAATTTCCTACAAAAAGCATTAACTTTATCACTCGTATCCAATATATGTGTATTTGCTTCTTGCAGTTGAAGATTCAAGTTATTTAATTTCTCGAATATGTCGATCATGTAGCTCAATTTCATCACAAATAAACTATTGCGAAAAATCTCTGCTTCCGGTTTGTTTTCCTCTTCTAGGAAAACGGCGATTTCTTCTCTTAATTCATAAACAAAGTTGCAAAAATTTTCCTCATTATAATCATTTTGCCTCACAATAAAATAGTAACACTGAATGTACTGCACCCATGTCTTTACGAAGTGCGGAAAAGATTCTTGATTTCAGGTGTCTCATTTTTATATAATTTACTACGGTTACAACCATAGTTAACACAGTATTCAAACCAGGACTCATTTCTTTGGAAGCCAAAGTTTCTCTGTGGATCATGTAATGTGTCCAGACGCACTGTGGCAATTTTTGTTTCACAAGTGCTTGAATACTTTGGAATCTTCCGGACATAGAACGAGCACCATCGGTGCATATTCCGAAGCAATTTTTACATTCTATGTTTGCCTCGTTCATAAAATCATTTAAGATAGCAAATAATGTGAGTGCTGTTGCTTTGAGTTCTATTGGTTTGCAGAAAAGTAATTCTTCAACTTCTGACAAAGCATCACAAAATCTAACATAGGCAATGAAATGAGCATCTTTATTACTATCTGTAGCCTCATCAAGTTGTATTGAAAACAATTTGTCACGTAGCTTCGACAAAAGCTGACACTCTACATCTTCAGCTATATCATCAATTCGACGGGCAACAGTATCATTTGAAAGAGGTATAGACTGCAATTGTTTTGCAAAATTATCTCCAAACATAATTTCTACAAACTCAATTGCGGCTGGCAAAATAAGCTCTTCACTAATGGTGTGAGGCTTTTTACATCTGGCTATTTTATATGAAACTTTGTACGAGGCATTTAAAGCTTTTTCATTCACAGACAAAGTTTTTTTAAACAATGATTTTTGCATTTCATATGATTTTAATTTTAATACGGAGAATTCTCTGGATTTGTTTACGTACTCACTATGAAGCGTTTCCAAATGTTGTTTAAGTTTAATATGTTTCATGCTGTCTGCCGCCAACATTTTGAGCAAATGATGCACAGGGGCCTTTCTTCTTCATTTACTTAAGTACCAGGGAATCCAAAATTTAAGTATTCTTGAGAATATTTTCTTGATTTTATTTTCGGAACCACGCTCGTCTGTGTATTTGTTGATGCTCGTCTATCGTCTAATGCTCGCATAATCCCGCTTAAAAATTTATCCATGATTCTGCATAAATCTTCTGCCGTGAATATTTAATACGGTGAATTGCAATTACACGAAAATATATATAACATACACATTCAGAATAGATTCAATAGCGATAGAAGGATCGACTCGAATGAGAATGACTGGAATTGAAATTGGCGTCATAGAACTTTCTCCTTCTCCCTATGAGAAAACATTTGTTCACATCTGCGCATGCTTCTAACTTAACTTTTAAGCTGACCAGACAAATTCCAGACAAATCGAAACTTCTCGAGAAACTGTGAGAATGCTCGACATGGCGGGACGCAAGAGCAATAAAAAGCCATAGGATTCTTGTTTTTCTAATGCTGAGGATCGGTGTTGCAAAATGTCAATAAATTCCGTATTCTTGGTAATTTGTAAAGCTTAAAATTAAGGTTGTAGTGTAGGTTTAGCTTCAAAATACTCAAAATACATTATTATTGTATACATTTTATTGTGTGTGGTGGGGGGAGGGGCGCGATGAAAATTATGATTGAAAATTGGGCCGTGAATACTAAAAGGTTGAGAAACACTGGTTTATACCATTTATTACAAATCTGTTTAAAGGAATTTATCATCATTAATAATATTTTTACAAAGCCAAGGAAAAATTAAATTTAAACATGGTTGATTAAATATTTGCACTTAGATATTAACTTGGAAGCATTTTCTAAATTATATGATATGCTTAAATCATGACCTAAAATGTGCATTATTAAATCCTAACAAGTATTCTGGTTTAAAATATTGCATTTCAGGAATATAATATAATTTATTAAAATTTTAAACTGTTAAATTAAAATAATTCGATTTTTCAGTTTAAGGGTACTGTTTCATTATGCATGTAAAAGTATGCATCTAAAAGCTTTATTTTTATTTTTACTTTCTTCTGCCATTCATCAAAAAGAATTTTATCCATGTAAATGCTAATCTTAGTACTTAATTTGAAGAACACTTTGAGTGGGATGATGAGAAATAGTAATGTAGCAAGAACTCAGCTTCTAACTCTGCGACGGTGTTTTAAGAATTTTTAAAAAAAATATTAGTTGATAATCACTTTGTTGAAAGGGAATTTTACATTCAAATTCTTGTGTGGTCACGTTACATGGGTATAAATGGGATTTAGAACATAATCTCACGATGCATGAGTGTTTGCTATAATGATATAACATTATTTAAAAAAAAGTTTGATGGCTTAGGAGGTTTGCTAATTCAGAAATTAACATTCTTTATATAAAGAATATTTTCAGTTTAAGAGTTTTTCCCCTGCACATTGTTTTCGCACCGAGCTTATTGAATAAATGCCAAAAGTGAAAATGATTTATTTTTTAAATTTAAGTATTGAATAAAGTGATAGACGTATTGGGGAATAAAAATGGAAGTTGTTAATTTATTGAAAAACGTTGATTCTATGCATCATTTGATCTTTGTATTCTACCATGATTTTTTTATAATTATTTTATTTTATGTATTTTTATTGAGTTATTATTAAGTATAATTTTATTGATTTGTCAGAGCTATTTTTTCTTTATATCTACTTTACATCTAGATGCACCGAACTTTTGTGATGTTTAAACAATTTCGATCTTACCATCTGGGCAGACATATATTATTACATTGTTTTAGCAAAAAGGAAATGAAACCTTTTTGAAAAAAATGGTATAACCATAAAGATAACCGTTACAATAATCATTACTAATTACTTATTACTATTATCTTTGGTAAAGAGCCTGAAGTGTACTGAGGGACCATATAGAGACGTAACTCTTAAACCATATGGTGGAATTCTTATTGTCTGTGATGTTCTAATGTCAATCGCATGGTGTATATTTCGTCATTGGAGTGGAGGCAATCCACACCAATAATATACTTGAAGGATAAAACAGAAGTCGATTAATTGCCTTCTTTTTCACATGCTTTCTTTTCTCCCATTTTTTCTAGAAAAGAGTATAAAGATAAAAAAAGATTCTCGAGACCCCTACATTAATAGAGTGTAATGCAGCATGGTATTTTCTGCTTTAAAAAAACTTACACTCACTAACGTAATAAGACTTGTCAGAAAAGGCATTCATTTGTTACGACGAAAGAAGAGATTAAAATAGGTGGGCGATTTTTTATTAGCAATTTGCAGTTCTAAAAATCCATAACAAAACCAACAGATCTCGTAAAGTCATGGATCTTATTTTTCTTTATAGAAAAATAAAATATAATTGCGAACTTTTCAAGGCCAATCTTTGATTATCATAATGAAGAAATTAATTATCTCTTTTGAGACAAGAGATGATGAATAACCTAAACATGTATGTCGATGTATTGAATTATGTTTTTAGTGTATTGAATTGTATTTTTAGTGTATTGAATTATGCTTTTAGTGTATTGAATTATATTTTTATTATTGAATTAGGTTTTTAGGGAAACATTAGACAGCCTAATACGTTCTAAAAACCTTATGGTGCCAAAAATATATATTAAATGCTTATTGTACAGCCATAATTTTTAATATTTATTCTTATAAGCTAATGATTAGGGCAAAAAAGATAAAAATCATTCAAAACTATTTTAATTTTCTATTTGGTGGAGCCTCAGATATAGGCATTTGAAGAGCCCTGTAAGTAAATAGATTCTCACTTACCTGATGGGGGAAATAATGGGGGAAGTTGGAGATACCTCCACTCCAAAAGCGGGTAGTGTCTTTTAAATACATGTGGGGAGGGGTAGGGTTAAACAGGGGTCGCACCATAATAAGGGCAATAGAGCGTGTTTCATAATACAAGATTTATTTAATGTTACTGGAGATGCTGAGGCATGTTATCTGTGGCTTGTTTGCTCTATCCTGCTACTAGAAATTTGGAAGGAACCCATTTGGCAATTTATAAATTTTATTTTACTCATAAATTTTACATTATTAAAAATATGTTTTCTGAAAATATAGATATTCTTGATAGGGGTATTTATGTTTTATTAGATCGACAAAAGGAGTCCAGATATATAAAATGGAAACTTTTCTATTTTAGAGATTATGAAGTATTTCTGATATATTTTAACATGGTCTTGTATTAAACCTAGTGAGGTAAATTCTTATTTTAATATAAATAATGTTATTTTTCATTATAAATAGAATATGCTAAAATTTATCTTGTCCCAGCAGCAGAGAAAAATGACTTTGAACTCGAAGAAAGCATTCTGTCCTGGAAAAAGTTGAATATACTTTTATTCTGAGAAGGTCAATGAATTAAGTACATTAATTAATGAAGCATTTTTAAGTACTGTATTTGAAATATAAACATTATTGTGTTTAAAACACTTTTTGCTTGGTTAAAACACTTATTTGTTTGTATTAAAATACTTATTGTGTTTAAAACACTTTCAATGTAATTAAATATAACTCAAAATATAAGACTTTTTATTGTCTAATAAACGGCACTATTTTCACCTAATTTTAAAATTCCTCGGACATCATGTAAACTGTTTGGAGCATTCCATACTAGTTTTTTCATGGAGAGTCAAAATACTCCCCCTAATAAACAAGCTGTGCAGTTTTATCCTTGCAAGTTTAAGCTTATGTCATAAATGCCTAGAAATAAATTTAAATTTCTAAGTAGCAACTACTTTTTTGAACTCCAAGCCTTTAGATTTTGCTGCTTTAAGTGCTGCAGCTTTACCTTATGCGGTTCCTTTGTAGTTGGCATATCTCCTAATGTTCGGGGGGTGTTAATACTCTCTATGTGACTTAACAGTTTTTATAGTTGAAAACAGCTTGTGAATCTTGTTGATTAAAAGAGCATCAAAAAATAAGTAATGTATATAAATTCCAAACAGATTGCAATAGGAGCAGTTTAGGTAAGATACACAGTCGTCAATGGAGTCATTTGCTAGGATTAACAAGAATCATGTAAATAAATACGGATTATAAAAAGTGTATTATCTGAAGCAGGCGTTCATTAAAAATAGATATTGAATATGATTCCTGCTAGTCAACAAAATCTTACATTGTACATTTTGAAAACTAAAACATGAATAATATGATATATCAAAATATATTAATATCAACTAACAGAGAACGAAATGGCGACAGTGACTGCATTGAGCGAATGTTTAGTGTCTAACAAAGCAGAGCTTTAGTTATATTTATAAGATGATGAAATTTGAACAATATAAATTTAAACTAATTCACTTTTAATCTATATTTTCTACTATCTACTATCACTTTGTATCGACCTATATTTTTCTAATATTTATTCATTGACACATTTTACCATTATATATTTATATATTTTGTTAGAAGTAGCCAAATGTAAGGAACAAGCATTAAAATTTATAATTTTTAATAGGGCAGTATTCCAAATACATGTATATCCTTTAACCCTTAATCCAAAAGGAATATAAAAATTGTATTAAATAATTTTTTCTTCCCAACACATTATTGAAAATAAATCTAAAAATATAATCGTTTACTTAACATTTACTTAATTTTTAACTTAACTTAATTTTTAACATTGAAGAAAATCGTTCAGAGTTGTTTTAAGAGAAAATGAATTAATTACATGAGAGTTAATTAAATAATCGTTATTCATTTTTAAACAAAGATTACTCAATATTTATAAAACACTTCATAAGTTTTTACATCTCCGAAGATCTATCGTGATTAATTTTTTTTATCATAAGCGTGTTTGAGAATGTATTCAATGATCTCTCTCTTTATTTTTCATTAAGTTTTTTAAACTAATTGAAGCACCGAAAATTATATAAATGCCTTTTCTTTAACAAAGGAAATTAGTGTGAGATTATTCTGATCTTTCATTGAAGTTTGCAAATTATTATAGTTTTTTGGATAAAACGCATTTTATTCTATTACAAGAAAGCTATTTTCAAAATATCAATATATCTGGCTGACGCAACGTCATTTTATGTCAATATATAGTTATGGCAATAAGTACGTAGTCTGTCCAGGAACAGAATATGCCAATCGGTCCTACATTTCCGAATCAAGATACATACTTAAAATACAGTTATGCAGTCTTAAATTTCTCCTAGCAAAATATCAAACGCGTTTTATTCCCTATTCTAAATTTAGGAGCCATATGATAATGTGCTTCTGATTTTTACATTAGATGAATTCGAATTGGGAGAATAAGTCTCTTTATCTTGCTACTTACCTAGAGGTTTTACCTGAGACTTCAGGACATTAAAAATGCAATTATGCTGGTGACAATTTTCAACGGATACTGTGCTGTTATTCTTTAATAACATGCCTTATGAAAAATTTAGATAGAACCATTCTCTTAACGAATTGCAAGAAAATTGCATTCTTCTATTTTTCTAGTAAAAGACTTTAACATGTAGTTAAAAAATAATGATATATTACTGTGAAGACAAGTATTTGTTTTAAATTTAGTAGAGAAATTTGTTTGTATGGCTACATTTATTTTTTAAACATAATTTCTTTCTGTCCATCTTACCTGGTTACCTCATAACATCTCTACCATAAACGATTTCCTTTAGTTGCTCATCATCGCTAGATAGATGCCAAACACAGTGTCTTAGAAATACTAGGGCCACTGGCAATTGTTTTGGAAGAACTAATTATTATTGAAATCTTTAACATTATTATTATTATTTTAAAAATTATTATTAACATTAAAATTAACGAGTAATCTAATGCTTGATGTTTCACACTAAGTACATTTAACTGCAGTTCTGTTTTCGATAACATTAATTAATAATTTTTTTCTTGTAACTTTATCTGTAACACGTACTTGGCATGAAGAAAATTGCTGGAGAAGATGAACTCATTGAAAATCATGGCTCGTCGCTATTAGATTGAAAAATCGGAAGGAAAAGATTAGTTTATACATCGCTTATTCTATTATAAGTTTAAGTATCCACGAATATAACATTTATTTGTTCTTTTAATTCAATATCCACTTGCAGTTTGTAGATGATTCTATTTGTTTTTAATTATTAGTACCTAATTTTTTAAGGTGTGGAAGCGAAATAACGTTAAATAAAATATTATACTTTACAAAGAACACCTAAGAAAATCTTTGGAAATACTTAAAGTCGGGAAATCCTTTTTAATGTTTAAACAAATCTAATGTATAAAAGATTTTATATTAGATATTCGTATATGAAGTAAGTTAGGTCATCCTCAGAAAAGTTATTAGTAATCAAAATTCTTGTATTCTTAAATACTAAATGATAATTTTTAAAACTAAAGAAGATATATTACATGAATGAAGATCTACGTTGATTCATTTCCGTTAAATCTTTAAGCACACAATTATTTTTATGTGACCACTGGCTGGTTAGAAATATTGACTTTTTAAGGTAAACGAATCGTGTTATTTTTTAAATTTCACTATACTTCCGAAATCTTAAGAATACTTTATATAAGGAATTTTTAAAATGTATAAACAGATTGTGGTTGAACTGAACATGAACAACAGAAACTGTTCCTCTCCTTAGTATGTTAAAACTTCCGAAAATATTTTATATTTATTTATTATTTTTAACATCTATTTGATTAAAAAATCAAACTGTGTCGGAAGTGTTTGAATTTTTATAACTCAAATATTTTTGAATATGCTAGTGTGTTCTTAATTGTTTTCAAATGTAGAAAATGTTCATATTCTTTGGAATTGCGAAAGTTTCAGTTTCGCAATATAATTTAGGCCTAGGGAATAATTAATGTCGTTTCAGAAATCATTATTTAAGGATCAAGAGTTTTGCGTATTTGAAAGGGAAAGCATTGAAAATCTATTAAATTTTGCAGAGAAAATTATAAAACAATTTCAGGTTCCACAATTAGTTTATTATCAAGCACCACTTTAAAGAAACCTCAAAATAAAGTTTAGAATTTGCAATACATTTGTGAATAAATAAACATTAAAGTTTCATTTTTTCAATTAATTTACATACAGTGGGTAAAAAAAGTTTCCGTACGGTCACTAAATTTAAGAATAAATGAGCATAATTTGTAAAGTATTGCATTTTTTCTTTAAATACTGTCTATATGTGTTTAGTATAAGTCTATATAAAGAGATTTTTATAAATTTTCATTTTTAAAAAACGGGAAAAGCATATTATTTGCAATATCTAATGTAAATTGAAAATTGCAGTGCAAAAAAAGTTTCCGTACGCGTTATGCAAATTCTTTCTGAAGTGTTGAAAACAGATCCACAGTAAATCTTTGACGTCAGAAAATTAATCACTGATAAGAAAACAATATTTCGACAGCTGTTGAGTTCAAATTTGTTCTTGATCTTCTCAAAATGGAAGTTCCCAGAGCTATTCGGGAATTAGAGATTAAATTGCGAAATGATGGATTATCCATGAAAAGGATTAGTGAAAGGATTAAAAAATCGAAGTCTACTGTGCAATATATCATTGAAAGATATCGTAAACTTCATTCACTTGAGGATAGGGATCGATCCGGGAGGCCATCAAAATTAAATCGCGTGCATAAAAGAAACATCTTACGCCAAGTTCAAGAAAATCCACGAATTAGTGCACCGAAGTTGGCAGCTGATTTAATGGTTAGTAACAATATTAAAATCCCAACTCAAAACGTGAGAAATGTCATTAAAAAAAGTGGTTATCATGAACGTGCGGTCCGGAAGAAACCCTATATAAGTTTGTGCAACAGGAAAAAGCGCCTCGAATTTGTAAAGAAGAATGTAAGCAAGCCATTATCTTTTTGGGAATCCATTCTTTTTAGCAAGGAATCAAAATTTAACATTCATGGGTCAGATGGCTAAGTTATGGTGTGGAGAAAACCAAACGAACAACTGCTAACTAAGAATTTATGCTGAATTGTGAAGCACGGTGGTGGCGGTGTCATGGTGTGGGGGTGTATGAGTGCTTCTGGAGTAGGAAATTTGCAGTTAATCGAGGGAAATATGGATCTAGATGGATATCTGGATATTCTTAAACAAAATGTGTTATCCAGTGCAGAGAAACTATCTCTTGGAACTGGATTTACTTTTCAGCAGGACAACGATCCTAAACACACCTCTAAGATTTGCCAAGAGTGGTGCCTTTACCATGTTAAACAACAACTTCATAGCCCTCCCCAGTCCCCCGATTTAAACCCTATTGAACATTTGTGGGAAGAAATTGGCCGACAACTTAAAAAATATGACATAAAAGACAAAGTCGAGCTCAAAAGTGCCATTAGTAGTATTTAGTGTAATATTTCTCCAGAAACAACAAAAAAACTTGTAGAGGTAATGCCTCGACGACTAAAAGAGATGATAAAGACCAAATAAGGGCCCACTGATCATTAAATGTATATTTGTTAAAAGTATTTTGCATTTTTGTAAACTTTTTTCGTGTGCTAGGGCACCGTACGGAGACTTTTTTGTTCCATGTTTACGGCATTTTTTGAGTTTTTAAGATTTATTATTTAATTTTGTCAGTATTATCATCCTTTTAACATGAATAAATATTAATTAATATTAGTTTTAACTCATTTTTAAGTTTTCATTTTTATCATTATGAATTTTGTGTGACAAATTAAGCTTTTATTTGCATTCGTATCTGCGTACGGAAACTTTTTTTACCCACTGTATTTTTCATACAAAATTAAAATTTTTACATTCTTTTAAAGAGTTTTAACTACTAGAGACTGATTTGTTGTTGTAATACAAGTTGCTTTAAAAAAATTTTGACATTAAGGTGACTGCTTACCTTCGGGACAATTTTTTAAAAGGCTAATTTTTAAGCTTTAATTTGTGTTTTCTAGTTAAATCGTGTATACGAAGAATAAATATCAATAAAAATTTATGTGACTGTCTAATTTTTTAAATCGACAGATTTCATGTAAATTTTATTAAAATTTTACCAACACGATTAACACTTTATACAACTTTCTAATACACCAATTAAAATTTTTCTTTACACATATCACACATCGCATAGTTATCTTCAAAATGAATAAAAATCTAAAAGATTAGTTAAAATGCAAAAATGTTATAACGCATTTTATATTGCAATGTAGAAATTATTGTTAATTATAAGTAAGTATTGAAATAATTATAAGTAAAAAAGTATTTACTATATATCAAAACTTTTAATTCATTTCAGAGACAATGGTATAAAGAACATTATATGAAAATTTCGTAGCAAAATATTAAATTAATACTGAGAAAAATGTGTTTAAAGCTTGCATTTAGTATTTAATTTAAGCTTACATTTTTCTTCATAAAACAGTCTAAATTTCCCTATATTTGTAAGTTAAACCTTCCTTTTCTTCATTCATTACACATTTTCTCTTTTGCTGATCTCTGATTTCTTTCTTCGGACTTTTGATAATGGTAATGAATGCGTTTTTAAACTACAAATACGTTCATAGTCAGAAAGCTTTAATGCTTAATAAGTGTGGCAGCCACCTTCTATTTGTAATTGATTTAACAACCTTTTTATAAATCACTACCACCTTCATGGACAGCAACAAAGGACCCGAATGAATAAGAGAATTACTATGTAAATAGATGCTCGAGAGAGTTAAAATTTTGACAGATGCATCAATAAATTCAGAAAGTGTTTGTTCAAAAGCCATGGCCGTGCGTGAAATAAAACCTATTTAGGAAATTAATATAATCTAGATTAATATAATTAAGTAAACGAAGCAAAAACGAAACTAAACTAAACATTATATATATATATATATATATATATATATATATATATATATATATATATAAAATTTATTCCGTTTATGAATTATCTGGAGACTTAACTCAAAGTTAATTCAGCAAATGAGATGAAAACTATTATTCACATTTGATTTAATTTCAGTAAATAAATTGCAATGTGCAAGTAGATAACATTTATATTTTAGGAAATATGTGATCACTGTGTAAGTATTGAAATAAAGAGAAATATTATTTACAAATTAATCAGAACTATTAGTCAAGGACAGATTTAACTTTTTCTACGTGTGAATCTGAAGTTAGAAAACCAAAGAAAGGATGGCATGATTCTCCATAAAACATCTCTCTTCCTGAAAACCTTCAGAAGAATTAAAAATCCCAACACGGAAAGGGATTTGGGGGGAATTGAAAGATGATTTGTTAGTGACAGACTACACAAGCCTGGATTTGTCCTTGTTCGTTCACAACAGGATTAAAAAGATACTTGGCTAAATAAAAAGGATTGTGCACTTGTCTGGATTCATTTTATATCCTTTAAAAGACGCAATTTCTTTCTCCTTTTCAAGAAATTACTTCAATGAATTAAAAAAAAATCCAGAATTTAAGAATTTCACTTTTTTTGATATAATTGTTAAGCGCAGTTAATATATATTTAGGCAATTTCATTAAATTTTCATCGAAATGTTAAAATTTGTTGCAATCAGTATAAATTCACAAATGATGTTGATTGTTACATGACTAGATAATAATCGATCGCAATCATAGTTGACAGTCAAAATAATCTTATAATTCAAGTTATAAAACGAGACAAATAATTTTTTTAAAATTAATAAATTTATTTATAATTCATTCATTAGAAATAATTAAATGATTGTCATTAAAATATATTAACATTTTTTTATTCTGTAACTTTATAAATAGTAAGTCTTAAGAAAACTCCTGCTAAATTACGGGGAAATTCCATTTCATTTCAAAAATATTCCAGTCACATTTAGTACTGTTTGTTCAGCTATGATAAAATATAAAATTATTGGTAACTGATAATATTATATTAACAGTACTTTATATAATCAAAGGGTAATGTTATTTTGACTTACAGTTAATTTGCTAAAAGATGGAAAGAAATGAAACTTACCAAATTGACATGTCTATTTAATAACACATTCTACTCACCTTTATGATCAATATTATATTAAAAGTTTAGATCTTTATTCAGTAATAAATTACCTTCCCCAAATTTATTCTTGAGTCAGCGACTGAGGAAATTATTTTATAATAAACCATCAAACAAAATCATTGGATTCAATAATTAATATTTCTTAACTACCTAAGAATGCTAGGCATATTGAAAATATTTCACTATTCAATTACATATTTAAGAAAAAGGAGTTTCATGAACTGAAAAACGGATTACCTCTCCAAAGTTTTCGAGCCACTTCTGCCGGGAATATCAGATGCAACAAATCCACATTCTTCTGCCTTTCCTCTTCGACCGCTTGGCTAGCTTCTTGGATGGAGTTTTTAAGCTTATCCATTCTCTTTTTCAATCCATCCTGGGCTTTGGTTTGTTCTTCCACCAGCATTATGTCCCTCGTAGCATCATGTACTGGAATATCAGAGATGTAAAGCCCTCTTCCAACAAGTCCAGATAATCCCTTGACGACAGGCGAACCCAAGAAGAGCAAACATTGCGATTCTGGGCACAAAATCATCTGGCCTTTTATATTCATTCCCTGGAAAAAGAAGAATATTAATTTAGTGTGAATACAGAAGGTACGAAGAATCGATTACTAACATCTACAGTAAATGTATATTATTTAAAAATTGCCAATTTCACAGGTTTAGGAATGAGATTTACATGCTTATACATTGAAAATTGATATCAACTGGCATAAAGCTTGCTTGTCTTTTAGTGTAAATATGCAAGATAAAAATATTATTATATTAAAAATGAATAACTAAATTTCTCATTCGAAATATTCGGATACATTTATTTTTTATCCCTAATTTTTTGCTACCAGGCTCCTGAATAAACCTGAATGCTAAATTTCTATTGAGATATTCTTTTTTATTTGCCTATAAAAATTATACAGGCGTTATATATTAATAATGATAAAATTATAAGAGAGAGCATCTAAAATAGTATTAATGCATTTTTATTAAAGATTATTAAGTTTCAAATTGAGGAACTTGGTTTCTTAATCTATATAAATAAAAATGAATGTTTGCCTGTATGTCTCTTATGCACTGCTGTACCACTCATCGCACTGTGGTAAAACTTTGACTACTTATTACTTGCACTTACAGAATGGTTATAGGCATAGTAAAATTATCTGATATATTAAAAGTACTTTTGGATCTATTTACCTCATCTATTAACCAATTATTAATGAATTTTTGTTTGTTTGTACCTTATGCGTTGTCATGCCGCTCATCCTATCGTGATAAAACTTTGACAATTTATTGTATGCACTTACAGGACGGTTATAGGTATAGTAAAATTATATAATCTGTATAAATGTTAATTAATGTTTGTCTGTATGTCTCTTATGTGCTGCTGCGACTACTAATTACTTTCACTTTAAATTTGAGGACTGACCCTAAAAGGTCCACGTTTTTCACATAACCAGTAGTATGCTGGATGCTTACGAGTCAGAAATTTATTTGTTTCTGCTGAAGACGGAAAAAAATACTGCCTACCCTAAACCTCTTGAATAATAAAGTAAGAAAGAATAGAATAAATACTATTTACACTTCTCCTTTATATACTCTTCAATTTCAATAAATGTATTTATTTCTGATATGAAAATAAATGCTACCCTTTCAATAATTCATATTTAAAGAAGACATTTATTTTAAATTTCAAACGGAATTTACAAAATTATTTGTTTTGAGGCAGCAACGCGCCGGGTACCAGCTAGTAGCTTTATAAACGTATATCTTATTTTTATTGTAATGGTTACTTATTAGCCAATTTATTTTAAGTTTTTATTCTGCAAATCAGGACCGTAGAAAAGCAAAGTAATGGAAGTATGTTAGCAGTCTAAGACGCTAATAGACAATTATGAAAATTAATTAAATTCGAGATTGAAAATATTTCGACAAAATAAAAGTACACTTATTTTTAAAAAAAACTCATGTTTATGTTCATAGACCTCAATAAAGTATTATTGGGAATTCTTTTATTCTGAACGTGGTACATGCATACTCATTCAACAATACTCCCAAAAAGCATCCTTGGAATGCACATAATAGACTTTCGATAAAAGTGGAATCTGGCACCCTTAACAAGAATGAAAGACCTTCAGAACAAAAAAATCACGTTTAAAAGTATTGATGTTGTTAAACCAGAAAAGGAAAAATCGACTACAAACTATCTTGAATACAAACATCAAGAGATGTACAATCGATCACAAAAATGCATTGGACTTGAGGTGAACTTATGTATTCAGGTTTTCTTAAAAGAATTGTATTTCAAGTGATATGATTCTTTGAAATCTTTCAAATAACTATAAATCGTTAGTTTTATTTATGTACATTTTGTTTCCTACATTTTATCATTAATTCGTTAGTATTAATCGTATGATATGTTCCCTTCACCCACCCTTCCACACACTTGCTATTTCGTGATTTTTTTTTTTTTTTTTTGTATTTTATATTGGGGCATTTATGCGCACAAAACTGCTACAAATAATTTACTTTAAAAAATATTGCTGTTTTTTAAAAAATTCTAACCATTAATATACATATTCCTTAATCAAATATTTATTCAAAACATTTATAGTTTATAGTATGATCTTTAAATACGTAGGCACTAAATCATTTGTCACGATTGATACATTGAAGTCTCACAAGTTACAAAATGATTTTATTTAGCTTGAGAGGAGGGGGGGGGGGGAATTTCGATAACTTTTAAACCACTCCAACAGGTTTTTGAAGTAAAAAAGATAATTTTAATATAAAATGAGCTTAATGAAATTCTAACTATTTCAATTCAATGTTCAGAAATTTTTGAACATCTTATCGCATTCAGAAAGATTCTTGAAACGTTATTATACAAGAGAGAATTACTATCGATGCAAAGTACAGTTTTGAATTCCACATCCATCATTCAAAAGAACAATCCAACTTCCATATCTAATTTCTATATCTAAATAAAGATTTCAATTACCTCAAAAATGCCTTAGGGAATATTTTAAAAGAGAAAAAGTAAATCCATTAGAATGATAGCAATTATTTGCTCATGATCTCGATTTTTATTCCAGTTTTTTAAATACGCGCAGAAGAATCAAGCCTTTCTCCAAAAGACATTATTCAGAAGAAAAAGAAATACTATTTCTCTGTAAGTTAGTAAAAACTCAACAGCATTTCCAACTCATAAAGAGTAAAATATTTTACTTCTTGACATATTACTAAGTGAATTTTCCCCATCAATCGATCTTTAGATTATGACAGAACTCTAGTAACGTCGTTAACAACTAACACACTGCACTAAAGCCATTCAGATCTTATAAAAAAAAAGGGGATTCATAAGGAAAGAAAACCAAATTTTAAAAAATTGCTAAAACTCATTAGACAGGAAAACAACAAAGAAAGAATTATGAAAAGTAATAATTTGTTTTGGGACATTTTTATGTTACACATTGTGTCAAGAAACGTTTTTAAGAAAGTCATTATGAATTCAGTATTGACTTTAATGACAAGTGCACCATTGTTTGAAAACGAAATTATCAGTTCGATATATAATTGGATGTGATGAGAAAAAAGAAAAGAAATATATAAATTTTTGAGAACGTTTTTTTACAAGAAATTTTGCCATAACTTTTGTCATTGATATTTTATTATTTAAATGTTTTCATTCAGAATGCAGTTAAAAATCAGACAATTCTTTTAGAAAATAAAGTTTACTTTTTAGAAGTTTACGACTTCTGAAGGCATTAATCCTCCAATTTATTTAAAATATATTTAACTTGATAATTGCATCTTTTTAAAAACAGAGAAATTTGAGAAAAGAGCTTTTAAATAAAAAAAGTCATAATAAGATATATCTATACTTATAATAAAGATCAATGTGTGTGTGTTGGCTCTCTACAAGCTAGACCGTTCGATCTACTGCTACTAAATTTGGCATATGCATACCTTGGAGGTCGGGAATAAGCTCCTGGGGCTCCTTTTTGGAATTTTTAATTAGAATTTGAATTATTAATTAAAAACTAACTTTCCTCTAAACAATCTTCTCATTTCACCACTGCCAAATAAGTAAGGCTTAAGGTTTTTTTTCGCACGATAATGAGGCTAGGCTTAATAATTTCATCCGATTAAAATTCACGCATGCGCATTATATTCTGATTTTTGACTACTATTTTCCAAGGATACGAACTTGGTTTTGAAGGCTAAACATGTTTTAGGCCGATTTTTCCAAACGATTCTGTTTATTTTCTTAGTGTTTCATGCATTTAAAACAAAAACATTGTTAATTAATAGATCTGTTCATGATGAATTAGAAAATTTTGTTGAAAACTTTTTGAGATATTTCACAAATTGAGAAAAATATTCTTTAGTGCCCATAAGCATTAAATACTCAGCAACTTTGCATTCAGCACTCATATTTTTTTAATGCTCCGTTTCAGTAAAAATGCTTTTATATTAATTGCAGATTAATCATTTCTACTTTAATTTTAAGCATAAATTCTACGGATACTAATAGAAAGTTACATAATATACACACATATTAAGTTATGGCTGAAGGCTTTAATAATGATATGATTATCAAATGAATTATATGATTATCAAAATTAGAAGATTTAAAACATTTTGATGAAGAATCTATTAAAATAGGAGTTGCATAAAATATTTAATTATAAAAAATTTAACAAGCATTAAGATGAGCGAACAGGCTGTTCTCCAAAGGCGGCTAGTATGCTTATAAGCAAAAGCAAATAATCCAAATGCACTCCAATTTTCTGAGAAGCTTATTATTAGCATCTTTTACTTCATAAATCTTTAGTATTTAAGATCGTTTTTATGAATCAAGGGACGTTTGACGTTAAATTAATAATCAAGGGATCAAGGGATTAAACTGACGTTTAATAACTAGTATTCATATTAGATTATGTAATTTGTTAAATTATGATTAAAATTATGTAATTTGTGAGTAAAATATTCCTTAATGAATTGAAGATGGTGAAATCCTACTGAACTACTTAAAACTTTTGATTCTTCATGTTGCAAAAAAAGTTATTTAATAATCCTAAAAGGTATGAATCTAAATTTTTTTAACACATTCAGCCATTTATGATTTAATTTGCTTGGATTAATGACTGTTTACGCTTTTAATGCGATGATATGGCGAATGCTGGAAGAAGTAACTGATCCAGAGAAATGGATAGATTTTACCTTCCGATCCCACTTATCTTCTTCTGCCTATGATTCACCAAGGCATGAACTAACCAGGCTTGATTTCTTTTTCGGAAGGGATATTAGTAGGAAGAATGGGGGAGCCGGATTTTCTCACTGTTTCGTAATAAAGAAGCCTTCACAAATGCCTCCAAGATTGATTAGATGTAGGTCCTTTGCAGAGGGCCCATATGATTTCTTACGAAGAAACCCTACAATTCATGTTAAATTTTGGCTATCGCTGTTATAATATTATGAAAAATAATTTTAAAAAATTCAAATTATTTTACCTTGTTTTTTATGCGTATAAAGCAAATAAAATGTTAACGAAATCTAACTAGAAATGCTTTTGATTGAAAATCTTGGTATTGAGTCTAAGGAAAAGGGAATTAAATCATATATTTTGGAGCGAATTTCATTCTGAAGGCATAATCTCAAAATTAAATCATACATAAAAATTTCTATTCAAATCTAATTCGATTATATAAAATTTCAAAAATGAAAGAGCTTAATGAGGAACGAACAAAACGAACTTAAAACTTAATAAAAACAACATCATACTTTAAGTTTCCATGTAGCATCGCTAAGCTATACTTTCGGATTACCACCCTGGCATACAAGATAGCTGTAATCTTCGAGCGCAACGAATCCCAACCACAAGTTACTTAAAAACGTAGAGGAAACTTCAACGGATGAAGTAGGATGTTCTCTGATCTTGCTTCATTTGATTACCATTTTGATCTTCATAAAATAGCTTAAATTACAATAGTTTTGAATTCGAGGAAATTGTACAAAAGAATTCATTACTCTTTTTTAAAGAAAAGTCAATATTATTCTTTAAAAAGACATGGACCAACTTAAAATCTATGGAGATATGTCATATATAATAACGTAGACTGTATTCTGGATTAACCATATTGTATTGTCTAAATTTCTTTTGCTTGAAGGTTATCAAAAATTCAGGGGCGAACTTATGCAATCATCTGATATTAAAATAAAGTCTCTTTCTGAATAAAACATTTTAATTGATAATTATTGTTTCATTGTTGAATACTTTGTGATAGGGTTCTTTGAATGAATAATTTTTTAGCTTTAAGGAATCGAAACACTTTCCTAACACTAACGTTTAATTTAATCAGCACTGTTAATTTCAGAATATCTCTGACATATCAGTCAATATAATAAGCGAATTGATTGAGAATTTCAATATTCGTGTTTAACCTTTTTTTTTTTTTTGTATTCAAATCAAAGTGATATATTCATTAACATAAACTCTTAATATATTTCTACATAATTTTTTTAAATATAAATCATAAAAGGTATTGAGTTTTCATAATAATATAATAATTTGTAATGGAATTTCTTGGAGAAACTAACCCTTATTTCAATAAAAAAGAAATTTCCATACTAACACGTTTTGAAGTTAACTGTACCCATACTTTGCCTTAAGGCACTTTTCTTGTTATGCATGTAAGAAGAGTTTTTTTACGTATGGTTTTTGCATATATTATTGTGAATGCAATCTGTTTCGAATAGAAAGCGTTGGTGCTTTTTGCGATCAATGATTTACATTCCCTTTTTTTTATCCAATAGATACGCTTCCTTTTTTTCTCTGGTATTTGTATTTTTCATCAAGTTCTGCTGAAGTTCAGTCGTGTGGTAAATTTGGTTTGCAATTTTATCGAGCAATGTTGTTTTCTTTGCATGAGTGATCGCATCTAATGTATAATGCTTCCAAATCTTTAGCCAAGAACCGCTTTAAAAGGTTTAAAGTAACTGAATGTTCTGATCTTTGATTTTTAGCTGGGGAATAGTTTTTCAAAAGTCTACAGAGTTATCGCCAGAATATTAATTTTAAATACTACATTATTTCTTTACATTTGCTAATAAGTTAGCACTTTCACTGATAATGCAGCAAGCGAAATTTTAAAAAGAGGGAAAATTTTAATAAAAATACGAAATTATTATTTACTTAAATACTTAATACAATATATCTTTATTATTTTTTGTTAGAAAATAAATTATTTGCTAAAAACAGATTGGTTTTATATTCAAGAAGAGCAAAATCAAGGACATATATTGTATGCTTGCTTCTTTCATATGCAGTTATGACATTATTATTCATCAGTTTGCATTTAAGATTATGTTTTGCATATAAAACAAAAACGATTCATATAATGAATACTTTTGACGAACCTAATACTTTTCTTATCCTACTAATAGTTCCATGTAACATTGGTATAAATATGGGATATTAACACAAAGGGTTATTGATTCAAAATTTTGAAATCAAGAATTATAAAATGTATCTAACATGATACCATTTTTTATGCATTTGTCGGATGTAAATTTGTACTTTTTTCTCGGGCATATAAGCAGAATTCAAACGACTTTAATTTGAATTAAGCGACTCTAAATAAAATAAAATCAAAAACAAAAGGCCGACTCTTTGACTTCAAAACCCGGCTATTGGGTTTTAGGTTGTAGTTGAAAGTTGTTCAAGACTTAGAAAGCATTCTAAGTAAAAAAAAAAGAAAGTAAAAAAAGCAATAAGAAGATTATATTTGTCTTAGTTAAAGAAATAGAATGCAATCATCCCATAATCTAAACGCTAGACATTAATTATTTAAATTGAGGTTTGTCTTTATTTCAGCTCTCTTTTGATTTCCAAACTGAATTTTAAAAATCAATACAAAACTATTTAATTTCAAATGTCCTGTATAAGAAAAAAGGGCTTTAATACATAAATAATTTGATATAACTATTTTGGTATCAGTAATTAATCTGTCTAAAAAGTGAATTTATAAAAAAAATCCCTTTAGAATTTTGAAAAAAATTGAAGAAATTTAATGAAGGGTAAATAGTTATTTGATTGATTATACAAATCCTAAAAGAAAATTTCTATTGCTTTTGAACTTAAGTCACGGTAATTTTGATTTTTAACACTTTTAAAACATGATTAAATTTAAACCTTTATATCAAATAAAATATGAGAATATGTAGAATTTATTACAATTATTAACTCAATAATTAGATAGTTCAGTAGCTGGAGGTAATTATTAGAGTGTAAATTATAGATATTATTACAATTTTTACTTCAGTTTCGTTTAGATATTTTTTGAAGAACAGTTTTCTCAACCTCTGAATATTAGTTCAAAAGAGTGTCATTTTTACCATAAGAAATCAGAGCAAATGTATTTTAGATATACACGTTTCCTTTTTGTTTATAATTTTATAACTATTAATCACTACATTTGATATTTGAAATTTTAACACGATCATCTTTAACCAGTATTTAATTGATTATTCTACTATAGCTACTAATAAGTAGTATTTATATAAGCATATTCTTTGAATGTATTAAAAAATACGATGTCCAATATAACGATTTTGCTAATAACATTTTACTATTTCTTCGTATTATAAAGAATGCTACTGAAATACTGTTTTAACTCATGATTTTTATTAATATAGTATATTATGTCCATATTATAGTATTAAAAGGCAATCTCAAAGCTAAGATGCAACAGTATAGGAACCTGGAATGTGCGCAATACGTAGTGAAAAATTTTATGATAATCCATGCTTCCTGATAAATCTGGCCAGCTAAGATCGAAATGTGTCCTCTCTGGATTTAAACCCCATGTCCCTGAGGTCACAGTAAATCTCGCACCGTTACCTACACTTTTATTGATTAACTCTGGTGTCAGAAACACGCATTTTCCATCTATGAAAATGAACATTGCAGAAATCGCTGCTCTAAAGAGATCGGGGAATGGATCATGGGAAGTTGTTTATGTCAGGGTAAGTAGCTATAACCCTGTCTGCGGAATAGGATGATTCTGATGCGAGCATTCCCAGGCAAGATATTACCGATGAAGGTCGTACCGACTAGACATTATGTGTTAGATATAAACTGTCTAACCGCAAATATCGGTAGAGTTTATGCCTTATTTTTGGAGGGAGACAGAGCCAATGTGGGATTTGCTGACATCTTTATACTAATAGGCATTCCATAAAATGCATAATTTCATAAGATAAATATCTATAAATAAAATTCGAATAATTAAGTGTTCGGTTGAAGAATTATTAAAGGAAGATCAATTATTCCTTCATAGGTACGATTTCATTTTCTTATTAGATCTTATATTCAATAAATAATGATTAGAGTTTGCAATTTATTTGAGAATGAGGTTTTTTAATTTAACTATGCTGTTCAATTTTCATTATGTAAATTTTACAAAATATTCAAAAATTTTCATAAAGTTTCATAATTTTATTATGTCCGTTGATGTTTTTGAGATCAAAAACTTTCAAATTACTAATTTGTTGTTCAAACCTTTTAAATTACTAATTTGTTTTTAAGGACTTTAGGAATGGAAGACTTCCAATGTTCTCAAATCTGAATATGATTTTTATGTCATTTTGATGAATAAAAAATCGAACTTTTAAACCTCGAATACGTTTTTAGATTAATTATATTCGGTTTTGACATTCATTGTAAGTTCTAAAAATTATTTTAACATTTTATTATATTGAGCTTTTAAATTCTTATTACGTTTTTAGTAATTTTGAATATTGGATAAATGTATCTTTTAAATCTTATAACGTTTTTCGATTGATCATATATGCATGCTCCAAATATATTTTTTCTGTTATTGTAAGTCAATATTTTAACCATTATTTTAAGCGTGTTTCATGTTCATATTAAGATGAATTCTATTACTGGAGCTTTTACACTAGTCTGTATATGATTTAAGGAAAATAAAAAAAGTAAAATTTGATGAGTCTGAATGATAAGATGGCATCCTTTTAGAATAATATTATTACACTTAAAATAGAAAATAAACAAATTCATTAAGAATGAAATGATTTGTTAATTAAGGATTACGTGATTGTAAGATTTTTACATCATATAAAATTTGCTCTTGCCCTATTCCCTTACTTCCTTTCCTTTTTATGAAAGTATATGGTACAATATTCATGGTCATGTTTTTAAATTAATAATATCTCAAATATGCAGTTAAGAATTTAATTTATTAGAAATGAGTTTTGTTGGAACACAGATTTAGGCCCATTTATCTTTAGAAATACACAACTGCATTATGACATTGCTTTAAAAATGAATTTTTAAAGTCTATTCGATTCCTCTTCCTTAGAAATATCGATTTCAATTGAATCCAAAAATTGTCAGGTCAGATTTTAAAACTGTCGTTTGTTTTTAAATAATTAAGTAGTTTCATGCAATATATATTTAATACTTATTAACAACCATTTTAAACAGAATTATAACAATACTAACATCCTCTCAATGGTCATAAAATATTTCAACTTAATATATAATAAGTTTAATAAATTATCGTCAAGATTTTTTTGTATCTAAACTGACTGAAAAATTTAAGAAATTGCACTCACTGTCACATACATACATTAGATTTATATTTAAACAAATAAGACACAAGATTGGGTAGAAATAATGTATGGCATAATAGAATGCATAATACGTATATTAAGATTGTGAGGGGGGCCGCGATGGCCTGGTGGTAAGGCCTCGGCTTCGGAACCGGAGGGTTTCAGGTTCGAGACTCGATTCCACCGAAGAACCGTCGTGTGAGGGGGTCTCTTGCAAATTAAATCTGTCTGGCCAAATCGTCCTCCCGTTGGTGTGGCGTGGTGCGGAGAGGGGGCTGCCAATTCAGGTGCCGTCCTCGTCATCTGACCTTGGTTCAATATGACGAGGTCCGTGCCGAAATAGCCCTCGTGTTGCTTTAAACGAGACGTTAATATAACTAAACTAAGATTGTGAGGATATTAAGAAACACAGAGCTAACGGTTACAGTTAAAAATATTTCGAAATTTGTGAATGGCAGTACATTTTTTTCCTTCTGTAGATTTATCAGAGTATCGAAGAACTATAAATTCAGATGGAAAGATACACCTATGTTGAAAATTGCTGGCGTAAAGCATTCACAAGAAAGAGCATTGTAACCAACAATATACACTTACATAATTCACAAGCATAGAGTTATTGAGCAGTGCTAGGAAAGCGTTGCATATGGAAAAACTCGTAATAAGTAGTGTGCGAATGTGTTTTTTCATAAGGGTATTCGAATATGCCAAGGAGATGACGCTAACTATTTTATCTGAAAGGGTAAAGTGCTGCAGAAGCTATGTGAATTTATCACCGAAATCACTCGCTAATGCGAGCTATTTGAGAAAAAATAAACCTTTGAAGAAATAGTATGCACTTGCAATCGACCTCGAACTGGGAGACTAAATGTTGCAGTTGAAGGCGATGCGGAAGTGAATAAGAAACATAGATCGCATTTTGGGTTTACCGAAAATCGCAGTTCTCAAGCTTCTGCTCTCGGTTCCACGGATGATTCCTAATCGGTTACAGTTTGTCCAGATGTTCCAACCTGGACATCAGCAACTGTGTGTACATCTTTATTTATTTTTTGTTTGTTTAAACCTCATATGAGCACATATTGGCTCTACAACACAACTAACATTCTACAGTTGACTTAATTTTAGTTTAGTTTAGTTATTTTAACGTCCGTTGTAAAGCAACACTAGGGCTATTTTGGGACGGACCTCATAATTTTGAACCACAGTCAGATGACATTTGGCTTCCACTCAACTGTCTGTTAACTCCAACAGTTAAAATGACGAGTTATTTCTAAAGATTTGGAAGAATGCAGGAAGATAAACGCATTTGTGGAGGAATCGATATTGTTTACCACTATTTAAAGGAATGTGTTGAAATCTCGGAGTACAGAAAAATAGGAAGATTAAATATAATGACTTAAGTACAGTACTGATGGTACCGGCCAATCTTAAAACCCTGAAGGACGTCATGTCAAAAATTGTCAGTTTTTTACCAACTGTGTTTGGGTTTGAAAATATTCAGTTTTCTGCTGTGTAACGAGATTTTGAAGAAATATGTTGAAATTCGCGGAGATTTTCTTTTAGTGATGGCATGTTTCTTGTTTTATTGGAATGTGAGGAGGTAATTAACCACTTTTTTTCACGTTACACCGAAGATAATGTTAGTTTGACAAATCGATCAATGAAAGGATGGAGAATTCTAAAAACAGCAGTCGGCCACAACAAATCCTGTGGATACTGCTACGTTCAGTGGTGGCGGTATGATCGGCTGTACGCAAGAAGTTAAAATGACCAGTAAATTTCTGAAAAGCCTAAATTATTTCGACAAATTCCAATAAATTGCTTCGTGTGGAGCTCCTAAATGAGTAGGATAACTTAATTAGTCTTTGTTATGAAAATATGAAAACTCCAATTATCATATGCAAGGATTACATTTCTGATTCTGCCTGATACTAGATTTTAAGTTACTAAATGATTAAATCATATATTTAAAAAATGTAAGAATGCAGGATATTTTTCCGTTTGCTTCAATTGTGTGTATAGGTAAATTGCAGTTTTAAAAACAATAATTTTTCATAAAAGGGATGTACTTGTTATTTATCTGATAAATACTAGGTGTAAAAACTCCATTGTTTGATAACAATCTATTTATTTGTTTTTGTTCCTGTTATTATTTAGCTTGGAGTGAAGCGAAGACAAATATAACAGTTTTTTTCAAAGTCTTAAATTAGTATTAAAGTGTGCATAAAAATTTTTCATTCATTTTTCTTTTTTGTAAATGGTACAAAAACAAGGAAATGCAGTCTAATATATTTTAGTGCAACACATTTAAAATTTAAAAGTATTTACTTCTCTAAAGTTACTAAGCACTAGTCTTTGGAAACAAAATGCATTCCCCCGCTTCAACTGTTTAACTTCCATTTTAGAAATTGTTCTCAAAAGAGAACTCTTACAAGAATCCTAAAATTATTTTAAAGTTGAAATGCTATTTCGCTTTGAGCACGATTATTTTACACAACATTTACCCTGTTCTCTCGTTGTAGAAAATTTTAATTTAAAAGAACTCCAGAATTTTCCAAGTTTTATAAATGATTCTAGAAATTTTAGAAACATCTATTAAACTTTTCTTGAAATAAAAGCTTTTTGTTGCGTTTACGTATGAAATTTTCACCCCCGTATTTTTTCTTCATGGCTCTTTTTCGTTTTTAATAATAGAATAAGTAAAATGAGGCTTGCATACTCAGATTAAGGTCATTTCCAGTTTTTCTTGTTACGCATAAAAGGAATCAAACGATAGAAAAATAATTATTTAAAACTTAACAAGAATATTATTTAATAAATAATTAAAATTTCAAAGTATTTGCAGTTTAAAATAGAAAATGAACCGTGTTGAAACAATATTACGTGTCTGAATTTATTAGTTAGTTTATTCATTTTTTTTTCTGTCTTTCGTGAAGAGAAAATTAGAATAAACCATTTGCTCAACTCATTGGGATACAAAATGATTACATAATATGAGTTGTTTAATTTCAGATTTTTTAACTGAATTTTAATAAAAAATTAGGAGCTATTAGACTGAAGTTATTCTCCTCTGAGGAATTAGAATTGCATAACAAGCTTCATGTTTTGTGGAAAAATTGAAAGTAAATCCATGCAAAACATCAAAAGCCATTGTTTTTGCGACTTATGGCATTTTACAAGCCCTTACTTTTACATCAAGAGATACTGTCGGCGATGTAACCCGAAAATTAGCGTCTCTTGTTTCGCAGTAGCGCCAGCTAGAACCAAGAGTACGACTTAGCTACCTCATGCTTCACATTCACTTGCTCAGCCCTTTTTACTGGGGGGGGGGCGCATTCACACAACTCCCAGAAAGAACATAGAAGAATAACCATGCCCGAACCTTAACGAACAGATCATGAAGACACGCTACCCCTGTTCCAGGACGCAGGCATCAAAAGACTTATTAACATTAAGAGATTTTACTGTAAGAAATTTTACCAAGCTCAAAGTACAGAATACATTCGAAGTACCAATAATAATTATCCGAAAACCTTCATTTATTTGGTTTAATGTTAATTTTCATAGAACAAAAATCATCTATTACTATTGCAGATACTTAAACTTATCATTTCAATTTAATTGAAGTCTGTCTTTTGTGTTCTTAAATAATTTAATACGAAATTTATATCATTAAAGTAAAAAATGAGTTCTTTTGATAAAGTAAAATGAAATAATAAAAGCGAAAACTATAACCACCAACGCATGATTACTTTTAATGATACAATCTTGGAAAATATTTGGGATGTATCACTTGTTTAATTACTTTATCTAGTGTGGAAACTAATTAAGGACGTAATATTTATTTTATTGACTTCCCACCAAAATTAAAACCATCGATCAAAATCATATGCCATAAAGGTTTATAATTCTGTAATTATCTAACTTAGATATTTAGGCATTTCAGGTATTTTTCATCCGAGGAAATTTTTCCGATTAAGAATTTTTCATTAATTGCCCAAATTTGAAATTTAAAAATTTTTGAATTAATTACGCATGTATATTTCAAATGCAAATGTTCTTGTAATATTAAACTTGTGTTCTTGTGATTATATAGTTTATATTAGCATTTAATCCATATAATTCAATCTTCCCATATGGCCCCAAGAATACAACTAACGAATTTTGAGAAAACGTATAATTTCACCATTTACCAAAGCTTTTGTATGTTGCTGAATTCTATATATAGGAATTTAATTTATCGATCGGGATAAATTAAATTTAGCCTCCAAATCATACGTAGATAATTTAATTTAACGGTAACAGGTTTAGTTTCCATTCTTAAAGATAACACGTGCTTAAATTTCTGAATTCCTAATAACAGCATCGAGAGAGCATTAGAATAATTATCTATTGCATAGTTAATTTTATTTTACAGAACAGAGACAAGCGTAAATGAACTTTTGATTATGATTGTCGGTATTCCAAAGTTTAGATTGAAGTCAGCTTTAAAAGAATAAATATACGAGCAATCACTATGAAATTGGTTCATGTTTTGTTTATATTCCAAAAGCATAAAATTAAAATTTCAGTGTTTCAGTTCTCTTTTAACCCTCCGTTAGGCGCGCGACTTTTACTGACGTGTTTAGGCGCGCGGTCTACACTCGTAGACCAAATTTATTTACTGTTTAAAATGTAACAAATAAAATGTCTTGATTAAAAACTGATTCATACTTTTCTTTTAAGTATTTTAAAAGGTAATGAAGTAATTTAAATAAACTTTATTACGTGATTAGCAATTTTTACTCGCAATAAAATCTTGTTATACATTTTTAAGGATTATTTTACATACAAATGCAAAAATTAAATAAAATAAACAAAACTAAACAAAAATTAATTTCTTGAGTTCAAAAATCAAGTAAAAGGGCAATATTTACAAACCGCATTTAGAAAAAATAGAATGAAACTCTTTTTGATCATTTCACACGCTTTTGTATTTTCAGTTATTCAAACAAGAGACACACATGTCAGCCATGTGTTCTTTGCGTGCAGACTGGTGGCATTTGCAGCAATCTCGCCTGGAAGACTTATTTCTTCTCGGACATATGCTGCGACGTCCCACTTAATTTTTCCCCTTAGGATTTTCCATAGGTTGTTGAGTTTCTTCAAGACCTAAGAGGACAGTTGCACGTCTTATAATTTCCACAGGCAGTTCTTTCATTGTTGATCTAAATTGGATTTGTGGCCGTATTAACTCCCATGCAAACGATTCAATAAATTTTCGCCTTTTTGTTGTTATTTTCTGGATTATTTGCCATGTAAACACCAAAGGCATTTATACCAAAGATGTTCAACAAATGGTAGAAAATTACCATAGGCCATCGCCTGGAGTTCCCTGCAACATCACAACTTCGACACATTTGATCTACAAAGTCTACGCCTATTTTAGTTTTATTGTAGAAGGTTATTTCAAGTTTTATCTTTTCTTCCGTTTCTGGATCAATTGCATCGTCATGGTGCGTACTTTCCAGTGAATCCTCTTCAAATTCAGCCCCAGATTTTTCCATTTCTTCTTTGCTTCAAGCCATTTCATCCAAACTTTCGGGTCCCTTGAAATTTCAACGCGGCGTCTTTTACTTTGCGACATAGTTTTTTTTTAATTAAACACACTAATGCATTAAAATAGTCAAACGTCTTAACTTTTGCGTTATAAAGCTCGAAGAAACAAAATCGCAATCTGATTAAAAATGTGACGTAATTAGGCGCGTGGTCTACAGTCGTAGACCAACCGAATTCTAAACTAGGCGTCTGCACTCGCTAACAAACGAAACGACACTGGCGGTGTAAAACAGTGTATTTAGAAGGAAGTGTCTGTGCGCGTAAATATTAGAAATTACGTTATTTAAAAAGTACCTGGTCTACGATCGTAGACCGCGCGTCTAACGGAGGAGTTAAAAATACTTTGTAATAATACAAACGATTTTCTATTATTGGACAGTTGTTATAAAGAAGAATCATATCAGAATAAGTAGGAAATAAGCTAAAAATGAATAGTCGTGGATATTTGGCTTGCTAGAAGAGAGTACTTGAAAGAAGATATTAATTAAGTCACAGATTTTTCTTGTGGCTTCTATCGGTATTATATCCTAATATCGATCCTAACATCAGTCCATATTTCCCGTCACATATTTTATTATATTTTGTGCAATGTAAATGAAATACTAAGCATTCAGAATTTTTTTCATAATGATTGATTGAATATGAAATAAGAAAAATAATTAAAATAGCAAAACTGAAGAAAGCAATTCATCTTCAAACACTGGGGCTATTTAATGTGACATCACTTAAAACACATGAACATGCATGTTTTCTAATTTTACCATTGAAATTGCATTGCAGGATAAAGTACGTCACTGGTGAACACCTCATATAAGGAGATGAAAAGTTTCAGGACTGGTTTTCTCTTATGACAAGGTTCTAATTAAGTTATGGGATCAAGTAATATCTATTCTAATGAAGGGAGTCACATCTTTTTTTTGGTAAGTCAGTTAGGATTGGACATTATACCGGGGTAACTGCTTATTAATTGCAGAACAACCTGGACAACTTGAATCACTTGACCAACATCAACTTGCACTTGGTATTTCACATTTTTAGCTACATACATAAATATATACTTTTTCTTATTTTTTGAGTAGAAAACTGTTTTATAGATCCGACTTTGGCATATATCTCAGAGGGTTGGATTGTGGACCTTGGTGCGATTTATTTGATATTTTAATTAGAATCTTAAATAATTAAAAATGAATATGAATTTTGCAGCCTTTTTCTGCAAGAGCATCGAAAAATATAATTGCACGAAAATTATTTTTGCTTTGAAAATTCAATTCTAAAATTGAAATTTAAAAAATGTATCATTTTAACATTACCAATTTAACGATCGTACAGTTTTTGAAATTGATTTTGTTAGCTTAATTTCCAATAATCAACCATATTGTTAGCTGAAGTTCAAATCATTTGCATTGTTTCATCAAATCATTAAATCGAGTGATTTAATTTATTGAAAGTTAAGGAAGAAATACTATTTAATATCTGTGCCTTTTACAAATCGAATAAAAATTGAATTTACAATACCACCAATGTTACAAGAGATAAACAATTGTGTTTTTAATAGCACTATGATATAATGAGAATGATCTCCATTAGGAAAGTCCATGCACACATATGTAGCATTTAAATGAATACTGTCTTAATGTCTGACAATTTCAATTCAATAATGATGACAAAAATTACAGAATCCTGTGTGTGCGTTCGTGCGTGTATATGGGTTTTAAGTAAAGGTTGATGATTTAAAAATCCATTGCAAGGAACCAAAATGTTAGCTCTGATTCAATAGGTATGAAGTTATTTAAATTATAATAAGTACTGTTATTATATTCTGTGTATATTGATTTTTACTTAAAAGCTCGTTTTTACTTCAAAAAATTACAAATAAATATGTAAATATAATATTGCTTTCAGCGAAGCATTCTTTAGCAAACAAACTATCATAATAACTTGAGATAAAGATACAACAATCATATAAATAATTCCACAAATCCAAATGCACTTAAGCTAAATTCAAGTGTAGAGTAGGTAGACTATTGATTTGCTCATGTTTTCTGCTATAATCAGTGTAAATTGGGCATCAGCAACGGTGAGAGGATGATTATCCAGATAAACTGCAGACCTCATGCAAATGAGAGTAAATATGCTAATGAGGATATAACGGTTTTCCTGTTAACCCACAATACTCAACAAATAGGCTGTAGTGATTAACTGAAGAGAACCTATACCATTTCGGAGCTCCTAGAAACTGATATATATAACAAACCCTTAACAAGCAAGTGATGTTTGCATTGAGATTTGTATTGCTACAGACTTAAAGGGCACTATCAACATGAAATAAATTTATAAAGCAATTATGGAATTTCAGGATGCTCATCATCATTTTCCATGAATTTGTTTTGCAAGAAAATTTGTATTCAGTTGTTTAATAGGATTCTTTATTATTATTATATATATGTTATGGATGCGTAAATTTAGATGACTAATTATAAAATTGATTTTGGTATGACGTATGGAAAAGAAAATGAAAATCAACATTACTTCTTTTAATTACCATTACACCCTTATTAAAAATAATTTAAGTCGTATTAAAGTTTTTATTTCCCACCAGATGAATTTATAAGGACAGCAAAATTAATAAAAAAATCTTTATTCACAAAACTATTATCAAAAATAAATTTTAAAAAATTATTGCATTTCTTCAATTTTAGTAAAAATTTGCAATTGTTATTTTATTTGAATCTAAAAAATGCTAATTTGCAGAACATAACGAAGTCCTTATCAAAATCTCTTTTAGAGATACATGATAAAAAATTTATGCATCATTGATAAAGCCAAAAATACACTTTAAGGCTAATGATGTAAAAACTACCGGTTTGTATTAATTAAACTTTTATCTCCTTGACTTTATTTAACAAGAAACAATTTAGGTTTGCAAACATAGAATTTAATATTCCTCTTTTCACTTATTTCTTAATTTGTAAGAGTTTGTATATTTTTTATACTTGAGTGTTTTCAATGAGTGCCAAAAATTAATAATTTAAGAACTGACTTTTCAGTTAATTGATTACATATGTGTGGTGCCCCTTTCTAATGAAAATAAAACAAAGTTATATGATAATTTTATAAAATTTGTAATAATGAATTATAAATTAAAAACTAAAAAATAATTAATAGTTATAATAATTTTTCCAGTTTCCAAAGCAGTAAAAATTTATGAAAAAAATCTGGTTTTATTTAATATTTTTGTCTCATAACATGAGGGAATAATGTTTTGTTATTTTATAAAGTACAAACTGCACTAAAAACGTAATTAATCTGCTTGGAATACAATAATGTAATCAGAATGAACTTGAAAAACGATACTGAATTTTCTAACCTACAAGATGCCTTTTCAAACCTCCCCCCCTTTTTTTCAGAGACATTGCTTTTCAAGTGTATTATAACAATTTTTAATATGGATTTATAAAATTTTAAGAGGCAATTTTTAAAAAAAAATGTATTTTCCTTCAACAGGTCTACAATTAATCCGAATTTTTTATACTTCTGAAGCAACAGAAGTTTATTCACAGCAAGAAAAAAATATGTCTATTTTTTTAAAGAATTACAGAAATTGTCTTCATTGTTACAATCTTGATTTAACTACCGCTTATGTCGCGGTGAAAGAAATTTGATAATTTGAATTTGAGTATATGCGGTCTTAAGTTAAAAAGGAAGATTTCTTGAAAATTTAAAGTATATTTTTAAAAAGATTTTGATAAACAATCAACATTTTTTTAAACATTCAACGTGTCAATTTTTAAAAGAATCCTTATTAAGTAGTAAACTTAAAACAAAACGTTACTCCTTAAGGAAGAGATTCGTTCCCCATTTTCTAGCTATTGGAGGTAAACTTATGAGGATGTCAAATAAAAAGGCTTAAGTTTAAGAAATTGGTATTCTACAGAAAATCTCACAAATAAATCTATGAGTTGGGTTGTCATCATTGAATCATTGAAAACTAAATTAGTTTGTTGTTTTTGTATTTTTTTTTATTTGAAAATGCAAAGTGACAATTTTTAAAAGGGTTATTATTAAGTAGTAAAATCAAACGATATTCCTTAAGCAAGAGATTCGTTCCCGTTTCCTAGATATAGGAGGCAAATTTATGAGAAGGACTAATAAAAAGGCTTATGTTCTAAGCAATTGATATACTAAGGAAATTCTTCCCTCAAATAAATCTTGAATTGTCGTCATTGAAGTATTGAAAATTGAATTCGTTTGTTTGGTATCTTTTTGCATCTTTTGGTATCTTTTATTGCACATTTCTTTCTTTATTTAAATGATGACTGATTCCTAATCATCAAAGGATTAATTTATCAAAGGATTCATTTCTATGCCTGTACGGTTCTTTGAATCAACTGCGGTGTGTCCTCAAGCTGGTCCAACCAATGTCCTCAAACTGGTGCAGAGCGTTTGGATTCTTTTCAATCGCCCTCGTCATTTGGATAAGGTTCAAAATTAGGAGGTACTTCCTAAACTAACTCTCGTGTTGCTTCAGAAAGAGATTAAACCAAAATTATAATTGATGGTTTGATGTCACACGAAATATCATATTAAATTTACACATAAAACATATATTCATTTAACTATGCGGATATGATAAGTAAATTGCTTAGTAACCAAATTAATATTAATAACTGCACAAAAAATTATTTCATCATGCATTAATTAATTAAATTTAGAAGAGTTTAAGTGTTATGCAATAAAATTAATAAAATAATATTTATGTTACAATTTTATGAGAATAAATATTTGTCCAGTATAATAAATTGGCCTGAAACACTTGGAAAATAATTTTGAATATAAATATATTTGAGATAAAATATCCATTTAAGTATTTAGCATTTAATAATGCATACTTAAAAGTTATTTTCAAAAAATAGAGCTAGTCAAATATGTCTCATAAACAAACAATCTGAAAATTTATTGTGCTTGTTTCATAAAATGAGCCATGAAAGGTTTTACAGAAAGTTCATATTCGTAAATTTTGCTTGTAAAAAGATTTTGGTTTTCACTTAATGTTTTCCATCGTCGTTTCTGCTTAATTGTATTCGCATAAAGAAAAATTCAACACTTTCTGAATTTAAATTACTAACGTGTTTGCTAAGTACATTCACAATTTAACGATAAATTTCCATATTTGTTTTTTAAAATAGAGAATTGCTGCTAAGGTAAGGCCTTTTTGGATGCATTTGTGGATATTTTTTGAACAATATCGGGTATAGTTTATTAACAGTAAAGCAGATGAAGGCGTCACTAATGTGGCTACTAAGCATTGTTTAAGATATTTTTATTATTCATGAGTTTTATGCCAGTATTAATCAAAGAAATCAAATTAATGATTTAAAGAATAAAGGAAATCAAATATTACAACTATTAAAGATTTCTTTGATCACGAAAAAAATTCAAAAGAGAAAATGAACGAAGGCTTTATTATGCTTTAAAAATTGTTTTCCAATTTTTCAATCTTCCAACTATGACATCATCAACAAATATGCAAACTCAGGTATAGTTAACTTAAATATTACAGACACATGCACTCAGATAGTTATCTGACAAGCAGCTTAATAACTGTCTTTATATATAACTATTGATATCTGCATTGTGAGTTGGAAATATACATAAGTCTTGCCTTAGCAACGCAAATTCTTAAAAATTCCCTGAAAAATTCGAAATTTTACAAACGTAACATGCATAAACAATATTAATTTAATATAAAAGCGTAATTTTATCCAATCCAATTTTTTAATCTAAAAAAACATAATATCTTTCTTTGTCAACTGAAAATTTGTCAGTTTCTTTTATTTCACAATGTAACCGAAGTCTACGGCTTCATTTTTGAAGTGTACCTCTGTTATAAACCTAAATTCATTTTTATTGCCTTTAGGTCAAATCTATGACACATCATAAAGCATTTTACGATAGAGTTTCTTCATTCTAGAAAAAAAATCTTCGTTTTATTTCCTTTAAAATATAAGTTCTTGAGGAACTATTTTTTTTATTTTCTGTGATATCACCAAGGCAGCTAAAAGTAGCTTAAGATGTCTGGGTTTTCCAGACACGGGATTTCTTTGGCAACCGAACCACTTTCAGTTATCAAGTGTTATATTATTAAGAATCTATAACTAAAATGAAGGAATTCGTAAAACTAAAGTTGTTTCTGAGAAATTCCTATGTAGTGAAATTTTATTCTCATGACTTTCCTCTCATCTTTTAGAAAATAATCAGGAAATCAATAGGAGAGAGAGTGAAATGCATTATTATATAACTGCGTTCTTAAAACATTCCTTATAAATTAGATAATATGAATACAAACAAAGGATGTAAAATATAAATAAGTTTAAAAGTGAAAAATTAAAAAAAAGTTGTAGTGCATTTACTTTTAAATAGATAGTACTTTAACATCAAAAGAATGTTCTGTTACATCTAAATTCAATAAAATCATATGCAATATACACATCTTTTTACACAGATAAATTGATAATATAGGGTAAAAAAAATAATCTCCATACATGAGCATCAACAATTTGAAATTTTAAAACATATTTGTTATTACACACATCTATAAGAGAGAAAGAAACAAGGTTTAAGAATTGCAAATGAATCCTGTGGGAATGAAGTACATGCAATCACAATATTTTCTGTATAAAAATGTACCATTTGGACATTTAACATTTTCATCGCATTGTGTCTGGTTTAGTATTTTAGCTTTGCATATTTTTTGATAGAAGTTACCTATGAGAATGATTTGTATTAGCTAATAGAGAATGGGCAAACCAGTTTATAGGGACTTGCGTGGCTGAAGGCTAAATGTTTCACTTTTGTGAAAAGTTTTCAATAGTAATTTCTGATGAGAGAGGAAATGCTCCACCATTGATAGTTGTAATGGTAGATTTAGATTTCCTTTCTTGGAATATCGATATTGTATTCTTCAATATGTATGCAATTTTTAATTTCTACTATTTAAGAGGAGGAAAAATACGGCTTTTCTGCATTATTAATCATTTATCGATGTTTTTGAGGTTTTTAAGATGCTCTCTTAGTTGTAATAAGTACTTACCCACTTGAAATATTTTATTACGTAATAAGATCCTATCATCTTCCTTGTCTTATGTTTTCTGACTGTTTCTAAGCTCCGTTTATTTTAAGTGATAAAATTACTTGGCTTCTATATGAAACTCGTTGGTAACATACTATGTAAAGCTAGCAATATGATAAATCTATCATGTTTCATTTTAAATTTATTACATTTTAATTAGATAATTGCAACAATTGATTAATGATTAAATTAAATTTCTTTTTAGTAATTTTAAAAAATAGTAGAAATTGCATTTTAAAAACACAATTAAAAAACATTTTTTTCCATTATTAATATACACTGATGGAAAAAAATCGCAACACTAGGAAGGAGCTATGCTAGATAAACGAAATTTGGTATGCGTGTTTATACATCTGAAAGATGACGTCGATTCAAATTTCGAGCTACGCGCGTAAGTGTGGCGCTAGTAGCGACACTATGAACATGCAAATGAGGTTTGCTTTAAATAAGCACTGTAAGGTTCGTGATCGTAATTTACAGTTGAAATTTGACGTAGTGGGTGAATGTTAGTCAAGGATGCCTCTGAGAAGACGAAGAAGCCATTATCAACTTCTCACTGAGTTTGAACGAGGTCGTGTTGTAGGGCTACGAGAAGGTGGGTTTTCTTTCCGCGATATTGCTGAAAGACTTGGCAGGAATGTATCCACTGTGCATGAGTATTGGCGGCAGTGGTCAAGGGAAGGTACTGCCTCAAGAAGACCAGGTTCCGGGTGGCCACGTGGTACTACTGAGAGGGAAGACCGTCGTATTCGGTGTATGGCTGTGGCTTATCGTACTGCGTCTGCAGCTGAAATTCGAGCTGCAGTTGGCACTGCAGTGACACAACGAATTGTTACAAATCGGTTACTTCAAGGACAGCTTCGAGCCAGACGCCCTGTACAGTGCATTCCACTGACTCCAAACCACTGCCCTTTGCGACGTGAGTGGTGTCAAGCTAGAGCTCATTGGAGGACGGAGTGGAGATCTGTTGAGTTTTCTGATGAAAGCCGGTTCTGCCTTGGTCGCAGTGATAGCCGTTTGTTAGTTAGAAGGAGGCCAGGTGAACGCTTGCTAGTGACCTGTCTGAGGCCTAGACACACAGGGCCTACTCCTGGAGTTATGGTTTGGGGAGCAACTTTGTATGACAGGAGGAGCACTCTCATGGTTATCCCATGCACCCTGACTGCAAATTTGTACGTCAGTCTAGTGATACAACCTGTTGTGCTGCCATTCATGAACAGCATTCAAGGGGGGGGGGTTCCAACAGGATAACGCTCGCCCTCATACCGATGTTGTAACCCAAAATGCTCTACAGAGTGTCGACATGTTGCCTTGGCCTGCTAGATCACCAGATCTTTCTCCAATCGAGCACGTATGGGACATCATTGGACGACAACTCCAGCGTCATCTACAACCAGCATTAACCGTCCCTGCATTGACCGCCCAAGTGTAACAGTCATGGAACTCGATCCCACAAACTGATATCCGACACGTGTACGACACAATGCATGCACGTTTGCATGTTTGCATTCAAAATTCTGGCGGTTACACCGCTTACTAATGTACCAACATTTCACATTTGAAATGGCTCTTCTCGCCAATGGCTCTACCTGTGATCTTGAAACATTAATCAATTAAATATGTTACCTAGACAAATGTATTCCTAAAATTTCATTATTGTACAATAATTTTTTCTTGGTGTTGGGATTTTTTCCCATCAGTGTAGTTGTTTGTTGCATGTGATTTTTCTTCAAAGTGAAATGAATATTTACTGATAATTTTGAGTTCGTTCACTACAAGGACGTTACACAAATCAGAGCTGTTTTTGTCATTTCAGAGACTTATTGGAAAGACTCTAGAGAATGTTTTAGAAAGTACTGATTCCAAGATAAGTTACAGGAAAATTATCAGCATTTGAATGAATTAAATTACGAGAAATTCTATAAACATAGTTTCAAACACCGAAAGTTCTTTGGTTTTCTGTTTATTTTTGTCTTATTTGTTTCTTTAAGATTGAATTAAAATAATATGCTTAAAATGAAAATATTCCAAAGCTTATATTGGGACCATTCATCTACTGTTATTTTATTGAAACTCACAGTTTGTTTTCTTATTTTAAATAAAATTAAATATAATCACAGGAATATTCATTTTAGGGCATATAAACTTAATGCAGAAATGCTAATGTAAGTAATGCTGAAGAAAAATTGCATTTTATGTAATTTAATCCTACATCTTTAGAAAATTATTATAACTAGTTAGTGCTGTTATGAAATCCTTACACAAAGTGGCGATATGCTTCCATTATTTAAAAAGTAGAAATGCATTAAGAACACTCCTTTATAAAATTAGTAAAAAAAAACAAATTTTTTCGCATATATATTAGATTTATATTTTAAATATTTTATTTAAACTTTAAAATGCGCCAGTTACTTTTCCCGTTACCTTATTATAGCAATATCCAATTTTTTAACACATCACCAAATTTCATATCTTATCTTAAGCGTTAGTTCTTTTTTTTCAAATGCTAGAAAAAAATGTTTTTTTTTTTCCTTAAAAGAACTTTTGCATTCAAGTAAAGCTTTGTATGTCATCATGGATATACGAATTGAGCAGTAATAATGGGTTTTCTGCAATCAAGTCTCATAGAGAAAAAAAATAAAGGGTATAATTGCGTTAATGCATAGACGAGGAGTAAAAAAATGATATTAAAAATTTAGAAGTTTCAGCATTGAATGGATATAGTACTATGTAAAATACAGGAAAAAAATTTATGCTTATAAATAAGTTTTATACTTTCCAAAAGTTATACATTTTTCTTGATAAATAAAACATATTTTTCCACTTATTTCAGGTTTTGATTTCAATAGTAAATGACAATAATAGTTCAAACAGTAATTATAGATTATTACTGTTTGAATAGTTATTTATTTGTTTGATTATTATATTATAGATAATTTGTAATTATTACCCATAGATACTTATATCTTTGACGTAAATAACTGATAAAAAAGACGTCAATTTTCTATGCATCCCGCATTCAAGTGACAAATAGTGTTGGATTTGTGTTGATCGCACAGAGAATGACAAAATAGCTACGCCCCTTTGACGATTTCGGCGCCGAGAAGTTCGAGCGAAATGAAGAAAAATCTGACCTAACCATTCATAAGTCTAAATTTAATGCTTTACATTAAAACTTCGGTTAATCATTTTTATGGAGGAAGATGTTCCCTTTTCAAATTGAATTAAAACAAACTGTGGTGATTAAGAAAGGACACAAAACATGGTTTCAGCCAGAACAAAAATGTTGAAATAGAAACTGCTTTCAATCTGAAGAAAATAGTCAATTTCCGTTTTAATAAAAATAAACTGAAAAATTAATTTATACTAAAAATTAATAAGAATAAAAAAAGCATATATATTGAATTTAAAGTAATAATATCTCATATTTATTAAATCCACGAATTTTCGAATTGTTTGGAAAATATTCAGGAAAAAATATAACGGAAGTTTAATATTCAAAAATGAATAAAATATTCTCAAAATATTATTTATTTAATAATATTTTTAAAAGACTTAAAGTAAGAAAGTCTGTAAAAGATTTTAGAAAATATTTTTAAATAATTGCTCAACATTTTACGATTTTTTTTTAAAAAGTGACATAATGCTCAGTCTCCCAAAATGAGCACTGATATGAATGTAAAGTTGTGAAGAGGTGAAATTATTGTTTATGCAAATTTTTCATTACATCATGTAGATTACATTCCTTATTTTTTTACATCATAACCAAAGCAATAATTCAATTTTTGATATTCATCTTGAATATTCTGAAAAAGAACAAAATTTTTAAAATAAAAAAGTAATAGAACCTTATAAAAATATAGAAATCAACAAGGAAATTCCCTTTATACCATACTGACACCCTATTTTCATTTATTTTTGCTAATTATTTCACAAGAATGAAGCGTTTCTCTATAATTCAAAAAGTTAATATTTTGATTAAAACTGCTTTTCAAGAATGAGTACATGTGTTTGTAATACTGTAATGAATCATTAAATAAAATATTTTATATACTCTGTTGATTAATTGAGAAATAATTACATATTTCTCCAAACTTACAGTGAATTTACCTTTGGAAAGGTCGCTAAGACTTACATAATTTAATGTATATAATTTAGTATTTAGTTAAGTAATGACCGTAATTAAATATTTAACATTCATTTTAAGAAATTATGACATAATGTATCTTACAGTTTGAATATTTCACAATAAAGGAGGGGATAACAACGGCCCCAACAATTTAATTTCTGATATTGGTATTTTAGAATCCATGCAATACGTTGTGCAGTATTTAAAAACTAATTTTATTCTATTTGTACCATTCAATTCCACTTCCTTACGATTATGTTATATTGACTTCAAATATTATACTTCTTCATTAAGTAATAACATTATACTTCATTAAGTAATTGAACATTTATTCAAACTAATTTACATTTTGCTATTGATAATATTTTTTTCCAATAGCATAAGAAATTAAAAACACAATCGAAATTCTAATTTAACACCAAATTCATTTTAAGATAAAAATGCTGGCATATTAAACTATGAAATACTATAAAGAGCTGTTGTGTGAACAAAATGGGTTTTATTTAAGAAATAAATAGAATTTTATCCCACTATGCCCCATAATAATAAAGAAAAAAATCGATCTGAGAATACCAACAACAATTCATAGCATTGACTTGCTCGTCACGTGATCTCGTTGTCCTTCGTCATAGCTGAACTCAGCGTATAATGTGGGAAATAACCAGTATCTTTTCTCACTCGGGAATGATATATTTTGAACGAGGCAAAAAATTACTACATAACTCGATATGAATTTCTCTAGAATCGATATGAATGCTTTTAAAATCCTTTCTTATGTCTGGGATATTAAATACATTTTTATGCTGTTCCACAGATAATTTTTAAGTTCATTTTTTAAAAAAATATTCTGGACTGTAGTCCAGGATATTTTGTGTCCATCATGGACACACTTCAAATTTAAAAAATAAATGCATAGAATTCATGAAAGGCCTAGTTACCTGAAACAATATTAGCATCTCTCATATAAATTCTGGTGGATAATCCTATGGTGCAATTTTGCCTTTACAGCTACAAACACATGAATACAGCATGAGAAATGTTTTGAAGTCCGAAAGAACGATTTTAATTCAAATTATTGTCTAAATTGCCCATAATTGTAAATTTTTACTAATGCATTGTGTCGATTCATGACTTATCTGGTGAGGATGATTCGGTGAAAAATTAGGCTCTTTTATCTTTTTACTGTGATTTTAATCAGCTTTATTCAAAAACTGAAAGACAGATGTATTTTTTGAGAACGAACTGTCATTCAAGTCTGTCTATCTACCCACATATATTGTACAACATTGATCCATATTATAAAATGTTGCTTAATATTGTGGAATATTGTTTAATATCTTATAATAACGCACAATATTGTACAATAGAGTGCAAAAAATTGTGCTATCTGGGTCCTGGGTGTTTTTCTAGTTTGACCCCAAAAAGAATAAATACACCATCTTCCCTTGAAGTTTCTATTGGAAAGAAACGCACTTTCAGATAAATCAAATTATTATCTCAGATACTATCTAAAAACTCTAAAGCTGTTTTGATGCGAAGATGTTAGGGTGCTAATTAATTCCTAAATTCTTTGAGATTAAAATCACCATTTAATAAGTACACTTTGAGGAAAGTTTGGGTTCGAGGCCTCTTAAGATGGAACTCTAGTCCTTCTTCTTCAAAACGATTTTAAAGTGAAAAACATTTCTGTCAATAATTGAATGACTAATTCACTACTCAGAATTCTCATTCCTATATCTGATTATTAATATGTTTACACATTGCAACGTTTCGGACAGACAATTTTTTCTGAAATTTTATTTTTCATCCTCACTTAGTAATAGGTATATTCCCCTTTGATTTGGAAAATGCAATTTATAATAAATAAGATACGAATTTCTCATAAAATCTTTCATTTAAATAAGCATTGAATATTGTTTTTTATTATATTTTAATTTGTTTTGCAATGATTTGCAGTTACATTACTGGAAATTAAATAATTACTGGCATTTATTTAGTAAAATATCAATTCATTAACTAGTTAGAAATTAATAATTTTTCTGTGTCCTATGAAGGATATATTTTAAAAAAAAGAATTTTAAGAAAGACTAAAACAATTATATATAAGTTGCATATATTCTGATTAAGGCTCAAATAGTTTAAGGAATATTTAATATAGATTAAAAAATATAGCAAATTGAATGTAGACAAATCTCATATATAATATGGATATATAATATTTTTATAACTGTTATTAGTGGAATCTTAATAATTTGTGTTAAGCAGTTTAAAGTGATTAAAGCACATGCCATTTGTTTATAGTGATTTTATGAAGAGTGATATACACATTATCTAAAATTAATTTTGTTCCTTTAGATGTTTAATTTCTTATTCAGTAAATATAAAACCTAAACAATGACGCAAGCAAATGAATCGAAATAATAATGAGTGTTTCATTCTAGCGAACTCTGAACAGGGAATTCCGCAGTTTACCATAAAACAATTCATCAAAAAGATGTAGCTTAACCATAAATCGTAGTCAGGAATGACGAATTGAGGAAAGCAGTAATTCGTTATGCAAAACATTACTTAATGTTGAAATCGTGCTGTCGTGATAAGAAGTTGTCATTTCTGCAGTTGCATTTATTAGCTTTAGGGGGGCAAGTCATGATAAATCAAACAAAAGTCTATTAATAAGAAGGAATATGGGTAGAATTATTAAAGATAACAAGTATGATATTGGACAAATGATGTCACATTTCATAGAAATAGCTCATAACTCTACATTATTTTATTGATGTGTTTGATTTTTGTTTAATCAGTTCATGTTTTGACTTTAGAAATATACGATTAATTATGTGTCTTTCATCGACCTGGGGACAGAATATGTGTTTGAAGGATATTTGAGCCCAAAGACACCTGATGTGAAGAGATTATTACAATTCGTCGAGTTTAAGATAGTGTAATTGGTGAATCTTTAGAGAAAGCGACAACGGATCTGTGACTCTTCAATTTCGAAACATTACAACTAGGAAAACAATTTTAATGCGCAATTGTTTAGTATACACGTATACTGCAACAAGTGCAATTGGTTACAAGCAAAAAAATTATAGAAATACAATAAAGTTACTTGTAACAAGCTTAGAGGAGAATAGAAGGTTAATTTCTTACCATGCATATGTGATGACCCATGTATTTTTTAGTTACACTGATATGTTCTTTTGTATAGCTTGATTTTCGAGACTTTTTACATTAATAGAACATATAAAGTCTATAATAGTTAGTTTAAAGTTTACAGAAACGGAGTCGAAAAGATAATTTTTATGAAAAACTAATAAGCCTTTTCATTTCCATTGAATGAGCTTTTTAACATTAATACAAAGCACTTTATCTGGCTTTATTAAGGTTACAAAGATGATTTCCTTCTGATTTCCATACTATTTTTTATAAAGTTTTGGGGCATTTTTTGTAAAAACGAATTTTATTAAGATGTTAATCTTCTAATAGTTGTAAAAATGATTATATTTTATGAAAAATAAGGATTTACCTGCAACGTTTCTTTCTCTCGATGAGATGTCTTGATGACGAGCACAAATGAAACGTTGGACAGCTGTGAAATATCTTCAAATGTCACTGCGACCTTTGGTGACTGTATGACAAAATATGAGCTGAAGTGTCGGTCTCCATCGCCGAGCTTCGACTTGAAAATTCGCAAGAGACCCTTTCCAAGCTGAACTATCTGCATGTCTCGATCCACAATGATATGAAAGGGAAATACTTTGCACATGACGGAAATGGACAATCCAAGGTCATCAGGATTCCTGGAGAGTTTTTCAACGTATCTCTCCGTGTCAGTATTCATGGTTTTAGAAGTGGATACTGTAGTAACCTGGTATAAAAAATCTTCTCCAACAGATGTAAGATTGACCATGACATCTACCTGTTGCAAATTCTTTGCAGTCTCACGAATAATACCAACCATGGCTGGAGCAAAATACTTTTTGTGAGGGTGATGTAGAATCTGAAAATAAAAATATGAGAAATTTTTGCAAATAATAAAATTTTAAATTTTAAGGGACAATGGAGTAAAATACAAGAAGATAATTCTATAATGTATTATCGCATGTCCATTCTGCTAAACAGAAGAGAAAAAGAATATATATATATATATATATATGAAATTAAATTTCATCGAATTTCAAAACTGATCGGACAAGATATAAATAAGGTAAAATAGACATTTGATTTATTGTATTGACCCAAATAGATCCAATGAAATTAAGGATTTTGATTTAGTCGTTTTCCATGTAAGGCAATATCAAAATAAATACAAATTATTCCACAATTCACAAATATTAAAATAAACAAAACTTTAATTTTTTTAAGAAATCAAAAGCAAGATTTTCTAAGAAAAAGCAGCAATTCACTCTTTTGAAAGAGAGAGAAAGACTTAATTTGAAATTCCCTTTATTGTAATTTTTCTGTTTGTTTGACAGAGAAAAATTAACATCTTCTCCAATGCAATTTTTTATTTCAAAGGCTTACAAAAAGTCTACAAAGGCCTTTGTAAAATGTTCTGAGTCTTCTAGATATTTATTAATTTCTATCAAATATAAACGCCCTATTAAAATAATCTTACTAAACAAAGATAGCCTTAATCTAAAAATAATATTTTCTGAGACATGATTTATTCTGAAGAGTCTTTTGAGTTGAAACATTTCCAAGACTTTTTTTTTTAATTTGTTACCTTGTCTCCTAATGCAACCTTTTACGATAAGGCTGTTATTTAATGTTTAAAATTATTAAAAAAGGGATTTTGTTTGCTTTACATTTATTTAAATGAGCAATTTTAGTGAAAGATTCATGAATAAGATATACTGTAAGCGTGCTTTCCACGCAATCTGATGTTATTCACAATATGGGCCTATGATAATATTGACATATATTTTTTCAATAACTTTCTTAATATCGAAAAGCTGAATTGATCAAAATAAAACCAAATAAGAGACACGAAATATCTTGAGATAATGCATTTGAGAAACTTGGCGCATATAGAATGTAAGAAATAAATATATTTTTTATACTTAACATAAGATTAGTAGTTAAAATTATAAATTTCTAGCTTATTTAAAAAGTATGATGCGAATGAATTTAAACTCTTATAAGTTTTAATTGAAAAATGTATAATTTTGTAGCAATATAATAGATGAACAAATAATCTTTCATTTCCTTTTTTCATTAAAGAAAACTCTTAACAAAATAAAAGAAATTTTTATTGTACTTAAAGTAATTATTGAAAGTATTGAATAATTTTCATTCTGAATTCTTTGTCCAACTGTCCCATTGTGGATTTTACCATAAAAACAAAATACTTTTCAAAACGAGTACTGTTTTCTGGATAGAAACCAATGATACATATGATGAATAAAACAGAAATATGTTTGAAAGGAATAGTATCAAATGAAGTGTTCAAATGAAGTGCTTCTAAAATTTCCTTAGCTGGTGTTGCAATAAACACCTGAACACTATCTGCTAATAAAGTCTTCCAAAGTTTTCTGCATGTTACGAATGTTTTTGTTTCACATGGAATTTCAAAATTATTGTCTGTAATTTGAAACGTTCACCACCGGTTGTTTCCAGTGTTTCAAACAGTACATTGTTGACTATGCATGAACATCCGCATACATGAAAAAGAAATAAGTCAAAATTGCTTTGATTTTGTTGAATAAAATTTGGTAAGAGATTTTACTTCTGTAACTGTATTTCTATGATAAATTTTGGTTCGAATCGGACTAAAAAAACATTCAAAGTACATATTTAGTTTCCTACTCTATTCCATGAATCTCAAAACACTCATAAACAGAACTCTAAAATTAAAAATCCGAACACACGGGGAGTTCACGTCCTTCCTCAAAGTTTGCAATTTTTGTGGGACAAGGATGATCATAATAATTTTTTAAGGCATCCGACTATGTCCGAAGAAAAATGTTTGAAAAATTGGATTTTTAAAAAATTATTTAAAATTATAATTTTTAGATGAGTTGTCAATTATAATACAAAATATTATAAATACAGCAAAATTATTTGAAAATATAATATATTTTGATAAATAGGAAAATTTGTAGTAAATTTTAATGAAATTTAATCAAAAATGTTACATAAAATTGTCCTAATAATCCTATTTTTCTTTGTACACAACTTATAGAATATAATAATGAATGAAATGGACCAAAATCTAGGAAAAATTATGAGATGCAAATAAGTTATGGGGAAAAATGTAAGTATATATATATACATTTTCCATAAATTTATAACATTTTTTATAAAAGCAATAGCTTGTAAATGAAAAAGTATTTCACCAATAATAAACATTTTGGTTCATTTCATCACCCATATTATATAAAATACACACTGAAATTTTTATGTAAATATCTGCATTAGTTTTAGTGATATGTTAACAGTGGAGAATTCTTATGAAAATTAAAGTTTCCAGAAAATGGAAGTCATCTAAAAAATATGTGACCCTGGTTTCTAAGTCATTCCTTCTTTTTCGTAAAAAAAGATAAGCTGTTTTGGGAAGAGGGAAGTCTGAACTACAAGAAATAACAATGAAGAAAAAATTCTTCAATGGGGTCGATAACCAGTGTTTTTAACGTAGTCGGATGGCTTAATGAATATGCGAAAATGTTTCGGGAAAGCAAATCCTATGATTGAACTTAATATGGTTTGAGTTGACTAGTTTCTGTTTATAAGTTATTTAGTTTGTGATCTTTAGCAATCATTACCCTGCTTTATTCGTGTTGAGTTATCGTGGTGCAAAGTAAACAGATTCTGTTTTCATGCGATTTGGGGGAATCTGTTCCTTTCTATTATTTGCTGAATTTGGATGTCAACTTTCAATTTTTAGTAACAATCATCCGAATTTTTGGTCATAAGACAATTTATATAATATTAACATTTAAAATTCGTATGAACGTAATTAGCATATCTCTCCACTTTAAAGAAAAATGGAAATACTTAAAACACATGACGGAAGAGCTCATTAAAAATGAGTTGATAAGACATTGAATTTCAAAGTCTCGTAATTTGACATTCATCTCTCTGCACTTTCTAAGAAAAGAGAAACACTTCTAGTTTCAGCTCAAAAAAGACGATTTAAATAAAGTTAGATTCTTCGATGAATGTTTACGTACTTCTTTATATACTTCGTTCTCACAAGCTAGAATATTTATGTAAATTCAGCAAGTAGTTTATATTAATACAAGTATTGAAATATCAACATAAAAAGTACAGAAATAAATAAATGAATTTGAATTTAATTCCCCAAAACGGTCTTTCAAGCACTTTATTGAGCAGTTTTAAAACCTTTCTAGCAATGCATTAAAATATTTTTGAAATCCAAATGTGCCATGTTATCATCAAATAAGGCATACGAAAGTAGTTCTTCCTCAATTCTACTTTCTCAGAGATTAATTGCTGCATTCGTGGCAACGTTTTGTCATCATTTAAAATTTGACGGTTTAGTTTTTCACTAATGATGAAAAAACAATTTCTAACTTGCTGGAAACGCAATTCCGACAATTTTCAACGAGCTTAATAGGAGAAAGGCAAATCATGCCATATACAAGAATTTGATTTATATCATTCTTTATGTTTTAAATATAATGATATCATATAAATATAAATATATATATATTTAAGACTTTTATTATTAGATAGATATTTTCTCAGACTTTCGTGCACTACATCCTATTAAATAAAAATTGCAATACAATTTATCTAACAGAATTATTTATATACCTCATGCAAGCCAAATTTAGAGAATGTCTCCATTAATAAAAAATCCATAAATCTCATACTTTTCGTTAATTTTTCATATAAAGATATTTTGAATTTTGACGCTCGAAGCTCATTTTGAATTTAGTTTTTAAGGAGTATTTAGAATCTCAAAATAAAACTTTTGATATGCAACACAAGAGTACAATTTGTGAAATTTTCCATTTCATTTAGTACAGAGGTGTCCAAACTACGGCCCGGGGGCCAAACCCGGCCAGCCAAGTGATTTTATCCGGCCCGCGGAGGGTTTTAAAACATAATGATGTTTTCGCCCAAACCTTTTCATTTTCATAAAGGTATATCGAAAAACTACGTGGCCAACAAAACGGAGTTGCTGTACTTGACCAAACACAAATGTCTATCGCGCTGTTATAACTTATAAGACTAAATAAAAAATATATATTTCCGTATTTCAAAAGCGATTTTCTGATTTGGACATGAATTCAAAAGAAATTCGGCTGTTCCAAAATCCATTTGATTGCTACGTTGCTGAAATTTCATCCAGCTTCAAATAGAAATTATTGATCTTCAAGCAAACGAACAAATCAAGGACAAATACAAGGAAGGAAACTTAATAGATTTTTATAAATATTTGGATGCAAAAGAGTTTCCAACTTTGAAGAAATTTGCTCGTAAACTCATTTCAATGTTTGGGACTACTTACGTGTGCAAACAAACTTTTTCTCGAATGAAGTATCTCAAATCAAAATATAGAGCAAATTTATCTGATGATCATTTGCAGTCATTGCTTATGATTGGTGTAACAAAGTTTGATCCCATCTATAAAGACATTCTTCAACAACAACAAAAAAAAAACAGTTTCATCATTCGCATTAGATGTTGCATGAAAATATTTCAATTTATATAAAATAATTATACTTTGTTTCTTTAGTATTTTGTATTTTGAAGTTACAATAAAATAGTATTAATTAATAGTATTTAATGCTACTTTACTCATAATGATATTTTTCAATTTGTATATACATGTGGCCCGTATAACATGGATCTAATTTCGATCCGGCCCGTGCCGCGAAAAGTTTGGACACCTCTGATTTAGTACAATAGTGACCTTTATTGGTTGTTAATCTCAACAGCTGTCCTAGGATTTTGCTACTGTAGCTACTTTTAGCATATCACTACATTTATTAGGAGCATTTCATACCTTATTACAAAGATTAAGAAGTTTTAATTGTTACTAAAATGAATTTTTGGGCAAAAATGGAGATTACTAAATAGACCCCTTCAGTCCAACTTGAACAATACGCATCACGTAAGCCAAGTGAAAGAATTTGGTGTCCACTACCTGATATCAAAACCTAAATAAAATTGATATAACTTGCACGAGACCATAAATTGAGCTGTGACATCCGCTGTATCACTCAGAATTTATATACTAAGTATATTAGAAATATTTTGTGGATTTTCCTGAAAATTGAATTTTTGGCTTATCATACTACAGATTTGGAAATGCATATGCCACCAGACAATTATCTATCCTATAAGAAATCAGATACATTTATACATACTCTAATATTAAGCTACTAACTTGCAATGGTCCATCTGGTATAGCTTCAACTCTGAGAGATGTATCTCCTTCCGCTGCAGCGACTCGAACATTCTCAACGCTCAGCCACATTTCTTCGACAGTGTTCCCAAGAAATTTTAAGCCTTTCCGAAAGCAAGAAAGGCAGTTGTTAGCAACTGCGTGGCCAACTTTCTCCAACAATTTCTCTTCAGTAGTTCCTGAAAGGAAAAGAATTATTAAGTTAAAAAAGAGTAATTGTATTTTCTGAATGATCATAGAAGGGAAAAAAATTCCTAACATATTAAATACAAGAAAGTATTTCCTTTTCAATTGTTGATTTTTTTTTTATTTGCCTTTGTTTTTTGATTTTATAGTGCTCATTAGGGATAAAAATGAACTCCAATTAAAAATCTAAATGAGAATTCATCAATAATTAGCATAACAACTTTCCAAAAATCTTAAAACTGGGAAGTAACAATAATCCAGCAATGCTTGTAAAATTATTTTGAAGCCCGAACAACGTGTAATATTCATTCCAATTTTAAATTCAAGGGGCGAAAAGTTGTAAACAGAAAATTATTAAATAAATTTTTTATTTCAAAACTTGTTATCGTAAAAAAAATCTTTATATTTCAATTTAATTCGAAAAGTAATTTATATAATTACTAAATGAATGTTTTTAAAAATTTAACCCTATTATTACGGTTAGGGATCATTAAAATAGGATCATTTTCAATAAATTTACAACAAAAAATAATTTAAATAATAAAATTAGATAGAAATAAGAAAAATAAATGACAGGGGTCTATAAAGGAAGTTAATTATCCTTCATATTATTGATTAGATCAATAACAATAAAGACACTTGCTTTTTGTATAAGTTACAGCTTTGTGACCTCAAAAAGAAGAAAAAAATACGAAGGACTTTTCTGGAAGTCTTTTTCTCCCACATGACCCACATTTGTAGTGAATAAAAAGACAACAGAAAGCTAAGCTAGTCAATCGAGGAGAAGAAATCTAATTTGAGCTGCAAGAAAGGATGGAATCACATATCAAGATCCTAAATAACTAGATCTGGATATTTGATACTCAAAGGAAGGTTTAAAATTATTTATATTCGATATGAAAGCAAGAAAATAACTTTATTTTGTATTCCTGATTGCAACCAACAAGTTAATATGGTAATATTTGCCAAAATCAATATATTTTTTTTCTATGTCTATTATTCAATAGCATAAATACTTGGTAGAAGAAATATTTTTGTGGTTTGATAGTTAAGTTTATTAGACACATAAATTATTTCAATGTATTCAGTTTCTTCTAAAGTTATGTCTAAATTTCTTAAGTTTCTAACTAAATTGAAAATAACTTTCCAATTTTTTATGAAAATGTTGTTTAAAAGATTCCGAGCTTGAGATAGAAAAGGATTATTCTGAGATGTTTAACATTATCTTAATTGAAAAAAAAAAAAAAAAAAAAAAAACTGAAATATGAATAAAATTTTTTAAAAATTACTATCATATAAAATTAATTAAATCCATTTAAGTTTAATTAGCACATAATAAATGTATTCATTTAAATCCGAAAATGCAGATATTTATTTCAAATGAATAATCTTATGAAGTGATGAATTCTGATTTTTAAAAAAAATCTTTATACGTTTTAAGAGTAAGTCGATTAGTCCTTTTTGCATGAAAGCACGGAATCAGGGGCACAAAATGGGGCTACACCGTGTTTTTTGTCAATGAATTCAGTAAACGATAATGGTATATCAGATGTAATGCTAACATAGGTTTTCTGATATATAAATTTACAATAGCACAGTATTTCGATTCCATGAATAACTAAATGAGAATCTTTCATTGTTTCAGTGAGCAAGTACTTTGGACACTTTCAATGCTTTAAATTTCGGCATCCTGGCATAGGGATAGCGCATCTTTCTCTTGATCTGGAAGTCCTGGGCTCGAGTCCAGGTTCGGGTAGGGTTTTTCTTCCTTTGCTCTATTTGTGAGACTTCTGTGAAAAGGGTTTGTGCAAGCGAATAAATGATGCGTGCGTGGCAAAATCGTACGTACTCTTGATCCTAGTTGGTGCTACTAAAATACGATCCCTATCGGTTTAAATAGCTGTTTTCGTAACAGCGGCCTTGTCCATGGCAAGTGCCATAAGAAACAATAGTGCTTTAAAAACTTCAGAGGTTTGCTACTGTTATTGTGTCTTATTCAGTATCATCGTATCTGCCATACGGCGCACGATTTATATTCATCAAATTTCTAAGCACTTATGTAATCTTTGAATAGAAATAGTTAGGAAGTAGCTTTAATTAAAAATCTGACATTAGTATTTGACATTTACTTTAGAATATAGCATATTGTATCATTCTTCCTTAATGATTGAATACGTTCATGAGCTGTAGTCGGCTGAATTAAAATAATAACAAACCTTATGTAGAAGAATCAAGCTTTTAAAAACCCAAAAATTGATGAAACTGTTTGAAAGCAAATATTCTTAAAATAGCGGAACTATGTTGAGTGGGCCATTTTTATTCAACCTCAGTGCTCCATCCATTCAGACTAGGATATTTACGTATGGTAAATGAGAACAACGTTTTACCATTTCAGAGGAATAAGAGTTCAGAAGAATATTGATTTGTGTGTGCAGCAGAGAAAAGTTTGCTTCACTTTGTTTTAACAATCCCTCTCTGTCAACAAAGAATTTCCATCTTGATCGTAATATTTTTCGTCGTTTATTGAAGAGGTAATAATTTTGTGATGATTATGATCGATGCCGAAAAGAATATTCATACTCCATTTGAACTTGGTTTTCACCCTATTTGTAAGGATAATATGTTAAAATGAGTATATTGTATACTTTTTTTTACCAATTAATCTGTCAGAAGGGCGAGGTCTTTTTTAATTTGTTAAAACTTTTAGTAGAACATAAAAAAAGAGTTTCGAGAAATACTCGTTTTTCTAAACAAATTTTACATTAGGTGGGTCAGATTTAGGTATTTTTCTTGTGTCTTAAATTAGCATCTTTTTATTTGTAAATTGTTGACATAGGGCAGCTAGAGGCGAGATATAAACAACTTTGAAAAACTACTTTTACAAAGTTTCCAAATAAACTATTTTTTATATATGCCTCTATTTTTACATACGCCTTTTTTTTTACTATATCCAGTTTTTAAATCATAAATATTCCTTATTCATACACACCATATTACATTCAGTGATCGTGTCGTCGTTAACATTAAAATTATATTTTCAAAACAGTTGATTTTACAACTTTTTCCGAACTTGAACAAATAGTAATGATGAAGATGACAATATTCGAAAAATATTCTTTGGATATCATTCTTTAAATAAATTATAAAATGAAATTTGACAGTTTCTACTTGATATAACACCGATGAATAATATGAAATGTTTTTTGTGAAATAATTTAATTAATTAACATAAAAAGTCAGTCCTCATCAGAATTACAATTAACTCAATCTCACATATTTAACTGGCGCTGCATCAAAACTTAGCATTACACCTGTTTTTTTTTTTTTTTCAAATCTTAATCGTTATAAGTATCTCTGCAAGCTAAGCAAATCCATTCATGTGTTGCAGAATCGGCTGCTGAGTTCAAAGTCTGTTCATCCGTTCCCTCCCCCCTTCTAGCCTTTTCCTTTTTCTTGCCTCTCATTTCTCTTCTTATTAATTTTCTCTTTGTTTTTTTTTGTCTCTTCATTGCTTCTTTTTTTTGTTGCAGCAATTAAAATTGCAGATTTTCTTTTGCATCGATTTTTGCTAGCCTCTGTAGGTAGACCTTCTAGAGAAATATATTCATTCATGGTGCATGTTGACTATTAAAACCTAATTTTTCACTGCATAAATTGAAATACAAGCTTTTAACAACCTGCTTCAACACATGATTTCACAAATTTTTGTTGATTAATAAAAACGTGTAGGTAGATGGAAAAAATGAAGCAACATTTTAAAATTTAATATTTAGATAAAACAATTAATGACAATCTTAAGAATATTGTTCAATAAGTTTACTTGTATTAAGGCATACAAAATATTTTTTCCTTTAATTATTGCACTTTTAATATTTTTACATATTTGTGTTATAATCGTTTTTAATAATTACGTATATAATCGTGAATCTATCCATTTTTAAGAGATTGTGTGCGTATTACTGCTTGTTTACAAAAAATCAGGGAAGTCGCATTTGAACAGTTTGAAAACCCTGAAAAATTACCGTGTGACTTCTGCTTAGTATTTAAAAAAGTTTTATTAATATAATAACTTAAAACTATTCTGTGATTAATGATACGAGCGAACAATAATCAATTTGTATGTAGCAATGAAGGAAAAGCATATAGAAGTTTACGAAAGGCAAATCAAGGCTGTTTTTTTAAAGCGACAGTGTTCACTCAAATATTGCCAGACCAGTGAGAAAACTTTCTGAATCACTTCGTTGGCATGTATTCTCTAGCCCGCTGTATTTACCAGATATTGCTTTTTTAAACTACTATCTATTTCGGTCCATACAAAGTGCTTTTTTTTCAGAGAAGTTCAAATTCTACACAGATATCACAAAATGGCTTGGTAACTGGACTACATTTAAACAAGTAGACTTTTTTTCGAAATTGTTTTAGTTTTCGCAAGTTTCTGAGAGTAAAGATTTGGAATAAATTAATCTTAGATATTTATAACGAACAAGTGTTTTTTTTAGTAAAAAATTTTATTTATGCAACTGACATGATTTTTTAATTATTTTAAGTATCACTTTAAGGACACCAGAATTTAATAAATCAACTGAACTTGAAAATCAAGTTTCAGTACATGCAGATTTAATTTTTTAAGTGTGCAGTTGTAAACGTGTATGAAGGTCATTTAGGTTTTTACAATCCGAGAGAATATCTAATATCAAAAGTACCTTAGTACCATAAAAAGGTCTCATTATCCATGCTATCAATTATATCGTTTAATATTAATATCTATTAATACATAATAGCTACTTCCCATTGCATCTCTAGATAAAACTAGATTTCATGTATGTTTTTTTTTATTGAAGCATTTGTAAAATCCCTGTGAACCACAAAGTATCACACTGGGCCTACAGAAGTAAGTATTCAACGCATAACAAAAGAAAATAAGAAAATTTACAGTTATGAAGGATTAATATAAGAATAAAATTAAATAAGAAAATATAAGTTAAGAATGAGAAAATTTAACAGGTGCCCATAATAAATTTAGAAAAATTTTCAAGAGCACTTCTGGTCGAAACAAGTTGATGAAAATCTGGCCACTTTATATTAATGGCTTGGAGAGTCATTCTTAGATTCTGTCTTGCTCTACAAACTTAGAACATAGAAGGAGTACATGAATATAGAAGAAATCAACACTTGCCCCTCCACCACCAATGACACAATCACAGGTAGATGACGGAGACAAGTTAAAGTTATATAGATAGCTTTTGAAGTTGCCATGTCCAGTGAGAAATTGGGTTATTCTATAATTTGTATAAAAAGAATGTCATGACAATGTCTTATTAATGGAGGAGAAAATTTTTCTTTTTTAGGTTCCCTTTTTTTGAAGTGAGGTATTCTTTATTCCACATTTTCACCATATTTTCTCTCTTAATCTTCCGGTAAAAGGATATAAGGATGTTAACGGCAATGTTGATTTTTTGCTCAGTGGCAGCCATTGTGAACCAAACGGCCCGCTCATTTACATTCTATGCATTATCTTAAAATATTTAATTTGCATACTGTTCATCTTTTTTCATGATACTACTAATAATGTTGTAACTACTAATGATGTTACATTTTTATCGAGAATATTCCCCTCTATATTATATCCTATAGCTCATAGTTTTAAGAAACACATGGAAAGAAATTGACTAAGAAGACATATTTTATGTATTGATTGTTGTATATATTTTCTAACATCATCAAGTCATCCTAAATCCATCCATCACCTTAAAGGAGATTGCTTAGTCTAATCTTGATCACACAATTATTAATCCTAAGCTATTTACAATATAATTTTAATAATTGCACTTTTGAAAATTTACAATATACTGTAGCGTATGTGGGAAATACGCGTGACCTTTCCTGTTGGTATGACGGCCGCGCCAGCTGGAAGGTTAAGGATTTACTTTATTGGAACTATAAAACTAACTCTAACAGTTTAGAAATTATCTATGGGATCATGATTAAAGTAGATATCCTATATAAATTTGAATTTAGTATTTCCTTTTTCTAATTGGTCACACATAAAATCTGCTTTAAAAAATGCCAACTTTTTTCTTTTCTTGATTTTATGTTTACGTAACTTGTGAACAGATTATTTTTGAAGAATTAAATCTTTCACAAGACTGTTTATGTTGCAAAAGAAAGATTATTTTTACATACGTGTACAGCAATAGATTATAACTTAACAGACAGACCCTTAGTTATGGGTAATAAATTGTTTACCCTATGCATTTTGGAAGGTTAAATTTCCATATCATACAGTGAACGTTTTCCATTTTTGAGAAAGACGCCGATTTAAATATTTTACGAGAACACGTGGTTACTAAATTGCTCGCAAAATATCATTTTGAACTCCCCTGGTTGTTATATCGATTGCAGTTTCCAGTATTATGATTTTCCAGTCTCCTTTTCCATCATGAAAGGAAAATGAATCAATCAGCTGAGCAAATAAATTGATTATTAACTAGGAAACTGGGAGTATATAGGTATCTGGCTCCCACAAGCTAGAACTAGTTTTATTTCATTATATGTCATTCATTTTGCAAGGTTGGAAGGTTCTGAATTTAATCTCGTTTTCTCTAAATATTTCGTAAATTGTCTATCAATAAATGATTCTGATTTCATATATTTTGATGTATTTAATCCTGGTATGATGTATAAAGAATGCCAATTTGTATGCGTGTTACAGTTTTTTAAAAACAAAAATGGTGGTACATGAATTTAAAAAAAAATTAAAAATTAAAAAACACCTCTTGAAAAATTAGCGTTTCAAGCCTATAATTCTAATTGACAGGACAATTTTCATGTCACAACTGAGTACACTGGTTAGAATTGTGTTTCGACTATGCTTTGAAACAAATACTTTACCCTTAGTCACCCTTCCCCTCCAAAAACAGTTAGCAGAATACTGTGGGTTAATGCTTTAGGTATCAACACCGATTCCAAAAGGTTTCATACGATTTATAGAAATGCATAAACATCTGTACCAACAATATATTTCAAAAAATCCAAATGCTCTTTTCCTTTAAATTCCGTAATATCTCAAGGCTAAGAACGCTCACGTAATGATTTCTCCAATTCTGAAATAAAACGAAAATACTCATAATTATTTCTAGCCCTGATAAATCATATTTATCATTTCATAAATGGTGGCATAATTTCCGAAATGTTTGCAATTTCTAATTCATATAGATTGCGAATTCTCAATCGAGTATTTTATTTCAGCAAATTTTCGTTTTCAAATAATGTATTTTTCATTTTCAGAATTTGTGATTTCAGCCAATTTTTGTTCATTTATTTCGATGAATGCATACTCATGCTGACAAACTACGCCAGCATATTTTTATTAAATGTGTGTCCTTCGATAAAATGAATTTAAATTATTTTTATTAATTACTAAGTAATTAGCTTTGAGTAAATTATATGTAATATATGCTATACATGCTATTCAAATATAAATTTGCGATTCATATATAATGATCAAATTATATTGATTCAAGAGGATATTGCATTCAGATATATTCATTTGGCATTATCAAACCGATTGTATGTTTGTTATTTTGTTTATATATTAAAAAGATAAGCATTGCTTTATATGGTAAAAACATTTTCAATATTCGAAATGATGAAATGCAACGGACTCTAATTGTTGTTACCTTCAGATTTTTTAAGGTTTAAGTTAGAAATACTTGAATAATTTTAATTATATTTTTGATAAATAGCATCATTTATTAAGTTTTTTATTACAATTAATAGCCCCCCTCATAATAAAATGAAAGAACCTAGCAATTTTTTGATATCTAGAAGAATATTTAAATCGCATCCTTATCATCGTTGGTCTATCCTTTCATTTTCTTTTTATTTGATATTATATACCGCTCCTATCTCAGGCAGTATTAATAATTACTTATTTTAATTGTTTTTAGCAATTTTAAATAAAAAACAATTACAAGTCTAACATTAGGAATATGAATACTCTTGATTTCTAATGAGGTGAAGTTCTATGAAGCAATTTGAAAATACCACAACATTGAAAGAAGAAGAAGAAGAAGAAAAAAAGGTTTCCGAAGCTTTATTCATCGGTTTTTGTTTTAAAATATTTTAAGTTGTAGGGAGAAACACCTGACAGGAGAGAAAGAAATGCACATGTTTCATTTCTTCATTCAAAGAAGCTAAAATCCAGTTGAATCCATCACACTTAATGTCACTTCAAAAATTGCTCGTTCGCAGAATCGCCTCTTTCATCTTTATACCTCTCAAAAGAGTGGATTTTTAAAAAATATATCCTTCTCCAAATACAATCTGTTAAACATTGAGTAGAAATGTTATAAAAAGCACTATCTTATTGTTCGACTGTATGATTAGAAGAATTTAGCATGAAGTCGTACTCTAGGACCAAGCTGGCGTGACTCAAAAAACAAGAGACGCTCACTCAGCATAAATCGCCTGTCAGAGGTCCGATAAAAGGGCAACAGCAGAAGAATTAAAACAACAAAAGCGAAGTAATTGGGATACAAAAAAAATCTTGTACTAAAAAAGTGAAATATGTTTCTTGACATTCGTCAGCTGAAATGTTTTAAGAAAACTCATTTCAGCTCCAGCATGAGGCCTATTTTCACTCTCAATCAGGAAACTAGGACATAATATTTCAAAAGCTATATCTGATGGATTTAGCATTATACTTCAAAATAGGAATATTATATTTATTATATTAAAATAAAAATTCATCCAACTTGTACATTCAAAGAAAATAATATTTTACAATTCATCTGAACTACTGAGCTTAATAAAAATGGCTAACTATTAGCATAGCCATCTTTACCATGTCTTGCTTATTTATGATGCTTTAGAAGATTATTATTATAATTAATCTCATAACAAAGGCCGTAACTATCCCTCTGTAATGCATCTACAAATGCCAAACTGGTGAAGGATGAAGAACGATATCCTGTAGCATGAAATATGAATAGCATCCAGCGTGAACATAAGTGTCATATCTTGAAACCTTCTTCGTATTTTCGCATTCATCCAAATTTTACCATCAATTACGAGAAAAATTGTTTTTTTTATCATACTTTGAAAATTAAGTAAGTTATAATTCATTGGAAATGCCGACTATAATAATGTAGTACACATGGACTACAATATTATCCTCTAGAGTGTTACTAAATAAAACCTCTGTAAACATACTCTTTGTGGTTTAAATCATACTAATTTGCTATGAATGATATTAATTAAAGAACATAATTGATTAGATTTTTATAGAGCAAATTACAAGCCTGATCAATCTGCTCAAAAATTATGATATCAACTTTAATATCTATTTAGAGATTATTAAATCTCTAATAATCATAGAAATCAATTAACTTTATATTCTATATAATGCAGAGCCAGTTTGAATTCTTATTATTTCTCAATAAATCTGTCAAATAGGATTTTGATTGTTTAAATAGTTGATCCAATAATTATTAAAATTCAAACATGAATTCAAAATCGCGTAATGAATAATATAGCTTACAAATGGTACCTATTGATGCGATTCGCTATTTTACAAGTGTTTAAAATAATATATGTGATAGCAATTTTATGTGTAGCCAATTTTACAATTAGTTTGATAATATTATATAGCATACTTTCTTACTTATCTCTATTTATTTAATTTTTTAAAAATTCATTTGTCATCGCTTAGATAATAGAAAGTTGATTTAAAAGAAAGAAAAAAGATTTAAAAGAAATTTCTACAAAGGCATAATACAGCCTTTTATTAATAAATGGTTCTATTTTAGGGTGTGTAAAAATACCTTAAAATATCTTTTTTAATTCTTATGTGCATAATGCATTTTTGTATAGTAATTTCATAGTTATTCGAACAATCAAAATTGCAAAACTTTCTTCTAAAGTAAATATAGACCTATTATTGGGCAATTTTTCAGGTAGCAATGAATAAAAAAATTGGATCATTTTCTAGTTTTTGAATTTAGATGTTAATTCTGTATTATAAATGGTAGTGAAACTCTCTTTTCTTTCAAACCCCCTATCAGAGGCCTCCAGAATTAAATTAAGTTACTAGCTTAATCAATCACTAAATTCTTGTTGTATTAAATAGTTTATTGCTAGCATGAACGGATAATTTCCAGTAAGAAAAAAACGAATGCTAAATTCCTGTTTTACAAACATTAAACAAGTCAAATTAAATTAAAGAGCTTCACGATAAAATTCCCTACTATTTAAGGAAAACAAAGTAATCTGCAATTTTTTCTTCCCACTGTATATGTTATATTTGGTACTGTATATATTATTCAGCAGCTTCTTGCAAAATACTGAAGTATGTTTATTGAAATTATAGTTTCGTTATTAAAAAATAAAGATTCTTAATGCATTTATTATTATTATTACTAAAGAGAAGTGTTTCTGCTTTATTTCTGAAAAACACTATATGAATACAAAAAGAACCTTCTTGGTGGGGAGCGACAACTTCCCCATTTCCACATTCAAATGTCTTTCAACCTTTTAGATTTTTTATGCTCTCATTCTGAATGCATTATTTTTCTTTTTTCAACATCATTTCTCCATCTTTTTGCAATAGGAATGATTTGAATGTATATAAAAACATATCTAAGCAGAAGACAATCAAGGTTCGGGACCGTTTGCGTGTCTATTATACGGAGTACCTAAATTTAGATCCGTTGGATTCTTATCTGAGAGTTCGCGTGAAAATTTCTAGACTTTTACTGTCTAGTTTTTCTCATCTCTAGACTTTTACTCTACATTTAATGGGGTTTCACACGCTTTTCTTGAATATATGTATCATAACGGAAGAATACATTTGAAAAAATTCCCATCTTTGAACTTCGAAAACATGATTATACTGTTTAATTCCAAACGAGACTAAAGTATCATCTTTTTTATTGATTTACATACTTTCAGAGACATGTAATGAGTAATTTAAACAGTAAAAGTGGAAAAAAATAAAAATTAACTGAAATAAAAATAGGTGATACTCAAAAAGAATTAAAATATTAATGAAATTAGAATAAAAACAATTTTTAAGCTACACACTCCTATCTTTATGTCAGACAATATAATTTTGAGCTAATTCAGACAACGAATAGGAATAAAATCATGGAAACTGTTTCTAATCTTCAGTGGATTAAGCAAAAATGGATTAAGCTTATACACAATTTTCAGCCATATTAAATCTCGGAAACTTTAAAACCTTTCGTTCCGATTTCGTTACCAAACCTTGTAGTTTGCATATAGTATTAAAAAGAAAGCAAGAATTTTAAAAGAAATACTAACAAACTTTTTCAAAAAAAGTTTTCTAAACGACATTTTCCTTCCGTTTAAGAAAAACACGCTTCCCCCAATAGCACTGAGCCGTTTAATAAAAAAAAAGTTTTTCTATTATTGATTTCATTAGAAATGTTTAAAAAAATGGTTGCATCTATTCTGATGGAAATGAAGTTATATTTAAATAGTATTTCAACTCCGGAAATGGAGTAGCAGACAGTCTAAGAGACTGAAACGAATTTATTTTAAAAATAATAACAGGGTGTATTCCGGTTTGAAGGGAATTTTTCTTATCAGTTCCAAGATAAGACCTTTATTTTCCTTTTGTTACATGTAACGTGGTAACTCGCTACCGCAGATGATCGAAGTGGAAATTGAAAAAGGATGTCATAAAAACATTCCCTGACATTATTTACATTTCGTACAATGCGTTCAATCGAAGATGTAGAAAAATGCATGACAACTTCCAGAAAAATGCCTGTACTATTTATTTGGATTTTTTTTCTGTTGTACTCATAAGTTCTAGTTCAGAAATGCTCTTTGAACGGGATGCCGATCGAATGTATGTTTGCTTTTCATGGAATATAGTTTGTCAATATATGTTTCGTTCTAAACTTATCATAGAAAAATTTATGTGGGAACGGTTGAGTGTTTATTGGAAAGAATGAGTGTTATATATACATACACACACACACACACACACACACATATATATATATATATATATATATATATATATATATATATATATATATATATATATTAAGTAACAAAATAAGATAACCTAAACAAAATAATCAATAGAAAAATCATTAGAAAAAAATAGTCAGTAAAAATAGTCAATAAAAAAGGAATCCGGCCTGAAAACTTCGTCAGGAGCCACTTTCAAGCAAGGATTCTTAAACAGGGAATTTTTTCTGCGAGGCGTCGATGGACAATGGCCAAAAGTACTGACGCCTCGTGGCCCGAAAATCCCCCGAAGATGAAAGCAAAAGAGACATACCAATTCCAACAGCAAAAGACAAAAACAAAGCAAAACATCAACAAATGAAGCAAATATATATACAAAAGGTAAAACCATATAAGAAAGATCATAATTAATGACAAAATTAAGAAAATCAGTTCGCTGACCTGTCCGCTAGTATCCGCCATTCCTTAACAACAACAACACCACCGTGCAACTAAACATAAATGTGATTTTTTAGCGCCATCTATTTCACTAATATTTCATTATTTCTTTTTTTATTAAAATATTGATATTACAGTAGTTTTTGGGAAAATCATTATTGTTTAAATTTTTAATAAAACTATTTGTTGCTTTTATAAAAGAAATTTTGTTATTACAAATTGTTTTAATTTATTAATTTAATTTTTAATTTAATTTAATTGTTTTAACTAGGGTAGAATGATTTAAATGACGTAAAGAATTATTTTTGTTATTTGAGTTACTAATGTGTTGTTGAATAAATGGCGAAGTTTTAATTTTTAGGCGTTTCTCATGCGTAATTTGTCACATTTAGTAAACTTTTTCGGTGTACTAAGAAAGAACATTCCATTTTCTAAGGCTGAAACCGCCTATTTATGAAGCTAGGGAAATTTATTGATAGACGCATGTCTTAGTTTGTAGTCGTAACTGGTTATTTCAAATTAATGAAATTGAAAGCTTCCTCCTTAATTTTTTTTATTCTTCATCAAAATAAAATAGCTTATTTTTATTTAAGATGCAAAAAAAAAATCATCATTTTTCCAAATACACAGCTTTCTACGTTAAGAATTTTTTCTGTTAAAAAATGCGATTACTTAACAAAGCTCATTTCAATGATAACTTGGTACATTAATTTCATATTTAATAATTTTCATGAATTTCAAGTTGATAAAAAATTTTTATGGCAATATGTACCAACGACTTTACATATTTATTCAGAAAGCTAGTTTTATGCTAATGTGTCAAATTCAGTCTCAAATCACAAAAATTAAATAAATTTACCTCAACTTAATAAATAAACCGTATTTTAAATAACACATATATTTTAATAATATATTTGGCACTTGAATCAATATCAAAATCCTCGCATGACCTAATTACATAGTACTAATTCGGAATTAATTGAGCTGCACCTAATAAATACAGAAATTAACGAAGTCGCATATTACATATATCGACAAATAATTATTTAATAAACTTGTTCCGAAGTTCCTGTTGGAATTCCAAATGTCGTAGGGACAAAATTAAATTTCTAGCACCAGAAGTGAATAGAACAAATAAACTCTTTCCGTCACCGCTTCTGTAGATCTAATAAAATCGTAAGTAAAGAAAATTTGTAAAAGATAACAGAACGGAAACAATTGTATTTGGACTGAAACTTAATTTCTATTGATAGAGAAAGTTTTATTGGGGAAATCAAGGAAAACAGGAAACCATTCTAAAAATGTTACCCGATTGCTCAGGAAATCTTTAAATGCTTTTGAAACAACTAAATAAAATAATTCCTTAAATATTTTTTTGAAAATTGGATCATAGGAACTAGACGGAAAATATTTTCTATGGTTTCTTAAGATTTTATTGTATCATTTACAAAACGCTTGTCTAGATTTTGATCTGAAAAAGAACTATGTTAGTCATAGATCATAAACATTCTTTTTTTCGATTTCTTAAGTATTATTTTTTGTTTCAAATTGATACTGCATTGATAGAGTTAAATGTTCTTTTATATACTGTTTTCTATAGCTGGAAATAAATACAAAAAGAATACGACTTTCCACATTTTTTTTAAAACCTTGAGGAAGACAGAAAAAAGAAAAGCATAATTCAAATAATGTAACATAAATTAGATTATTTATTGTTTCTAAAAGATTGATATACTTATTTTCTTTAGTTTCCTTCAGATCTAATCAGTTCATTCCATATTTGATTGTCCCATTTCATTCTATTGTTTCCATATTTGATTTACTCCTGTCTATTAAACATTTTTATTTTTCAATTATTTTTATTACCTCTCAGTTTTCCATCTTTCCACAATATCATTTGGAGTGAAGACGGTATATTTTCACTTCATTGTACGATGCCGTTTACAGAAAGTCCTGCAATTCCATTTGCGATTCACATTATATTCATCCCGTGATGAGAAATTAATACGTTTATTGATAATCTTGCAAATTCCACTTTCAATTTCTTCCTCTTTTTTTCACTTTCTTTATGATCTAGTTTTCCATTGTTCTTCCAAGTGAAGCCTTTTCATGTGTTAAATTCATTTTTCTTCTTTATTACGGTTTACCTTCCTTCTTCGCTTTGAATTTTGCTATATTTTAGATGTATTTTTTCTTTCGTTTGTGTACTAGTTATAAAATGCCGCGTTTTATACATAGAGAAAATAATTTGTAAAAAGTTTATAACTTAGAAATAAGGTATTGATTCTTAATTTAGAGCGGATAATCGGCATTAAAACTCCTTTTTTATTAATTTCAAAGCCGAAACTTTGATGAACCATGATAAAATTAGAAACTGATTACAACTGTTGGTTAAGGAAGCTTCATTTCATTAATTGTAGTAAAAAGTTATTATTTATTTTATGCTCCAATCATTTGATTAAATGTTTACAAAATGTTACAAAATTCATCACAAAAATCAATAATTTATATTTTTAAAAACCCAGTATTCTTTGAGTGCTGCAATTTTGAAGCTTCAAAGTGCTCTATAATAAGACTGCACTTTTCAACCAAATGTGATTTGGTTTAGACTCACCATGAAACAGTTCTGAGTTCCAGCTTAGAATAGAAATTGAATTTGGGAGTTTTACTTGAGTACAAATAAGGGTTTTCTTTTTCAGTGTCAGGGCTCATTAAAGAATACCTTAAAGATTCTAGAAACAGTTTTCCAGGCAGAGTTTACTTTAACGATCAACTGATCTCATGTTATCTGGTGTAATTATCTCCTAACAATGCCAAGTGTTGGTCGAACTTTGTCCAACTTCATTATTTTTGAAACTTTTGGGGACACTCGTTTATTTCCTTTTTTTCCGGAACAAAGCAATATCTTAGAGCTCTAAAGGATTTCCTTATTTTTCGATTCAGAAATCTTCTATAAGTAAATAACAGACATACTTGAGCTAACTCAATCTTACAAATAATAAATATACATTAAGTGGAAAATTTTACTGGAAACGAATCATTTCTTTTTCATTTGAGAAAAAATTCATCTATTCCATCAATTTTTGTACTTTGATAAGTTTTTGGAATTTTTCAGCAATTTTGAAAATCTTAATTTTTTAAAACATTATTTAAGCTCTAAATCAGTTTTTACAGTTAGGAAAACATTTGTTTGATTTTAAAGTATCGTCAATTAAAAAAAAGAAATATACTAGGAGAGAAAAATCACACTGAAATGCAACAATATAGGTGTGCATTTTTTGTATGAATGAAAAATTTAAGAATTTTCCAGGAAAATTTATCATTTTCAGTAAGAAATGAATTTTAATAATTGATCTAAAAATATTTTGAAAAAAAAATATTTTAAGCTTTTTAGTACGAGAAAATTCAAATTCTAATGTTGTTATTGTTTTAATTTGGTGTAATGCATTAGAACTTAAATCTTTGTTGAGAACTGAAACTTCGTACATGAATGTTTGACAGCATTACAGTCAATGGAAATAAATTGAAAATAAAATAAAAAATCTGAGCTCGAAAAAATATTTATTAATAGATCATAGCATAAAAAAAATATTTTGACCATATTTCTGTCTAGAAAATGCTTCAAATTTCCAAAATATCATATAATCCAAAAGAAAATAAATAATTTGCATTTTTGAAATTTAAAATATTTACCAATTAAATACATTCATTTCCGTTAATAAATAAACAATTCTATTGCTAAAAGTAAATGCACAAGCATTTATATAAGAATTAAAAAAAGCCCTACTTCCAGTCTGAAATATCATGTTTATAATAATATCCCTCTCAGAAACATCTTACTATCGTTAATTAGAATAAGTAATATTTATATGAAAATATTTTTGTTTTCTGGTAATTGAAAAATGCTTCAAATACAGTTTGCAGATTTCGAAAACAAATACTTGATATTAATTGAAGTCATAAATTTTCGTAAATTGAGAAGCTTTATTGAACGGCATTTTATTCAAAAATATAAGTTTGCTAAAAGTATGCGGTGGATGTAAGAAGTAAAAAAGTGCCGTAATTTTGTAGCTTGAAGAATAGAGAAACTTGTTAAAAATAGGAAATCTAGGAAACTGACAATGTTATATCATTTATCTTTGTTTAGAACTACAATTTAATTAATAGTTTGACGAGGAATTTTATTTGAATGTATTTAGAATGGGATTCAAATTTGATATTGCAGTTGAAAAAAATTATTGAAAACGTCTTCCAGAAAGAAAGAAATAGTTCCAGATCTAGTTTTAGCTATTGGTAGTAATTACACTAATCTGGATTTTATACGAAATCTCTCGTACTCTATATATGCTATCATTGGTCGCCTTTCCCTCAATCACTGCTTATATTTTTAAAAAGAAATCTAAAAAAAACCTACATTAATATACATTCCTTATGAGATCAAGCCTTGATAGTGTCCCCCAACTAATATCTTCCAACCGATTTCGCTAATTTCTATTTCTTACGAAAGCTTAAATTCCCCAGATATGTACTTAATTTTTGCATTCACTTAGATTCCATCGTCTCATATTGTTGAAGATGTTCATAAAATAAAACTTTGACAATTCTGACTATTTAAAACAATTTCTATTTTAATTTTATTCAGTTTATATTCGTCGACTAATTTGGCCGCTTTGGAAACATCGTTAACCAATTAGAATGTTTATTGTTCCAATGTAATTTAAGTCACTACTTTCTTTTTCCATGAGTTCATCAAAGTTGATTAAAAGGGCCAAATTAACCTATATAAATAGAAATGAATGTCCTAAACTGTTCAGCCAATTGCGATAAACTTGGTCAAGTACAATTCTCTAAAATAAAAAAAAAATTGAATCTCAACCGCAAATATTTACCAAGGATTAATTTCCAAACAACTCGCCGAGAAGACAGTAGATTATGCAGAAATGCTAAATCCAACTGAAAGGATAATATTTTGTAGCTGCTGTATGCAAATGTTATGTAAGTCATTCTCAAAGATAATAACCTCCCCACAGATTATGCGAGAAAGTTTTTGGGAGACCGATTCCGTGGATTTTAAATTTAAATTTAATTTTTGAGTTTTCCGCAGTAACTACCAAAACTATTTTAGTACAAATAATTTTTCACCACCTTAATTTTCAAAAATTATCTTTTTAACTATGTTAACGTTTTTATGGTAAAAATATATTTTCTATGTTTAATGAATTTTAAAACAAAATATTTTAATCACATTTTCTAAAATTAAATTTGAGAATTCTGAGCGAATATTAAACGAATCACAAGATACAATAAATAGTTTATTTCATTGCCATTCTAGTTTCCACCAAGTTTTCCAAATCTAAAAGAATACACTAATCTAATACATAAAAATGAACATTTGTTTCTTTGCATTTTATAAACTGTCGTACCATTCATCCTATTTCGATAAAACATTGTCAAATTATTAATTGATTGCACTTAATAGTATTTTTTTTCTATGGCAGCAACGTGCAGGGTACCAGCTAGTAAGAAATATAATAGGTAAACAGCTTGCTATTATTTATATCATAAAAAATTTCAACCCCATTTATACCATTTTAGAATGTCTGATACTTAATATAGAATTTTAAATATAAGTTTCGGATCTTGATATTGTTTTGATGGTAAAATTATTGCAATCGCTAATTAACTTTTCAAACATCTCTGCTATATTTATATCTTTTAACGGATAAATAAAAGCTTATTTTTGTAACAATTGCTGAAAAATTATTAAATATATATTAAAGTAAAGCTGATTTTTTAAAACATTATATGACGTTAGAAAGAAATTAACTTTAGAAACAAAATTTTTTTATTCAAATTTATCGAAACTTTTCTAAATATTAATTAAATAAAACTTTTTGAAATAATTTTAATAACTAGTCGTGCATTTAAAAATATTCCTTTCTTCCAAGAAGGGAAAATTATTGCATACTACTCTCAAAAATTGTAAACATTTCCATTTTTTTGCCAGTGTAGGTTATTTTTGCCAGAAACGTATTGTATGTCCAGTAACTTTTTTTACCCTTGCCTGTTGTTGTAAATATCTACAGAAACTTTCCTTAAATACTCCGAAGAAATGGGAGAAAATATCTTAATTTCGATGGCATTAAAGAGAGTTAAATTCCCTTACTTTTATTTATCATACTGACATCTAAACCTTTTACGAATTATTTTCTCTGTGTATAAAACGCGGCATTTTAAAACAAATTAATACTTTAAAAAATACATTAGCTTATATTTTTCAAGACAGGCACTTAACGCAGTGCATTTAATCAGTACTCGCTGACAATCTTGAAAATAAATGGCGTGATTGATTAATGGTATGGAAATTTATAAAACAGAGTCTAAATTAAAATTTAACAGGTAACTATGGTCATTTACAAACCACGCATTTTCTTAACAGAAGAAGAGGAGCAATTTAGGATATAGCAGCTTTCATAATTTAAATTTCATTATTCTTGACACTTTCAGGGTAAAGTCCATCAAAAATTTCATTTTCGTACCCAACGTAATCCATAATTGTTTTAAAAATTAAAACATTTTAAATGCCAGGATAAATAATATATAAAGTGATAAATTAATATAATTGATAGTACTAAATATTTAGTACTAACTACGTACCACAAAAATTATTGATTTAAATGTAAGAATTATGAATTTAATCACAAAAAAAAAGTTGTTTCTGTGAGAATTCTTTAAAATTTTCTTTGTATGTACATTCGAACTTAGTTGTATTTTTATCCTTATAATTGGAATTCATTGGCTTAGGTTTATTGGTGAGCCAAAATTGTGGATGTAGTGTAATGTAAGCAAAATGAACTATTAAGTTTTCTGATATATATTTTCTAGAATGATTAAAGTGCAAAGTATAGAATTCGAGGTCATTTAAATAATTATTAGTTAATAAGGATATTGTACCGGGTGATCCAAAAGTCAGGGTGAATTTCAAAAGTGAATAATTTGAAAACAAATAAGATAAAAAGACGAGGTTTGCACAAAACGGATGGAAACGACACCAGGTTTTGTCTGGCAACGAAACAAAAATAGTTCTGTTGGTGACCAACAGATGGCGATTTCAGATTTCTGATGTAAGATTATGCAGAGCAACAAACGATATAAAAAGGAGCCACTGCTGCAGGTAATGGTAGCCGAAGCTTACATGCATTGAAATGTTGTCCATATTTGTGAAAGCCCTCTTAGTTAAACTGAATTATAAGAATTCGAAAAACGCAACTGCTTTATTGAGAGCGTATCGCTACATGAAGGGTATGAGCAAAGGACGAATAAAGTCTTATGCATTGAGCAAAATGATGAAGAAATTTGAGGCTACAGGCTCTTTGGCGTCACGTCCAAGAAGTGGAAGTCCTTCAGCAACTACTGCTGTTGCCACAACAGTGGAGTAGATGGTGCAAACCATGTCAGCCGCTCCTGAACATGAGGAGTTCAGTGCTTGAGAAGTTTCCAGACAGACACGAGTGTCGTACAGAATGGTCTGTAGAGCACTGCGAATAACTCTGAAACGGCATTTCTACAAGTTGCAACATAAACCAAGAACAAATACCTCCTGAATTCATCTCTCGCCAAGATTTTGCGAATTCGGTATTCAATAAGACGGAAGAGCAGCACGACTGGCTTCACACTGCGCTTTGATCAGATGAAGCGCATTTCACTCTCTCTGGCATAACTAAAACCCACAACTTTCGAGTGTGGGCCACAGAAAATCCACATGTGTTTGTTTAGGAACCCTTACAACAGCCTAAAGTGACAGTCTAGTGTGGATTCACTACTAGTTTCATTATTGGTCCATTTTTTTCGAGACATTCTCACAGATGGGTTTCAAAAAAATTTTTGTCCTCGATAAGTGATATGCAGCACTGTTACGGAACAACATTTTTCCTGAACTGCAAGTACGACATATAATCATCTTTATGCAAGATGCTCAAATTATTCTTCCTATGTAACGCCTGATATCGCATTATACGTTGATACTTCAATCACGCATGGCTTTCCCTATCAGACACCCTGTGACTTTTGACTGTGGGGATTCTTGAAGTCGAAAATGTACCGCGACTAACCAACATCACTAGCAGCACTGAAAGATGACAATAGCCAAATTGTGCCTTTCATAACGCAAAAAATGTTACTAAATGCTGTAAATGGCGTGGTGATTCGTCTCACAGCTGTAATTCTAAATGACAGCACATTGAACATTTAAAGAATTATCTGTAATCGAGCTGACTTGAAAGTTGTCAACGGTTTTTCATAGGTATATCATACTTTAGTGAAATAAACTATACTGCCATCTGTTGGTTACCAAGACAACTATTTTTGTTTTATTGCCACACAGAACCCGGCTTCTTTTCCACCCGTTTAATACAAACCGTATTTTTTTTATCTTTATTCGTTTTCGAATTATTCATTTTTAATTTTGTCCTGACTTTTTAATCACCTAGTACAAAAGCAAACTCTATTTCACAGTTATTTTAAAAGTTTTGAGATATAAAAAAATGTATTTTCCCTCGCTTGAAAATACGTGACGTGATTAAATTCAGAAATTAAAATGAGATAACTTCATCATGTATTTTGTCAAACTTCCGTCAATAAAAAGGAAAATTATCGATTCTCAAATGAAATTGCTTAAGACGATTTTATAAGTAGTTACTTTCTGTATAATGATAAAAATCAAATCACCTTGGTTCCTCTTCTTCTTGTCTTTTGATATTGAAAATAAAAATATTAGCTGACTTTCAAGAGAATAGATTAATTGGATTTCAATCCGATATAAAATTTGAAACGCTGTTTACAATTCTCTGAAAATGCTTTCTGCTGTACATGCTTCATGGAATTTTGAACAAAATGTTCATTATATATAAATAACCCGAAAAAAATGTAGAATAAAATTATATTCCATTCTAGTGATCATTTCATATGTGTCGTATTTTATTTTAGTGTTCAGGCTTAAATTCAAGCATTTAGAGTAAAAAATTTTATTATTGAAAATAAGAATGCAAGAACACTTTTAACTCAAAATAAATCAAGTGATTATTTTTATTATTACCAAGCAATGCATACAAAGTTGAATTCTTAAATTACAGAGCAGTTATACTGTTTGAAAATCAAGTAAATATTCTCAATTAATATCTGGACAAAATCAAAATTTATTAGAGATATTCATTACTGATAAATGTTTGATTTGACAAAGCACTCATAAAAATTCTAATTTAAAAATTTTATCACTGTCCTTTAGATGGATTTTAACGCTTGTGTAAATTTGACATTACCTCGTAATGCCATGATGTTTTATTTTACTTCCGATATCATTCAGCACAAATCACTTAGGAAAGAACCAATATTAGTATAATGACGTTTACCTTAACTGTTAATGTTTCTCTTTTTTAAACATTCATCGTTTGTGACGGACGAAATCCATCTTGATGTTTCACCATTGGTCAAAAAAATGAGTTGTCAGATTTTCGGAAGCGACCTTCGTCTATCTTTGTGTCGAAGCTTCACGGATTAATAATCGTGATGACACCGCAAATCAGGAACGAAGGCCTGATCGATGCTCTCCTTCCGTCCATTGGACTGAGTTCTTCACAGAAAAAAATGAAGGAGAAGCGGAACCTTCATAGCATCTCGCCATTTGATAAGAGACTCCATTAGGTTCAGAGCATAGATATCAGGGCGCTTCTTCACGTGGAGCGTACGAATCCCCTGGAGCCTCAGAGAAGGAGAAAAGTATGCTTTGGTGCAGCAAAGAAAGGGAAGAAATGTGCATTTTGGTGGAGCGAAAATAAGAAAAATGATCTTGTAGTGTGAAAAAAGATTTCAACTCTTTTTTTCTGTCATGTAGTAATTTCAATGATTTTGATGATGGTAAATAGCTGCAATCAGCAAGATATTTATTTTGAAAAAAAAAATTAAGAAAACTTTGTATACAGAAGTTATTTCTCTTCTCTAATATATAAATAAATAAAATAAAGCGCCATGAACAGTCATAATAAATCTAAATAGTACATTTATATCTTTAGATGTTCTTCTGATACATTTGAGATTATTGATTTGCTGATTAAATAAGTATATTTAAGATATGTATATACTGACGATATCATAAAGCATTCATCATAATATTGAATTTTCCACATTTATTGCAGAACAGATATAATGTATTTTTATAATTTGGATAATTATTTTCTATCTCATATGGGCCCATATGAAATCTTAGTCAAACTTTTTCTATTCATATTTCTCATAGATATATATTTTTTGAATCTCGCAGTATTTGGGTAATCTTATCAGCATACATTATATAATTATGAGTTTCTAGAGATCACATATTAGGTACTGAAATGAAAATCGTGTTTTTTTTAGTTTATTTAAATTAAAGCAGATTTGAATGCTTATTTCCTGAGAAACAAACCTTGTAATCATGAAAATAAAAGCTAGTGTGGATACAATGAATCAATGCATATTTTCCATCCAATGCAACAAAATTAATTTTAATTCTGTTGGATATCAGGAGTAATATATTACTATCTATCTGTAAAATCGAGACTGGTCGAGATCAAATGAATGATGACAACAAACTGCAGAGTTAAATATGAAATTACCTAAGAAACGAGCAAACTGAAACAAATAATTACTTATTGCACAATTCATTAAAGACTTGCTAAAGTATAATCTGAAAAATTACATCATAAATGGTGTTCTTATTGAACTATAGATATTTTTTATGAGTAAGATATTTCAGTTAACTTTAATAAACAAATAAAGTGAGTTTCGATACGATAAATTATTTTTGTATAAAATATCCATCCGCTTACTGGATGAAGACGTACGCGCTCACTCTGCGACTCAGACTGAGAAACTGATGACTCAATCGAAGAAGACTGCTTCATCTGATAGATGGCCAGTCATTACTAAATCCATTTTATGGAGGTACAAAACGACAACTCGAATCCTAAACCACATGTGTGAATCCTTAATGAGCTGCGAAGAAATAAGTTTAGAATATACAATCTCAAAGAAAGAGATCGGTAAAGAAAGTGTTCATTATTCTTCCCAGTCTACAATATGGACATTATTTTCGATTAAGCGTTAAATAAAAGACGAAATGGCTCCTGAAAGCAATTATTTTGACTAATGTGGCTGTGTTGGCACGAGGAGAATTTTTTTGATGATTTTCAGAAATTTATTTAACTATTGTTTGGAAGACGTCCTAAGCATTTTAAAGATTTTTCTCGCTTACATGTATACTTTCAAACCTGAGGCAGCAATAAAATGTACTTTACTTGCTTCTAAACACAGTTATGATCACATCGATGGCTTATAGATTAATACTGCATTAATATTCTAATTTCTGTCAACGGTTAGCAATAATTAATTTAGATTTTGAAGGATAAAACAAAAGAAAATTAGTCATGGTACAAAATTACAGAGGAAATGAGTACATATAATATTTCTTAAAATGGATAAAACATGAAACTGATGCAAAAGAAGTAAAGTGTAGCTAACTGTTATAGGAAATAAGGGAATTAACTGATAAAGGAAAATGGTATAACTTTCTAATTTAGAAGAAATGTGATAGAATCGACAAATATAAGAGTAGTGTACTAGATTGAGAGTTTGATTCATTTATTCATCTTGAAATACTCCAGATCACTTCATCAAGAAACTTGGAGTTCCGTAAGTATTAATCTGATGCTCATTAAGAAAGCATTTTTCAAAATTCAGGCCTTAGGCCTTAACTCATAAGGCTTTAGGAGCATATAATTATACAAAACATATTTTTGAAACTTCCTAAAGAAAAAAATTGATATTAACAAATTCATTTCTAAGAATTTTCTTCTTTTTCATAATTAATATTAATCGATTTATAACGAAGCTTTTTTTTTCACCAACATTATAAAACTAGTAAGAAAATTAAACCACTGTTGTTATAAGCATTATTTATACAATTATTTTTAAAATTCTATATTAATATTCTTTTTTCTTATTTTTAAAAATATTCAGTTTATTTTATTTTTTATAATTTCATTTTGGACATTTTTGTGCATCTTGAAGAAAGAAAAACGTTGCGGTGTCATTTTACAACATAATACAGAGGAGTATTAGACGAAATGCTTGTCATGTAAGTACGATATCACGACTCCTGATTCCATTGTCATTGTTTTTATTGATTTTTAATCTGAAGTGAAGTAAGTACTTTAATGATAGAAGACGTCTCTATAATCAACTAAAATACATTACAACTTTCTTTGTCTTGATTGATAAACGTCTAATTTAAATTCACCAAATTTCTTTTATTGTATGAAAAAGATTGTGTTTTATATAACTCTAGAAAGAATCCTGCTGTCTATCAGATAGACGTAATTTTTAAGCGGATAAATTTCACCTCACTATTAAATGACTTGTAGGAAAATTTGCATTTAAATGGTTGAGAATACTTAAAACGGAATAAAACGTCTGAGGTATATTCTTATTGCAGAAATCTTATTTTGTTATACGAATATTTGTATAATGACATTTGAATGGTTTACTTGTTTGAATAGGGTCTCAATACCTATTTATAACAGCGAAGAAGAGATGCGTTATATAAAAGAAAGAGAAATATTCCAGAAAAATGATCGATGAATAATGAAATAATGAGGATCCAGTGGAAAGGAAAATATCTCTATATTTTCCGCATACTTTGGAAGGGAACAATTTTCTGGTATCTTTCGCGTTCAGCACCAAGTAAGATCAATGATCTTACAAGACGCTTCGATATTCTGATTCCCCTTTTACCTCTTAAGCCGTAGTCAAAGCAACGGTTCTCTGAAAGGAATGGAACTCACGGGAAGAATTTTAGGATAAGCATAAAACGTTCCAAAGGTTTTTTGTGTACAATAGGAAATGAGCCAACATGAAAAAGAAATTTGCTCCAGGTATAAAATATTGAAAAACAGGTTGAAGTGCTTTATCATACCGCATTCTTAAAAAAGGATTGAAAAAATTTTGTCACAAAAAAGGGCACATAAACCACTTTTTTTTTTCTTGGATTTTTTATACATGGCATCAGTGAAATGAAAATTCCATTATTTTAATATAATTGGTCACACTAATGCTGCGAAGAAGAGTGATAAAATTTTAATAAGTAAATTCTACAAAAACTGATAGTTTCATATTTAGTTAATAGCAGTTTGTGAATTAATTATCTTTGTAATTTTTAATAATTCAGTGTGGTGAATAAATTTAACAACTAACTTACTATGAAATGTGCAGAGCAATTAATAATGTATGAATAATATTATATTCAATTTAATTATTAGATGTGTTAAATGTCAGATTTGATTCCCCAAAAAATTTCAAACTTCCATCCTTTTATTCATTTTTTGAAAAGTCTGAAACTTACTATATTTGTAGAGGAATGATTGATTTCTTCTGCTAGTTAGTTACTAATGTATTCGATTCACATTTTATTTTCTAGCTAAACATGGGAGCCATTAGCAGAATGGAGACTCAAACTCACAACTATGACACCATGTGTTACTCTTGTATTGTATCTTCATCTATATCATTCGGATACCGAACTGTGACATACAGCTTCAAATAGGAACTAATTCAACGACTAGAGATTGTATTAAATATACATGTAATTTGTGGATTTAATATATACTAGGCTCCAAACAGAGCATGTCTGATAAAATCTGGACTCAAACCAATAATTTTCTCTTCCCATTTTTGTTTTCAAATTTACAAATATCTAGATGAAATATATAGCTGTGACAGGATTAAGAATTATTATATTAATAATTAGATATACAGATTTCTTTACAGATAAATTGACTTCTAATTAGCTATGAACACAGATTTAGTTCCTAAACTCAAATAATTAAATTTGTATAGAAATATAAATGAAGACATGCAGTTCCTAGTACTTTACAAATATCCAGATGCACAAGTATTTCAATTAAATGGAGTAAATAGTTTAAATCCTTAATATTCTCAGGATACTCAATTTTTAGATTTCAAAAATATTTTCTGTTTCCTTTCTAACTATTCTATATTGAAAGAATAACTGCTAATACTCATGATTTATTTTTAAACTAGATCTTCATATATAAAGACATTTTATGGATAACACATAAAGGATGTGATAGGATTTTTATAAGCAAGAAAAAAATAAGCATATTTCAGAAAAATAACGTTTATTCATATATGTTTAACAAATATTTTTAATATTGAACTGTTCTTAGTTCTACAAATCATTCCAATAATTAACAGTTTAAAAAAAGCACTTCAAATAATGCATGTTCAACCATCTCCTTTCAACAGCAATTCCCCGAAACTATCCGAATTTTCTTATAAATCGGGAGTTTGATGTATCTCTCAAAAAATACAAAATTGAAATTCTTCTAAGAACGTAAAACGATGAGTTATATTTTAAAAAGAAAAGAAACATACTACAACTCTTTATTTAAATAATTGCCTTAAAGAGAAAAAAATGAAAAGTGGCAAACATTATACATTCTCATAAAACTCAGATATAAGATGTCCAAAAATGACCTGAATTTTATTAGTTCATTTAATTTTCTTTTAGGTTTTCAGGGGCGAGAAATTTAGTTTCAGTAGAATGAGTATCTTATTGAAATCATTAATTGTAAAAAACAATTTTATTCTAACAACTATCGAAAAGAATTCAAATAATTTTTAGGGGTTATAAAATAAGTTTATAGAAATAGTTTAACACTCTCTCTTGTACTTAAAAGAAAACTTTATCGGAAATTGAATCCATAAAGCTGCAGATGATTAAAGAAGTAATAAGTAATAAGTAATTCATAAGCGTATCTAATCTTGATGTTTAAAAGCAAAATACAGATCTACAAATGGCCTATGCAGACCTATAAAAGAATATTCGAGAAAGTAAGTAAACTGATTCAAAACTAGTGAATTTAGCTAACATATGTATTATTAATTCCTGACTAATAAATAATTATACGACTAGAAAAAAGTAATAGCATAACACCATTAATATTGCTTTGAGGAAACATTAGGACAGTGTGTCTTTAAAACAGTAAATTGAAAGATCACAGTAGTTTCATTATGAATAAAAAAGGATTCGTTTCAAAAAAAATTTAAAAAAATACTGTAAACATGAAACTATGAATTCACCGTACTATTATTATGGCACTAAATTAATGCTATTTAAATTCAGTAAGTAGCATCGTTGACATATAGTCTGGGGCACAGATGTTAACTTATTCCCCTACCAATAAAGTAAAAAAAAAAAACCGCTTAAATTCTTTTAGGGAAAAAATCACAGAACAGAAGTCTGCCATTATAAAACTTGCTCCACGATGAGCATTGACAAAGTATGTGAAAAGTATTTCCACATGAAAAAGCAAAAAAGCAAATGACAAGATGAAAATTTGCTTCTCAGAAACTAACTTTCAAAATATAGAGAGAATATCTAATAGAAACTTTTCATGGAAAGGTTTTCATGCTTTAAAATGCTTGGAAAATATTTATTTTTAAAAGTATCACGTATTCTCAAACAGGGTAAATAGACCTTTATTTCTAAGAAATCAAATCTGCAAAAATATAGCAGGAGTAATTTCAAAGTGTTCCCTGTACTACTTAAAAGATACAATGCTTGTTCTTTAATCAGTGTAGGGCATTGAAACGACTCAGATTTTTCAACTCATCCTTTTCATGTTTTCAACAATCTTTGTATGAAGTTATGTAAGTTGCCATAAGTTCTGATAATTTTTTCAATAATACAGAAACTTAGATGCTTCAGTTCCTTATTTCACGCTAAATAATATGTCTTGATTTGTTACTTATTAATTATTTACTCTAGTTAAATTTATCTAATAAGCTAAATTAATTACTCTTTTTAAGAAAATCTCAATCCAAATTTTTTTATATACCGTGACTTGGAAAAAATGCTTTTAAAGGGTTGAAGCTTCTTATTGGTGCATTTACAGATATCATAGTTATTAGAAAATATTATGTTGTTATTAATAACGTGGCTTTAATGGAAGATAATACTAATAGCAACTAATTTATTCCATTTTGACATTTTTTTTATCATTCTCTAGATTTTTAGAAAATAAATTCCTCAAGAAAAATTCTGAAAATTGAGCACTAATTGCTGTTCATACACTTACTTAATATAATAAATAGAATTACTTAATTTGTATATGACTCAACTTCGTATTCTATAAAATCTAGGCTTAATAATATTCATATTTTTTTAAAGACCTTATACACTGAAGCGATAAAAATAATGGGATAGAAATATGCAAATATTCAGGTAGGAATAATGTTGATTAACAAATGAATAAATATGCAGTGCGTTAGCAGAACTTTCCTTTGTATTCAAATGTTTCGCGTGAAAAGGTAATTGACATGATTCCGACTGCACGGTGGGAATTACTAGACTTCAAAAGCGAAATGGTAGTTGGAACTAGACGCATGAGACATTCCAATTCCGAATTCATTAGAGAACTCCACAATCCAAGATCCATAGGATCAATAGTATGCCGAGAATAACTAATTTCAGTTATTAGAAAAATGCAGTTGCGACTGATTGCACTTAAGGCCCTAGACAAGAGACGTGAATGTAGAATTGTCAGTGTTAACTGACAAGGAACACTGTTGGAAATAACCGTAAGAATCAATGCGGGAAGTACTCGATCATTGAGGGCATGCAATGCGGCGAAAATTGTCTTTGGGAGTCTATGGCAGCAGAATACCGACTCATGTGCTTTTATTAACAGCACAACATAGCCTCCCTTGGGTTCGTGATATATTGGTTGGATCCTAGTGACTGGCCAATTGAGATTTCGTCAGATGAATCACGATTTCTTTTCGTAAGAGTTGATGATTCTGTTCGAGGCCCCACGAACCCATGGACCCAAGTTATCAGCAAGGCCCTTTACAAGCTGGTAATGGCTGTTTAATGGTGTGGGCTGTGAGCTGGTTTTCATGGAATGGGCCTAAGCAATGATGGAATTTCTACGGATAATAATGCGTACAGACCAAAACTATTCGTGGTTAGTTTGAAGAATATTCTGGACAGTTCCACTAAATTATTTGATCTCTAAATTACTCGGCAAGAGTTTTATCGCGCATTTATGGAGCATAATCAAGAAGATAATTGTACCCAAAATTCTTCAACGGCAACATTTTCGCAATTATGAATGTCTATACAGCGCACATGGCTATATAATTCTGCTTAGGACTTCCAACAACTTGCTTACTCCATGCCACGCCGTATTGCTGCAATTCGTCCGGAAGAGGAGACTCGGTACATTATTAGGTAGTATCCCATGATTTTTACCAACTTATAATGTATACCACCTTAGTGTATATACAAAGAAAACTCATAATGAAAGTATTAAAAAAAGCTTTCATTCAAAATTCTATTGCATCACAAAAATTCTAGTAAAATTCGTATTCGAAATCTTATTTTTCAAAAATTTTATAACAGATTATAGTTTGATTTACTCATAATTAAAGCATGAAAAAAACATTCATTCAAAATTATTTTGCATCACAAAAATTTTATTAAAAATCTTATTTTGAAAATTTTTATTACAAATTCTAATTTAATTTGATAATAACAACAAAATCCAGATTTTATAGTTTTTACTAAATTATGTAAAGATTTTTTTAAATTGCTTATACCGAATTTATATATATATATTTAATCATCCAAGTGCAATTATTGAGGTATGCACATTTTCAATTAGAAATAAATGCTTAAAATTTATTTTAACAGACTGTTTGGCTAACTTCCCCTCTGCTTTAAACTCAAAAATTATTCCAGAAATTAAAAAAAAATGCATGTATCGTTCCATCAATTTTTAAATCGACTTTTAATTCGAAAAATTAGACAGTTTTATAATCTTAGCAATCTTAAATTCCTCTACAGAAACAGAGATTTCAAAACCTTTTCGAAATAAAGGAAAGAACTTTTGTTCTTGTTCAAAGTTCAGTCTAAAACTGTTTAAAGTTTTGTAATTTAAATTTTCAGTTTAATAATGATTTCTAGTAAAGAGCCCGTGAGCCATATTTGTTTTAAAGTTTTCTTGTAAAAAATGACCTTCTTGTATTTCCTTTATTCCTCAAGAAGTTTTTAAAAAATGTATTTACAGTATGTAATTGATTAGTTTAAATGCTTAATTCTGAAGGAACTTTTGAAAGTTTTGAAAACGATATTGGAAAATTGTTTGGTTCTTCTAAGGAACTGTGTATGAGAAATTAATGAAATCTAAATCCAAAGGAAAATTCTAATTATATCAGGAGGATTCAAAGTTTCTTTTTAATTTAAAGACAATTGGCTTGAAAAGTCTATTTTATCTTTTACTCTTAGTTTCAAGCGAAGATTTTAATATTTTAATATAATTGGAAAAAATATGGTGAGTCACAAGCCATGTGCATCCATCCGTTTCGGTTTTAACCTTAAGTTAAGATCATATTCTTTCTCCACAGTCATTTTCAGTAAATTCTATAGTCAGACGTCTTCGGGATAGATTCTGGAAGATCAAGAAAATATATAAAATCATTAGATTTGACGGTTTCTTTATTTCATTTATTTTAATTTCCTTCCAAATAGAAACGTTATATAGCAGCATAAAACCTGTATAGTTTTTCAGTCTAATCTTATGTTAATTTTGTTATTAGCTCCACCTTCTTATAATTGTAAATATTACTGAACTTTATTAACACATTCAAATAAATAATTAATATAATGCTGCATTGATTATATTAAAATTACGTGTTACATATATATATTTTCAGTGACATGGTAAATTTCTATTTTATTTTATATTGTGTTTTAAGTCTAACTGAAACTCTGAATTAAAAAATATTAATGTCTGCATATTTAGCAAAAAACCACTTGAGTTAGTTTTTAGTTTACTGAACAGCAAAGTATAAATTCAAAAGTTGCTTTCTTTAATTAGTTTCCTGGATTTTTAATATATTTAGCTCCATAAGTTTATAAAGAATCTATTATTAACAGTTATTTTATGCTTGCACACATTTTAAATAACTATTGTACAGCGCTCTGTAAGTTTGCATTCAGTATAATTTTGAAAAAGGGAATTTTTAATTTTTTTTCTTTACTTTTCATTTACAATGAATTTCTGTAGCAATATTTGTAAAAGTGTATCTAATCAGTATTAATTATAAGTTCTTACTAACATTCTTTCAGTTTTATTTTAAATACCAACTTGCGTGAAAAATGATATTTTATATTAAAAAAACAAAACAGGAAATATTTAGTGTCTTTAATGGAAACTCCAAAGAAATTTTCTCAAATCATTTCTCTGTATGTCATTATGTTGCACTCTTTTCACCTTACATATTTCAAGCATTACAACTTATTTCCTTTCCTAAAACCCTTAAACATGAAACGGAAAACCCATTTTTTATAGTTAAAAAGATTAAAATCAGTTATACATCTATAATCTATTTAAAGATATTCTTTCCCTCAAAAATATGCCACATTCTTCTTGTTCCACCAATCACCATTCCTGACAGCCATAAATGCATCATGTTTTAGTACGGCAGAATAAACTCCTTTAATGATTTCATTTCCCCGAGATCTTCGAAATCATAAACTAAAATAGCGCAGAAATAAAATTTAATAACTGCATTTTCAAGCAAAGTAGCTGGCGGATTTCGTGGCGATCTCATCGAAGAAGTCGATCAATAGATGAGGTATAAATAACGTGGGATCTTCTTCATCGCCAAGCAGAGCACAATATCGGGTTGACGACAAGCAATATTAATAACGATCAGTTGTCGATAGGCACTTAGCACCAGATATTACGACTTCTCCTTCCTTTCCCGCTCAAAGATAATCATAGGTTCCAGAAATGGATGTTACCGCGTCCCGGATGAGATCATGGTTTATCGGTCTGGGACGGAAGGTGGGGCATTTAATTGCAAACAACGGAGATTGTATGCACGGCATGGGATAAGGAAATTCCGTTGGTAAAAGACAACAGAGGAAACTCTTTTCCCACATCCATCTTTGACAGCGTAATTGACTGTCAGTTTGGAAATTTTAGGAAACAATTTGAGGGTGGCAATGACTGTCATCTCCGGAGGATAAATGAAGAAAGGCGGAACTGGCTATTAGATCTACACTAAGCGAGGGTTTAAAAGGTGTTCAAGAAAGAAAACACGAGTTAGGCGAGATGGATTAGAGCGTGACCTGAGTAATCAATTAAGTCGTAGTAACGGATTTCGAATGCTTTTATCTCGTGACTTTCACTCCGCGTTAATCATTGCGGTCGAGATTTTTATTTATAAATCAATCCATTTGTTGAACAGCATGAAGTAATTCGAAATGCTGAAAAAAGTCCTTAATCATGTGATATGTATTATTTATAAACCTATCTTTTGTATTATGCCACTTTCAAAACATTTTGCTGAATTAATTAAATTTCATTTAGAATGTAATGATCAAGGAATCTATATTTCGACAGGGTTTAAAATCCAGAGGATATTCTTTAATTTACTGTAACTTAATGAATTAAATTTAAAAAAGTAAGTGAATTTATTGAGAATCTGGCATTGAATAATTTGTTTTATATGTTTTGTGTTGAAATTTTATCTTGATCTTTGGTGAAAAGTATGATCTTAAATAAATTAGTATTTTTCGGTGAATAAGCATAATTTTGATCTGTTATGCAGAGATGTATCCCTCATTATTTATGTAATTGTTCTGAAATTCTTGTTGAAACGTCATTTTGATCTATAATGACGGGCACCATAGAAGAATGGCATCAGAGATGGCACACCACAACCACCAGCAAACATCATGGCTGATTCAAAATATACGATAATCTTTGAGGGAGAAAGGACTCGAACTATTAGTCATAATTGATTGATTCAGATTAGCAATATGGCGAAAATATATAGATACGTTGCTTAGGTTTATTACCAGATAATTTCAAAGAATCAAAATTAGAATTTTAAAATGAAGTTATATTAATTATCATTAATTACGAATGTCTGGAACTTTTTCAGAGACAACACCCCACTCTTGTCTATTATTAATGAAGCTGGCATATTGCAGTTATTTGTATTTCTTTTAATTCAAATGCAAATGAAATCAAGTATATTGTGTATTGAGCAGGAACACACGTAAATTGACTGTAAGTCAGACTATAAACTATCAATCAGATGCTTTTTCTTTCTTTACCAAAACTTGATTCGATAAACTTTATTTTATCTTTTTGGTTTTTTATAAATTGATTTCATGTATTTATGATAATATAACTTCATAATTTTCATTGATTCTTTGTGTATGATCGCTTTAATAATGATTAAGTATGCTTGTAAATATGTGATATTTGTTTTGTAAAGTAGTAGAAGTTTCTGGCTTGTAAGATAAGTGTAGAAGAGTTTATTTAAACTATTCTTTTTAAAGAAAATGAATTCATTAGATATTCGCAAATTATACACAACATTCTAATTAATACAATATTATTAGTGAATTGACTTTAATAAAACTATGCTTAACATTAAAAACAACATAAAATAGAGCCGTTCTCTTCGGTGATAATAAGCAATTACATACATCGGGATAGCATATAACTCGCTAACTTAATTAACTGATTAGTTCTTTCACGGTACTTTTACCCCTAGATTCAAGTAATTACTATACCTTTTCCGCTTAAAATCCTTATTTAGTGAAAAGCTCGAATTTCCTTCTAATGAGTTATTTTCGAATTGAGTTTCATAAAATATAAGTTCTCCCAAATGAAAATTAAGATATTCGCTCACTTGAATCTAAGCAAGGGTTTAAGAAAACAAAATGAAAAGGAGAAAGATTCCATGATTATTTCATTATTGAAAACCTTTTATGAAGCACAACTTCAGATGATCAACTGAAAACAATTCCTTAAATTTAGAGCAAGCTATGTACTTTTGAAGAATTGGAGCCTATGTTAATAAACAGTGAATTTCGTACATAAAAAAAATATGTCAATATTGCCCCCTCAGTGTTGTATACTCACTTGTATTTGATACATTTTTGTCATTTTAATTTTAATTTTGCAAAAAATGTATAATTATTTAATTAATAGTTTATTAAACACATTTTTCACTTTAAAATGAACTTATATATGAAAGATTACTGTAATGGTAGAAAATTGTTATATATATATATATATATATATATATACACACACACACAAATATATATATATATATATATATAATCTTGGATTCCTTAGGAAGAGAAAAGTAAGCCATACTAAAATTTATGAACATACTGTTTATTAAATCAAGAATTTTGACCTCTTGCACTTTTTGTCTTCTCTCAAACACCATTCATGACGGGTGTTGCATCATTTTGACATTTTAGTTATTTAATTTTAATTGTTAAGAATGTCTACATAATGGTAAAAAGATTTAGATTGATTTCTTAGGGATACATGGCTTAAAACAATTGTAAATATATATTTTTTGGAATAATCAACAAATACATACTTTAACTATAAAATTAGGCATCGAAGTACTTTTTAGAGTACAAAGGATTAAATAACTTCTAAAAGTATTATTTAATTCCAAAATCATAACTGGAAATATTTTATTTAATTGTTCCTTTATACTCATTAATTCCTCATTACTTCATTCTAGAAATACAGAAATAAGATTAAAACCAATATTTTAAACTGCTGTCCTTTATTTTTAGACAGCAAACGAAATCCCTCATACCCATTATTTGAACACCCTTTTCCATATTCCATACTAATGTTACATTGTTTCAAATAAACAGTTTACTATTGTCCACTTATCTTTCGTAGGAACGACTGGCTGAAACTAGACAGTAAATGACACGGTTTGGGTCTTTTCACTTTTTAAATAAATGAATTAGATAGGCTCCGTATGCTTCTTAATCGGCTCATCCAAAGCGGCTTCTTTTATTTTAGGACCAGCGGAATTTCTCTGAACTAATTAATTAATAACTGCTGCATGGAACCAGATAATAAATTGCTCGTCCTCTCTTTCTAAAGCAGGGCATCACACACCAACGATAATATTACGATGTACTGGATTCTCAATCGATAGTTGAATTCCTGAGATTCCCCCAGAAATGAAATTCTTCACCTTTCAATTAGCTTTCTCAAATGAAACAGTCTTTCAAACGATTGTTCTGGAATACTTCATACCATGGTACGATTCAAATATGTTATTTCTTGATTAATTTTCATTCGTATATTCTCAATCCCAGATAAGGTTCTCTCCAAGCGCGAAGGAACTAGTTCAACTCAGAAATATTTTTGATTAGAGATATCTTTAAATCTTATGGAAATAAACAAAGAAAAATTTTGTTAAAATCCTAGGGACATCGATTTAAGGAGGATATCCGTTTGTAACTTTGTGGAAAATAAGTCATTCCTCCAAATCAATAAATTTATGTGATAATTACCACAAAATGCTGAATGATGACGTTTTAAAATTTTAGATGGTTAAAAAATGTGATGAATAAGTGCTTCGTTTAGTTAAAAAGGTAGTTAGATGGTAAAAACAAAACAGGTATTGTAGATGAGAAACAAAAAAGCCAGTTTAAATTAATTATCTTTACAGTTTTATTGTCCATTATTGAAGTGAACAACTTAATTCAGCTGTTCAATCATCAAATAAGAATAGTTATCATATTTAACCAAAGTATTTTTCAACACAACTGAATATCTGAACAAAAAAAATACCTCCGTCACTTAAAAAAATATTTAGCATTATGATGCAATTATTGCTTTCCATATTTGGAGATTCGAAATAATTATGAGCTAAGTATGTAAGTTATATATGTATCACAATCCGATCTAATCTTTTTAGAATTTATTATTTAGACAAAAAGGAATTTAGGGCTATTTTGAATATCCCTAATTTTCGTTTTGTCTTAAATATTAATGCCGTTTCTGGTTATTTAACTTTTGTTTCCTAACATCATCCTTTAAAGTTCCATAAGATATAAATTTTGCAAAATCTACATCTTTACATTTATCATGTTGGATGCAGCAATTCTTCATAGCAACATTTTCAGAAACTTAATCTCAAATGGATGTTTTGTACACAATTTGTAAATGCCTGAAACTTCGGTTCCAATGGGACATATCTAAGCCGGTTGCTTATTGCTGGGTCACGCATTTCTGAAGTGATTTAATGGAATTATATCGATGCTGTGAAGTGTTTTGCGAGACATGAAGGATTAGTTTTAGAACAGGCGAATGTCTATCTGTAGCTGAGTCTAATTTATGCAAATTACCCTAAATGTTTCTCCGCAGAATAAAATAGTTTAATCTTAGTTCAAAATTGGAACAGCATATCTAATATTAGAAGTTGAAAGTATTATTTTATTATAAAAATAGAGAATGAATTTCAGAAGATTTAAGCTCCGAAATTCTGCTTTATATGAATATATCTGTATATTTATTCAATTCCAACTCATCATTGAGGGACAAAAGTTAGTTTTATTCTAAATAAAAATATTTTTGTATTTTTCATTAAATTATACAGACTAAATTTAAGATTTTATCTACATTTTGAACAATCGTATCTTTTTTAAGAAAACATAAAAATTCCTTCCTTTCCATTCCTTTCAACTTAAAAATAAGAGCAAAATAAAATATCGAATACCTATTTTTTTGTCATTTCTTGTAGTTCTAAAATGTAAGGTAATTAAATTCCTTAACAATCAGATCACTTTTTCCGCATTACTCCAACCCTTTCTTTGTTATATATAAAAAAAGGTTTCCTTATTGCTTTCGCATTTACAATTCACTGGCATCAAGTAAAGAATCCATTTCATAAAAAATACATTTTGAAAATATTTATGAGACTAAGGAATTTTGTCATGAGTTTTTCTCCTTTGCCTATTGAACCAATTTTTTATTTTCCTTATTTAGATTAAGTTATCTTCACTTTATTAAAGATACAGTCCTGTAGCCGATTTTTTGCTTTCATCCTGATGTGATCAACTTTTAACATTTTGCATATTCTCGTATTCTTGAAGAAAGAGACTATTTTATTAATTTCAGAACTTAAATAACAAGGAAAAGAAAAAAATTGAATCCACGAATACGACTTCATCTGATCATGATTTTTAAAAGTTTTGTCATCTTTATGATAAAAGACTGTATAACTTAAGACTTAAATAAAAGACTGTAAATAGAAAGAAACTGAAATAAAAGCTTTATATTTCAGTTCACTAATGAAGGATTAAAAAAATTACTTTTGAGAAATTTATGTATTAAACTTTATTTATGTGAAATTTATGTATTAAACATTACTTATGTGAAATTTATGTTTCTACACATTTTTCATATTTGAAGAGATTCGATTTTATATTAGTTGTTCAACTCATTTCTTTCCTCATAACTAGCATATCGAAATTTTGCACACTTTTGTGCGATGATAGAATATTTGTTAGTGTTTTTGAACTTAATTATCAGTTATTTAATTAATATCCTTAATTTTATTTGTTTACACTGGATGTATAACTAAGTATATATTAATTTCAGAAAATTTTTTAAGTGTCTACAGGATGCCTAATGACCTTAATATAATCAATGGTCATTGTGACCATGTCTATGCTTATGTATGTTCCACATCTTCTCAATGAATGGACCGAATTCAACCAAATTCTGCGCACTTGCAATATAAGACATGCGAAAGAATGATGCCATTATTAAAGTATGAAAATAATTATGTATTCAATGAATTGAAAATTAATAAACATTTTGTCTTTTTGGCATCTTGAACAAACTGTTACTTTTTAAAATTCTCTTTTGTTTTAATATGCCTTTCGAAAATAATTTTATTCATCTTAAAAATGTGATAAATCATTCTTTAACCTAAGCTAAATTGTTCAAACAAAGATGACTTTTATTATACTTAAAAATTTGTAAATGAAATTTGCAACTCTAATGGATTTAATATTAATAACTTATAGAGAAAATTAGCAATCGGTGTTTCTTAAAAAATGTCTGGTTTAATTAATATTATAATTTTAATTAAACGCATATAGTAAGGATTTTAGATTTTAAAAGGATTTTGCATATTTTAATATTTTATTCGTAAGTAGTTTGCACGTCAAAATTATTCATGAAAGGATTTTAATCAATTGAAACTTAGAGTATATCACCAAGTGAATCATCATTTAAAAAAAGGAAAACTATTTTTTAAAAATTCTACTTCTTAGTACGTTTTTAATGTCTTACAATTTTCTAAAAATTATTTTATTAAATATATTTTAGGCTATTTTAAGATAGTATTTAATGAATATAGTCAGAGCATATTAATTAAATGCTTCATGCTTCGTCTTACGTTGAATGATGAGCACTTTTTATCTAATAATATTTATCAGGTTCTAAAGAGATCAATCATTTTCAGGCATATAATCTACAAGTAAGTAATTCGATATCCTAAGTCATATGCATTATAAATTATATTTTAATTTTATAAAAATTAAATTCTACAAAGAAATTTGCGTTGATTTGGAAATGAGTATTTCTTATTATTGAATTTATTCATAGTAACGGAATCTAATACTACTTATAAACCAATAAATCATATTGAAATCTCGATTGTCTCCGATTAAATCATTAAATTTACAATATCGGTATACTTATTTCAATAATTAAAAATAAATGGAGAGAGAAATGCATGTTTATTTTTAAAGTTTTTTATACTTTCATTATTCAGCGATGTATATACTGATGACCCATTTCGTAGCATATGCGTGAGTAAGGATAATTTCCCTTCATAAAAATGAAAAGCAATAAGTCTTGTTTTCAAAATTATTATAATGTTGAAATCACGTAGCCAATTTTTTCCCCCAGCTGTAGAATTTGTTTACATCTATTTCTTCCAAGGAATTTTGTGAGTTTTGCTGTTTCATGAATCGGTAGGGAGAACAAGTTTTCACATATATAAATATTCATGTAAAATTAAAGGAAAATAAAAATTAATGAAGTACATTAGTTTATCTTAAACATAAGAAGCAAACTGTTTACTTTATGCCAACTTTTTGTTTAAAGCAAAATATGGTAAGAAATTTCAAAAAGGGACGAGAATTTCTTTTTGAGGAAACTTCCTGTCTCACAAATTTCCTGATAAATTCATTTTGATAAATAGTAAGAAGAAAACTGTTATCGCTCTGATGCATCTCCATATTCTTAAACATTCTAGTTATTTCAGTTTCAGCAATGCTTGATACAATTCAATTTCAGAATGCTTAATGGCTTGATTAAAAATGTTTTACTCATTTTGAAATTGAACAAAAATGAATCCTTAGCAAAATGTAATTATCAAAAACTGTCTGTCTTTCCTTTTTAATATTTAACAGAACCTGTCTAGGCTCGAAGCTCACATTATTGACATAACAAGTCAGAACTGACTTTATACAACTTCCGTTTCTTTATCTCATAAAATGTGGGCAGCATGTTTTCTTTGCACTTATTGTAAGATGCTTCTTCTCATAGCAATATTACCCACATCTTTATCAATCGAGCTGGCATGGTGTATTATTTCACTCGTGAAATCGGCTATATATAGCCGGCAACATAACTCAAGTTTCCAGAGTTCATTAATCGTTTCAGCTGACACGTAAGTGTCATTACCTACGAATGACAAAATACACACAAATTTTTTTTAATTTAAGATAAACTCTAAATGTCAAATATAATTTATGAAAACATTGCTATGGTAATTAGTCAATCATGTAAGCGTTCTTCTTTCTGTTTGTGTTCCTACTTCCTTCCTTAAATTCAACTTTTACAGATAGTTTTAATCAAAATATTTTTTAAAAGGGTAAATGTTTAAAGTAAATAAATGAAACTCACATGGGTTAAAGAGTCTAGCCCTGCATTTTTGTTTCTGTAATTGAGCTCTAACCTGTTAAACTTCAATTATGTTCACCTCGGATATAAATCATTAGAATATGAAAATTATTTAAATATCCTTATGCTTAAGAAGTCAATTATTTAATTTTTATGCATGTCAAAGGACGTAGCTAGTTTTGGAAAACTGTTCCCACTATTATTCTTCAGCAAAACGCCAAACGCCTTCTGAGCAGTTTTAAGAACAAATTCAATTGCAAAAGGCTAATTCTTGAAAACGTTATACAATTATTATAGAATCTGAAGTGCTTGTTCCGAAAAAATCATCTGATTTTAATTCAACCATTTGATATAAACATTAAGTAAGATTACAATTTATATCGAAACTTGGAAATAAAAACTTCAATCAAAACTTGAATATAAACACTTTTAATGAGAAATATTCAACTGAAGATAACAGACCAACTGATTATTTTCTTCATTTATCATCTAGAATAATTTGCTTTCCTTTACATATTTATAACCATGATATTTTCTTTGTCCTTCCACTATTAAATGAATTAAATGTGTATGTACAAAATGTTTTATTAAAAATAGATGACTGATTTCTGCATTTGTGTTACTAAAATTTTCAGTTACATTTTTAAAATGCAAGCAATCAAATTACAATTGTTTGTTTTTCATAAAACTTGGAAAAAAACATAGACATTATGAGAATATTTTTTTGCCTTGAAAAATAAATATGTTTAATTCAGATTTAAATAATGATTTGAAAATACAATAATCATGCGTTCAAGAAATTATTGGAAACATTAGTTGAGCCATGAAGTATTAGGATGATATCAAGTTTTAGAGAGATTTTGAAATTATAAAAAATTATAAAATATCTTCCGTTCATTTCTGTCATTTGAAAAGTAATACTTTAATCCATTCTTCAGATTAATACTTTTGATCTGCATAAATACAACAAAATTCGATTTTTTTTTCTTCAAGCAATTGCTTTTAGAATGATTATTCGTGAAATATTACTGAAATGAAAAGAACGATACAGAAATTCCGGATTTCCAACAACAAAAAGAGCATGCCACTCATCATTCATTTTAAAAAGGAACGTCCAGTTTAATGACTGTCTGAAATTAAGAGCTTAGAGACATTTTTCCGAAAAGATTTTTTTCAGAAGCTAATCAATAACGAAAATGTTTGCTCTGATACTGCTTTGAAGTTGTATAGAGTTTTTGATACGACTTTTGGCAGTTTGTATTTTTGATGCGAAAACAAATTCTGCACAACAGCAGGAGCGCTTTTAAATGGGTTTACCTCTTCGAAGTTGAGCTTTAGAAAAGAATAGCTCGCAACGATACTAAGAAAAAAAAGACCTGGTTTCTGAGAAGATTTTGGAGGAATATACTTTTTCACTTTTTTCATTTGAAAAAATAGAAAAAAAAGAACTATGGAGTATTTTTCTAGGAGAATAAAAATGCGTAGAGAGCTTCTAGAATATATGAATATTTAAGTGAAGAATTTTCTCTTATTTTAGCTGTCAATGCTGGTTAATTTAATGAACGCACTATTTGCATTACATAGTTAGCAAAATGAAATGAATACGAAAACAAATTTTAAGTAATTTGATTATTTCAAATTTGGTAAAAAAATGTACAATTATAATTATAGTGTTTATTTAAGCATTAAAAAAGGACGTTTCCTTGGCGTGTCTTTTTTCGTTACTTGACTATAAAAATTTGAAAAAATAAAGCATAAATATTTTCTATAAAAAAATTCTCGCATAATCAAAGGAATTATAGGAATGTTTCAGACAAATATATAGTCAAAATATGATTATTTTTCAGAAATTTTTCACAAATAAAGCTTTATATAATTTTCACTACACGTCTGTAAATGTAAACTCGCAATTTCATAGCTAATAGAATTCAGTATATGATTTATTGAGTGAAACTTAACGCTGAATAAAATTTTTGAGAAAATAGAAAATAGGGTGAAAATTGCCCAAGTATATATTATCATTTAAAACACAGTTTAAGCTTATAGCTTATTTAATTGCAATTATTTTCTAATAATTTTTGTTCACATGTAAACCCATATTTATTCGAGTTTCTTTGGGAAGCATTTTCAGTTTAGGGAATATTTTTTTAAAAATTTATCTACAATAAAGACATTATTGAATACTTAGCATCATGAATATACCTGACGTTATTTTCATAGCTCATTATTGATTTTGAAAGCTCAGTCCCCATCATAGGGGTAAAATTTATTATGGAGGGGAAAGAATTTATGCCTGAGATGAAATTAATGTAGAAGCTTGATGCCTGTAATTCATAGATTGAATAGGGAGCTTAAACAATCATTGAGAAATGCAATATCTATGCAAATTCTTAGTCATGCTAAGCCTATGTGGTCATCGCACGCATCTAGTTCCACCTATAAAATATTCTCACACATATGTAGTTAACGGTATTTTGATCAATGAATCACGTCCTAAGTTTCTTGGAAGTTTCTGTAAAGTTTGATGAAAGGCTCTCATTAACAGTATCCACCACTTTCGATTGATATTTGTTATTGAATTTGCTATATTTTAAAAATATTTGTTTTAAAATGTGTGATTCATTGAATAGCTGTAGATAAAGTTAAATCATATCACTAAACTGTTTTTTCTTAGGAAAGATAAAATTTCGTTAGGAGTAATTTTTGCATGTAACTGCTCTTTATTCGTAGAGAGAATATTACTCCAAGCTTTATAACAGCATACAATCCAATATTTAATAATGGAAACATGTTTTAATTTAAAATAATAAAGGCAGATTAAAAAATTTAATTCTGATAAGACCTTTAGATTACAGCAAAGTAGAATGGTGAGATGTCTTCAATATGCATTTTTATGAAGAAATAATGAAGAATTTTTTCTCATACATTTCTCAAAATATAATATATTTTGCCACGTTTAACCGGATTTTGCTTTTTTATTATATATATATATATATATATATATATATATATATATATATATATATATAT